>OX377205.1:56268968-56302831 GCA_947396885.1 Heligmosomoides polygyrus polygyrus
ACTAGCGCCGGAGCTGAGCAGGAGGAAACGAGCGGCTTGAGGAGCTGTCAAGAGTGTCGAAAGAACGGCGGAGAAGACGAAGAACGTCGGGGCTCCGTACCTACTTTTTCGACTTCACTGTTCTTCCTGCCCTAACATACGTATCAGAGACCTGGGCTCTACAAAGGCAGGATGAACAAGCGATCAGTATCGCGGAATCGAGAGGGCAATGCTCGAAGTGACACGACTCATGCAAGTGAGAGAAGGCCTCGAGACTTCCGAGCTTCGCCGACTTTCGAAGATCAGAGATGTTGTCGCATGACCAAGTCGTCGACAATTAGGTAGGCCACGTAATGCGCTTCGCAGACACCGACTAGATTCCGCGGGATGTCAAGAGAACACCAGGACGCCCAACAACGCGTTGGTCGGACTTCTTCGCCAAAGCCTTGAACAAACAATATGACGCTCTTCGTGTCCCTCGAGCGAAAAGGATCCATGGAGCACCCTGGAGCACCCTGGCACGCGGCATGGACGTATGGAGACGCTGCTGGTGCCCACCCTACCCACAGTAACTCTAGGACAAGTGGTTAGTTAACACATAATTAAATCAGAGTACTAGTTTTATAGTTTCAAAATACAATTTTTAGTGATCGTAGACGGTCCAAACTACTGTTGAAATCGAAAAGAGTACGAAGCCAAATTATGAAAATCGAAAAATGCCCTATGATATACTCCTATGCTCCTTGCCAGCAGCACTTACACAATCAATCAAGCAAACAAGCGGCATAGTTCATGAGCATATGGCGCAATTACTAAATGAGCACATTCAAAAAACGCCATATGCTTACCATGTAAGATACTCTAGAAACACTATTTTGGAACAAAGCTCACTATTCTACGATACTTTTGGATTCTTTTTATTGGATTTCTGTGAAAAAATTTTGTTCGCAACTCCATTTTCTGTTTTCTGGCCAATTTTTGGCCATTTTCCCAGAAAACAGAAAACAGAAAAAATTTGCCCAAAATGGCCAGAAAATCAGAAAACAGAAAACAGAAAACGGAAATTCCGCCCATCCCTGATACGCACATACGAGCGAGGTACTAAAATGGCATTCCTTTTCCTATTCCAGTCATGTGTGGACGAGGTCGTTCGTTATTTTGCGGCGTTACTAAGTCGCTCTCGTTTCAGGACTACAGTTCAGAAAATGTGATTCCCCTGATGAGTCGTGGAGCTACACAACAAGGGTACCTGAAATCTGGTGGACTTCGACCTCAGGTACTTATTTTTTCTCTTCAGAAAAAGGGATAAGCTAACAACAACAACAACAATTTCAGGTGCCAGTCATAGTAAACTCGGACAATCGAGACTTGGAAATGAACAAGCTTTCTCACGGATTTATTTCGAGGTATTTCCAAAGCAACTCGAAAGAGAAGGCAGGAACAAATATCATGGATCGACGGAGAGGAGAAGTGAGTACTATCGTCACAATGGGTTTTCAAAGAAGCTAGTTCAAAGCTAGCGATGCACTTCTGATTCCTCAAACTTGTGCTTGCTCTGCGTGCTAGCTCTATACGGAACACCTTTTTATTATTGTTAGTTGTTCGCCACATTACGAAGTCATTTTCAAATGTGCAACAATCCATTTTCGGTATGAACAAAAATGTGTAGCCTAAACCAGGGCTCAATACGCGGAAGAGCGGCGCATAGTTCATTCGCCTTACAGAGATACTGCCCCTATAATTCTCAGTTATCTTATTTTCAAAAAATGACTGTACTTTAGTGTACTACCTGTATGTTATTTGCCAACGAGAGTAAGGTGGAAGTTCTATTCACGGCCTGTCGTTTCGACAGTGCCGTCGTCTTTGGAACAATAAAAGGAGCTAGAGGCATTAGGCTGAAGTTCTACCCAACCAAACGCCCACCTACACTTGCATTTCTGTCTTAAAGGCAAAAATGCGAACGAACCCCTAACGTCGGAGTGGCGTTCTACTCCCCGCCCTTTAAACAGAGGCGTGGCAAATGTCTGCATCTCCTCTATTTCGTAAGGCAGCCACTGGACTGTAGAGGAAGCCCAAGGGGTTGGGGTGGGGAACGAGGGGGTAGAACGCTCGAACCTCACCCCTAACTATTCAACACACAGAATTCCACAGATGTAGGTAACGATTGCGCTGTCACCCAGATTTACATTTACAGCGCTCATAACCAGCGTCGCATTTCGGTTTCAGTAGTTTTTCAGCAACGTACTTCAAAAGGCTCATTCCAAAAACAATACGTATTCAGGAAATGCTCTTCTCACCTACCTAAAAGTCATGAATGAATTTTAAGAAACTCATTGTGATGACCTCTAATCTGCTCCGCAGTGGTCTTGCTCGTGTGAGTTAATTGCGCCGGGGGTCGAGCGTTCTATCCCCTCATCCCCCTGGCCCGCCCACCCCCAACCCCTGCGATTGCTCGAGAGTCTAGTGGCTGCGTTACGAGATAGTGGAGACGCAGACATTTGCCACGCCTCTGTTTAAAGGGCGGGGGATAGAACGCCACTCCGCCAATTGCGCCCACTGGGTAGAATAAGGAGGCGGAGAAGCCCACTGGACGCTTGTGCAGAAACTCCAACTTTTCCATTCTAGTTATTAAATCTGAATTTGCGCCGAAATTACCATCACATCAATACCAAACACTAGCGTGCTCAGACATTTCGAATACGCTCATCAGTTGAAGTGAAGACCTATATTCGCTAGGATAACCCGCCTCGTGCTTATACCTTTGTCCTTTTCGAATTTCGAATAGTCGAATTTCGAATAAATTCGAATTTCGAATATTCGACTATTCGAAGAAAGTCCAATATTCGAATTATTCGTTTATTCGAATATTCGAGAAAGTCCAATATTCGATTTATTCGTTTATTCGAATATTCGCGAAAGTCCAATATTCGAATTATTCGTTTATTCGAACATTCGAGAAAGTCCAATATTCGAATGTTCGTTTATTCAAATATTCGAAGGCTTTGAATTTCGAATATTCGAATATTTGAATACTCGAATATTCTTTATCAATCTCATAACAAGTTAATGGCCCTCCTCTTCGAAAACCAGGGAATTGTGACCTTTTGATAAGAACGATGTTTTGTTTCGCGCGTCATTCAAATTGGCCGAATTGTGAGTATGCAATCTGACAAGGGAAGGGTCTGGCGAGTATGTCTGAAAGGGGAGAGCGAGTCATATAGGGAGAATCCCCACCCCTCAACTAGTATAAAAATGTGTTTATTTTTTTTGCCAAGTCGTTAAGCACCTGGAGTAGGGAGTCCGTTATAATATAATTCTTGGGTCTTGTACGCCCGCGATGCACCTGCCGGCAAGTGGCTCGGAGCGCAGTGGATAGAGACGTTTTATAGGTGGGAGGTCGGAGGTTCGATTCTCCTGCTCTGCTGCATGTTTGCATTTCATATGTTTGGTTGAGAGTTGAACGATTCTAACATCTATACCATTTTTAGATGGTTTTTGCCTAATTTTCCAGTTGTGCGCCGTGGAGAGTAAATTTCTTGTCACTTGTTTATTACTGACCTGTTTTTTAACCACAAGGCAATGAGGTAGCTACTCAACGGTGTATAAACGTTCAACACCAGTGAAGCACAGGCCCAATGTGCATGAAACAGAAGCCCTAGTCACAAATGGACAGCGTATGAGAGCTACAGGCTCCTCACAGGTATACCAGCGACACCGCCTCCAATGTCATTATAACAAATCCGTTCTCCTTCAGCTACCCGAAGCTTCGACATCTACCTCCAGGATGTTGTCCCTTTTTTGCAGGTCAAAAGGAGGGTCGTGCACAATGAAGTGGGAGTGAAATCATTCCACCCGAAAACGTTATCATATGTCGACTGCTTGCTTGCCTCTCGACGTCTATCAGTTCATTTTGCGGATCCCAATCTTCTTCTTCCACCACTTCCAGCTGTTCGCCTTCGTCAACTTCAAGTTGACGTGCTTCATTCCTTGAGTATGCTGGCCATCCTTTCGGCCAGCTTGATTTCTTCCCTCGAAGGTTCCTTGCCTAAAGGTGGGCCACACTTCAGCGTAAGCAGATGGATCACCAGCCCAGCATCGGCGGGCATGTTTGTGTTAGGTTTAAAAAACCTTCAGCTACCTCTGATTTCCAGTTGACAGGCAAACATGAGGGAAAGAGGGTATCGATGGCCGCTAACGTCAGTTCACAGATCCACAGATCTCGTTTCTTCATATGAACCACTTGCGACGTCACGTCCTGGTCTTTGAAAATCCGATCAGGATGGTTTTTTTCCCGAGGTCATTGGTCCATGTATGGAAGCAGACTGCGAAGAGCCTGTAGCCTTTATACGCTGCATTATTGTGCTCAGTGCTGCTTCATGCGCTTTCTACCTGTGTATCAATGATGTTGAACGTTTATACATCATTATGTTGAATACAACAGCATGCAGCTGGAAAAATTGGTAGAAAACCTGTGAAATGGTATAGACGTCAGAATCCATCAAATCTCAACAATCAGTTGAAATGCAAAAGTGCAGCAGCGCACGAGAATCGAACCTCTGACCTCCCTCGCATGAAGCAACGTCTCTATCCACTGCGCTGCGACCCGCTTGCGGCAGAGGCATCGCTGGCATACAAGACCATCGAACTCGTGAGGCGCCGATTACATTGTAACTACAAATACGCCCCCCCCACCGTTTAACGCCAAGAAAAAACCCAACCTCCTTGGGTTTTTTCTTAGCAAAAAATAAACACATTTTTATGCTAATTGGGGGGTGTGGATTCTCCTTATACAACGCGCTCTTCCCGTTCAGACATACGCTTCAGACACTTCCCTTGTTATTCAACGCGAGGGGAGCGCGGGCAAACGCGGACCTCCGCTGCTTCCCTGCTTCCTTTGAACATCATCGAGCGTCCTGCGGCCAGTAACGTGAATAGGAGGTGAATCGGATTATGACTGTACAATGACGCTTTTGCCTTCGGTATACTACGGGAGAATCTCCGTTTTGTATTTCTACCCCAAGTACAACAACGGAACGATTGCAGCCGGAAGGGGTGCGGTAGGGAGATAGTACTTTCAGGAGCCTAGAAAGCTCCTGTTTTGTGCCAGTAAAGGCGTTAAAGAAGAGAGGAAGAGCAATGGCTATGGAGTACAAGAGCCAGTCATACTCCGCTTCCCACTAAAGAGAGCGATCCCCATTTTCGCTGTAACACTGTCCAAGTCGTAGTGTCTTATCAGATTAGATTCCAACCATGGACTTCGGGCCTGTTTGCTTACAAGTGAATCGAAGCTCTTCAGCGGAGCCAAAACGCTGACTGGATGCCACTCATGAGCCTCCAATGTGCCTCCTCTGCACCAGATCGCCTTTGTGTTACTTCGTCCGTGCTAGCCATTCTTTTATCACCTAGAAGCTTCGGTATAACCTAAGGAATGACAATTATATGGAGCAAAATCTATAACAATCTAACTCTGCCTATCCAGGGTGTTTCTCTCTTCTCGCAGCATGAACTCGTTGGGAAGCAAGGGTGCTTCATCACCATTATACCTTTGTCACCGTCTTTTGGTCTCGTGAAGGAAATGGATGGAGCAGCCTTCGCGGCGCTTGAACAACGGCATTTGAGCTTGGACACCGACTTCCACAGCCTCGGCTCGTCCTTAGCTCGCTCTCGCCTCGCAGTCGCCCTCAGCCTCAGTAGCGTTTATCACTCAATAGACTCGCCACTCTCCACTCCATTAGGCCTGATTTAACATAAGAGTAGCGGGAGTATGTCGGTCACGGGACAGGAGATCCACTGATAGAAATCGATGTACCACAGTTGATAATTACCGATCCTTTTCGAAATTAACCAACTGGTACAAGAGTAATGACAATCTAAAGCCTTCGTATATATGCCGCCCTGTCGAACGCAGTTTACAGTGGGTAATAAAAAATAAGTAAAAATCAATCATTGGGTAACCACAATAAGTAAGGTGTTCATTTGACTATTCGAATATTCGACATCTCGAAATTCGAAATTTTGACAATCGAATAATATTCTATCATTCGAAATTCGAAATTTTGAAAATCGAATGTTATTCGATCATTCGAAATTCGAAATTTTGAAAATCGAATATTATATTCGATGGGGGTCGAGCGTACTTTCCCCTCGTCCCCCTGGCCCGCCCAACACCCAACCCCCTGGGCTTGCTCGAGAGTCCAGTGGCTGCCTTACGAGATAGTGGAGACGCAGACAGTTGCCACGCCTCTGTTTAAAGGGCGGGGGATAGAACGCCACTCCGCCAATTGCGCCCACTGGGTAGAATAAGGAGGCGGAGAAGCCCACTGGACGCTTGTGCAGAAACTCCAACTTTTCCATTCTAGTTATTAAATCTGAATTTGCGCCGAAATTACCATCACATCAATACCAAACACTAGCGTGCTCAGACATTTCGAATACGCTCATCAGTTGAAGTGAAGACCTATATTCGCTAGGATAACCCGCCTCGTGCTTATACCTTTGTCCTTTTCGAATTTCGAATAGTCGAATTTCGAATAAATTCGAATTTCGAATATTCGACTATTCGAAGAAAGTCCAATATTCGAATTATTCGTTTATTCGAATATTCGAGAAAGTCCAATATTCGATTTATTCGTTTATTCGAATATTCGCGAAAGTCCAATATTCGAATTATTCGTTTATTCGAACATTCGAGAAAGTCCAATATTCGAATGTTCGTTTATTCAAATATTCGAAGGCTTTGAATTTCGAATATTCGAATATTTGAATACTCGAATATTCTTTATCAATCTCATAACAAGTTAATGGCCCTCCTCTTCGAAAACCAGGGAATTGTGACCTTTTGATAAGAACGATGTTTTGTTTCGCGCGTCATTCAAATTGGCCGAATTGTGAGTATGCAATCTGACAAGGGAAGGGTCTGGCGAGTATGTCTGAAAGGGGAGAGCGAGTCATATAGGGAGAATCCCCACCCCTCAACTAGTATAAAAATGTGTTTATTTTTTTTGCCAAGTCGTTAAGCACCTGGAGTAGGGAGTCCGTTATAATATAATTCTTGGGTCTTGTACGCCCGCGATGCACCTGCCGGCAAGTGGCTCGGAGCGCAGTGGATAGAGACGTTTTATAGGTGGGAGGTCGGAGGTTCGATTCTCCTGCTCTGCTGCATGTTTGCATTTCATATGTTTGGTTGAGAGTTGAACGATTCTAACATCTATACCATTTTTAGATGGTTTTTGCCTAATTTTCCAGTTGTGCGCCGTGGAGAGTAAATTTCTTGTCACTTGTTTATTACTGACCTGTTTTTTAACCACAAGGCAATGAGGTAGCTACTCAACGGTGTATAAACGTTCAACACCAGTGAAGCACAGGCCCAATGTGCATGAAACAGAAGCCCTAGTCACAAATGGACAGCGTATGAGAGCTACAGGCTCCTCACAGGTATACCAGCGACACCGCCTCCAATGTCATTATAACAAATCCGTTCTCCTTCAGCTACCCGAAGCTTCGACATCTACCTCCAGGATGTTGTCCCTTTTTTGCAGGTCAAAAGGAGGGTCGTGCACAATGAAGTGGGAGTGAAATCATTCCACCCGAAAACGTTATCATATGTCGACTGCTTGCTTGCCTCTCGACGTCTATCAGTTCATTTTGCGGATCCCAATCTTCTTCTTCCACCACTTCCAGCTGTTCGCCTTCGTCAACTTCAAGTTGACGTGCTTCATTCCTTGAGTATGCTGGCCATCCTTTCGGCCAGCTTGATTTCTTCCCTCGAAGGTTCCTTGCCTAAAGGTGGGCCACACTTCAGCGTAAGCAGATGGATCACCAGCCCAGCATCGGCGGGCATGTTTGTGTTAGGTTTAAAAAGCCTTCAGCTACCTCTGATTTCCAGTTGACAGGCAAACATGAGGGAAAGAGGGTATCGATGGCCGCTAACGTCAGTTCACAGATCCACAGATCTCGTTTCTTCATATGAACCACTTGCGACGTCACGTCCTGGTCTTTGAAAATCCGATCAGGATGGTTTTTTTCCCGAGGTCATTGGTCCATGTATGGAAGCAGACTGCGAAGAGCCTGTAGCCTTTATACGCTGCATTATTGTGCTCAGTGCTGCTTCATGCGCTTTCTACCTGTGTATCAATGATGTTGAACGTTTATACATCATTATGTTGAATACAACAGCATGCAGCTGGAAAAATTGGTAGAAAACCTGTGAAATGGTATAGACGTCAGAATCCATCAAATCTCAACAATCAGTTGAAATGCAAAAGTGCAGCAGCGCACGAGAATCGAACCTCTGACCTCCCTCGCATGAAGCAACGTCTCTATCCACTGCGCTGCGACCCGCTTGCGGCAGAGGCATCGCTGGCATACAAGACCATCGAACTCGTGAGGCGCCGATTACATTGTAACTACAAATACGCCCCCCCCCCACCGTTTAACGCCAAGAAAAAACCCAACCTCCTTGGGTTTTTTCTTAGCAAAAAATAAACACATTTTTATGCTAATTGGGGGGTGTGGATTCTCCTTATACAACGCGCTCTTCCCGTTCAGACATACGCTTCAGACACTTCCCTTGTTATTCAACGCGAGGGGAGCGCGGGCAAACGCGGACCTCCGCTGCTTCCCTGCTTCCTTTGAACATCATCGAGCGTCCTGCGGCCAGTAACGTGAATAGGAGGTGAATCGGATTATGACTGTACAATGACGCTTTTGCCTTCGGTATACTACGGGAGAATCTCCGTTTTGTATTTCTACCCCAAGTACAACAACGGAACGATTGCAGCCGGAAGGGGTGCGGTAGGGAGATAGTACTTTCAGGAGCCTAGAAAGCTCCTGTTTTGTGCCAGTAAAGGCGTTAAAGAAGAGAGGAAGAGCAATGGCTATGGAGTACAAGAGCCAGTCATACTCCGCTTCCCACTAAAGAGAGCGATCCCCATTTTCGCTGTAACACTGTCCAAGTCGTAGTGTCTTATCAGATTAGATTCCAACCATGGACTTCGGGCCTGTTTGCTTACAAGTGAATCGAAGCTCTTCAGCGGAGCCAAAACGCTGACTGGATGCCACTCATGAGCCTCCAATGTGCCTCCTCTGCACCAGATCGCCTTTGTGTTACTTCGTCCGTGCTAGCCATTCTTTTATCACCTAGAAGCTTCGGTATAACCTAAGGAATGACAATTATATGGAGCAAAATCTATAACAATCTAACTCTGCCTATCCAGGGTGTTTCTCTCTTCTCGCAGCATGAACTCGTTGGGAAGCAAGGGTGCTTCATCACCATTATACCTTTGTCACCGTCTTTTGGTCTCGTGAAGGAAATGGATGGAGCAGCCTTCGCGGCGCTTGAACAACGGCATTTGAGCTTGGACACCGACTTCCACAGCCTCGGCTCGTCCTTAGCTCGCTCTCGCCTCGCAGTCGCCCTCAGCCTCAGTAGCGTTTATCACTCAATAGACTCGCCACTCTCCACTCCATTAGGCCTGATTTAACATAAGAGTAGCGGGAGTATGTCGGTCACGGGACAGGAGATCCACTGATAGAAATCGATGTACCACAGTTGATAATTACCGATCCTTTTCGAAATTAACCAACTGGTACAAGAGTAATGACAATCTAAAGCCTTCGTATATATGCCGCCCTGTCGAACGCAGTTTACAGTGGGTAATAAAAAATAAGTAAAAATCAATCATTGGGTAACCACAATAAGTAAGGTGTTCATTTGACTATTCGAATATTCGACATCTCGAAATTCGAAATTTTGACAATCGAATAATATTCTATCATTCGAAATTCGAAATTTTGAAAATCGAATGTTATTCGATCATTCGAAATTCGAAATTTTGAAAATCGAATATTATATTCGATGGGGGTCGAGCGTACTTTCCCCTCGTCCCCCTGGCCCGCCCAACACCCAACCCCCTGGGCTTGCTCGAGAGTCCAGTGGCTGCCTTACGAGATAGTGGAGACGCAGACAGTTGCCACGCCTCTGTTTAAAGGACGGGGGTAGAACGCCACTCCGCCATATTCGATCATTCGAAATTCGAAATTTTGAAAATCGAATATTATTCGATCATTCGAAATTCGAAATTTTTTCCCAAGGACAAATGTATACTCGTGCTCTTAAAGTCTGTCTAAAGAGAAAGTTGTTCAAACAACAGATTGTAGAGTGAGCGCTTGGGGAGATTTATTGGAAACTTCCAGCCGCCCTGCTCAGGAATTGTTCTAAGACTGTCCAGCTTGGCTTTGGGTGCGCAGTGAACAATGCATACAGAATCGAACCTATCAATCGCATGGGCGCAGCAGCCTGTAGAGTGGCCGTCTTAGGAGTTTCACCGGAAGTCCCAGACGCCCTTCTCAGAAATTGCTGCACTCTGTCCCGGCGAGACTTCATAGTACATTGTGAACAAAGCATATAAAAGAAAACTATCAAACGTGTGGGCGACCGCTCACAAGTACACGCGCGGGCGAGTTTGTAGCGCAATATCTCCATCAAGTTCGATTCTTTCCTACTGCAACTTGAGAACATTGTAGGCAGTACAACTTTCTTGAAGCACACTGCAGCAGAACGGTTATGAATGGACTAAGTTACGGCGGTGCGAAAATGCGGGTGAGGCTTGTGTGACGCATTTTCGCACCGCTGTAACATCGGTGGACCACTGATTTCGGTGGACCACTGCGGGAAGGCGCGAAGAGCTAACTGCCTCAAAATGTGTGAGAGGACAGAAGACTGAAGACACTTTACGATCCCTTGCTCAGTTGTTGTGCTAAGTTACACGCGCGGGCGTGTTCTGAGTGCGGTAACCCTGCTTGTGAACCTTTTCGGTAGCAGCTAGTGGGTTTTGTAGGCAGTAAATCGTCCTAGTAGTGTGCAAAAACGCCGTAATTTATCTTATGACTGGACAAAGTTACATAGGCGCGAATGTGCAAGTTATGCCTTGTGTAACACGATTTTTTCCAATTTCAATCGACTCCTGCGGGAAGACCCGGAGAGCTAACGGCCTACAAATGTGCATGCGAGCAGAACGCTTTAGGTGCTTTAAGAAGACATGCTCGCGACTTCCTATCTGTGTAAACTGCCTTAGCTCCAGCTGCCATTTAGGGCGTCATACTTAGCGGTTGGAGTTTCCTGCGCCCTTACTCGCTCATATTCGAGTCTTCCACACTACTAACGATGCTATTTTGCTCTGCTCGAAAAGCTCTATCGAACGGTATCAATCAAGACCAATTTCAGAAAAATCGATTTTTCGACAATTTCGCATCAAGGGCGCGGCTGCTTGAGGCCGCGGTCGACGGACGATGGCGTCATCGAAAATCGATATTTCCGAAATGGGCCAAATTCTCTCGTCCAAAATCATTTAGGAAGTTAATTGGAGCGCTGATTACGAATCCGACGTCCGTTTTTGAAAACGCCACTGATTTCGGATTTTCTTCTGGATAACTGAGGTGGTCGGATCAGGATCACCGATTTTGCTCAAACTTCGTATAGATGCGGTGGCTTATTCAGGGTACCGAACACGATGCCGAAGTTCATTTGGACGATTACAATAGGAGACCACCCACACCGATAACTGAGAGTGATCCTACCACCCTCAGTTATCCAGAAGAAAATCCAAACCTAGCAAAATCGGCGGACTTTTCAAAAGCGGGCATCGGATTCGTAATCAGCGCTCCAAATAACCCTAGGTGAGTTTAGAGGAAGATAATTTGGACAATTTCGAAAATACCGATTTTCGATGACGTCGTTCGCGCAGGCTCGCCCCTGTCCTCAACAGGAAATTGTCAAAAAATCGATTCTTCTAAAATTGGTCGAGATTGCCATCGTTCGATAGAGCTTTCGTGGTGGAGCTAACGGTGTTATTGCGAGCGTCGAAAACTCAAATGTGGGCGAGTAAGGGCGGAGGAAATTTCAACCGCTTAGTCCGCCGCTCTAAAATGGCAGATGGGGCTAAGGCAGTTTAGGTAGTTGGGTAGCTGTGCGCAAGTTATAATAAGGTGTCTTTAAGCTTCTGCTCTCTCACGCATTTTGAGGCAGTTAGTTCGTCGCGCCTTCCCGCAGTGGTCCACCGAAATCGGAAAAAAATGCGTCACACAGGCCTCACCCGCATTTTCGCAGCGCTGCAACTTAGGTTAGTCCATTCATCAGCTACACCGTTGTGCTTTAGATCACGCCAAGAAACTTGTGCTGCCTACAATGTTCTCAAGTTGCAGTAGGAAAGAATCGAACTTGATGGAGATATTGCGCTACAAACTCGCCCGCGCGTGTACTTGTGAGCGGTCGCCCACACGATTGATAGTTTTCTTCTATATGCTTTGTTCACAATGTATTATGAAGTCTCGCCGGGACAGAGTGCAGCAATTCCTGAGAAGGGCGTCTGGGACTTCCGATGAAACTCCTCAGACGGCCACTCTACAGGCTGCTGCGCCCATGCGATTGATAGGCTCGATTCTGTATGCATTGTTCACGGCGCACTCCAAAGCCAAGCTGGACAGTCTTAGAACAATTCCTGAGCTGGGCGGCTGGGAATTTCCGATAAAACTCCTCAAGCGGTCACTCTACATCTGTTGCTCGCTCTACAGGTTGTCTCGATTGATTGTGTCGGGCCTATATGCATTGTTCAACTTTACTGAAATTTATATGTCAGAAGTTAGAGCTTGAGCTGCTGAGCTCAAATATAGGTTTATTTTCACAAGTACTTGATTTTTAAAAGGTATTTAAAAAGACGTTTTGGAACGCTCGAAAGCGGCTTATTCGGCAGTTGACCAAAGAACATGCGTGGTACTGTACATAGTTATGAGCGGTATTGTAGTCAACGACCAGAGTAGGGTGGAACTCACTTCACCGCCATTCCACTGCAGGGTCAAGCGTGGGGTTCGATTTTTGCTGGAAATTTACGACCCCCCCCCCCTCTGAAGCGGAATTTGTACGACCCCCTCCCTCTTTCTTCCACTGTTCTATTTCTTGTATTTCTTGATTTTTTAAAGGTTTCTTGTGCAGTTTGAACTCTTTGGTAGATTCTTCTTTTCAGGTGCGGCTTTGGCACTGAAGAGAACAATGAAACGAGTTCCCTGAACAACAATGTTTTCAAAACACAATAAAATTCTTTAAAATTTTGAACGCTATTTTCGACACTTCAAAATAAAGATCTTCTGGTAGCAGTTTCCAATCATCACTGTTCAATTTATGGAGTTTTTTTTTAGGACACCATGAACACGGAACATTCCTCTACCTGAAGTAGCGACGTTTGCGCCTGAAATTGGCTCCGAAATTGTGTTATATAAAAATTTGAGTATTACTTTCTGACGACGACTTAAGTGCTTTCGTTATAAATTTTTTGAAGCGTTCCTCGAATTGATTATGGAGCGGAAAAAGGAAGGATGGACGATGGACTTCTCTATGGAAATAATGTTCTCCCATCCTAAGAAAACGTCATAAAAAACGAAAATGAAGCTAAAAACCCAGCTCTGTACATGATACAGCAAAAAACAAGATGCCGGAACTGCGATGACGATATGATTAGGATGGATCGTAAGCAAAACTCTCGTTTTTCATGAAAAAAATATTTTTTAGCCGAAGCAGGCCACCCATACGAATAAAATTTTGCCACAAAAACTTCCAAGTCATGGTCAATGCACAGTGAAAAAATCATGATTTTCTGGATCGAACAGGATCAATCGACCTCAGGTCGACTTTGCACCAACGTCATCGGAGCATGAAACTAAACGTTCACAAAAAGGTTCATAACTCGGTAAGTTTTTCGTATTTTGAAAATTCTTCTAACCTCTCAAGAAGAAGATAAAACGCTCTTTCTCAGGGTGTAAAAATCGATTTCCAGAAAAGGAGTCGTCACGCGTGGCTGCTGGTTCGATTTTTGTGCGAAAAAAATTGAAGTGGCTTCACAAAAATATTCATAACTTGACCAAACCGACCAATTCTTCGAAGTTTTAAAATCCCGCTAGCTTCTCAGAAACTAGAGGAAGAGCCCTTTCTTGCTATATAAGAATTAATGTCCAAAAATTCGGTCTTCATGCGCGGCAGGAGAGGTTCAATTTCGGTTCCATGTCGCGAAAATGCGTACCGAAAATCGAACCCCCTCCGCCCCGCATGAAGACCCCTTTCTTGGGAAACGGTTCTTATATGGTTAGAGAGCATATTTGCTCTATTTTTCGATGAGCGAGAGGGATTTTTGATTTTTGAAAAAATGGCCGAGATATGATCAATTTTTGCAAGTCGTGAACTGAATCCTTCACCGGCGTCATCGGAGTGATTTCACAAAAATATTCATAACTCAACTAATTTTTCGAAATTCAAAAATTGCGCCTGCTTTTTGAAAAGTAGATAAACAGCGCTTCTTTATGGTTACAAACACGTTTAGAAAAAAAGGGATCTTCATGCGGGGCGGGGGAGGTCGATTTCTGGTCGATTTTCGGCAAAAAATAGAGCAAATATGCTTTCTAGCCATATAAGAACCGTTTTCCAAGAAAGGGGTCTTCATGCGGGGCGGAGGGGGTTCGATTTTCGGTACGTATTTTCGCGACATGGAACCGAAATTGAACCTCCCCTGCCGCGCATGAAGACCGAAGTTTTGGACATTAATTCTTATATAGGAAGAAAGGGCTCTTCCTCTAGATTCTGAAAAGCTAGCGGGATTTTAAAACTTCGAAGAATTGGTCAAGTTATGAGTATTTTTGTGAAGCCACTTCAATTTTTTTCGCACAAAAGTCGAACCAGCAGCCACGCGTGACGTCTCCTTTTCTGGAAAACGATTTTTACACCACGAGAAAGGGCGTTTTATCTACTTTATACAAAGATAAAAGAATTCTCAAAATTCGAAAAACTTACTGAGTTATGAACCTTTTTGTGAACGTTCAATTTTATGCTTCGATGACGTTGGTGCAAAGTCGACCAGAGGTCGATTCAACCTGTTCTATCCAGAAAATCACAATTTTTTCACAGTGAATTAATCAAAACTTCTAGGTTCTTGTGGCTAGATTTTATCCGTATGGGTTATCTGCTTCGGCTAAAAAATAATATTTTCATGAAAAATGAGAATTTTGTATGCGATCCATCCTCGTCATATCTTCATTGCAGCGGAGAAGCATAGTTTTTATTGTATGTTAAGCACGACTTAAAATTTTATATGATACAATTCCACTCTCTGTCGTCCTGTCCTTCAGAAGGCAGAAAAAAATTTCCAGCGAGGAGTCCATCCATATTTCAATTGCGATTGGTCATGTCAGAGAACGCAGTGGCCGCATTAAACTGCCGTAAAACGGAGATTTTTTGGGCTCCTGGAAAATTCATAAAGCTTTAGTGGATGTGTTTTCTATGCTTTAAAAGGCAGTTTCTAAAAGTAACATGTTCCATGTGATTAGTGTGTCGATATCTTTTCGGTAAATCGAGACGTCTGATCATATAGAATATCGTTTCAGAGAAACATAGTTTTATCACTGTGTGTCAAACGGGCTTAAAATTTTATAGGGTGCGATTTCATTTTCTGATGCTGTTTCCTGCAGGAGAAAAATTACTTTTCAAGCAGGTAAGTCCTTCCGTTGCCATTCCGTCATCGACTCGAAGAGCGCTTTAAAAATCTTGTAGGGAAAGCACTTAGGTCGTCATCAGTAATTAACACTTGAAATTTTATAGAGTGCAATTCTGGAAGTATATGTCGCTCATCAGGCAGAAAACTACCGTGTCCATGACGTCCTGCAAAAATCTGAAAAAATGAAAATCTCTCTTTGACTATAAATCTGAAGACAGGAAATCTTTATTTTTCACTGCACAGTAATCGGCATTAAAATTTTTTTGATATTCAATCCTATTTTTTAAACTCCAGGAAATGCAAGCGTTTGTAAATATCCGCATTGTCGTAGTCACACCTGGAAAAAAACAACTTATTAATAGATGCAAACATCATCTAAAAACCTGAATTTGGACAGAGTCCTCTTCCAAAACCAAGGGAGTACGACACCCCCCCCCCCTCCATTCGAGGCTACAGTACGACCCCCCCCCCTTCGATTCCCGAACCTCAAGCTTGACCCTGTTCCACTGTCATAACCATGAGGGCGGCATGTCCCATCTGACAATTTCATAGCCTGCAGAGCGGTTTTAACAGCAGAGGAATAATTTCGCTGTGGATAGACTTCGTTCCGTTTGTTGATTCCTGAATTCTTGATAAAAATCGAGGACTCTTCGAACGTTTTACTGAATGAAATCTCCACCTCGCACACAAAATCTTGCAGTGGGTAGTATTGCGTTGACCGGAAGGTTATAGCGGTTTTTGTGCAGCCGATTTTTGTTCGTTTATTAGTGAATCAATACTCAACTTGTCACCTGTCACCTGTCGTTGAGCATCGTCGATGACGCATCTCGTCCACCAGGTGCCTGTGAAGTGCATTACGTGGCCGGCCCACCTAGTTTTCCACGACTTGCGACAGCGTCTCAGATCTTCGAACGTCAACAAAGCTCGGAACTTCGGAGGCCTTCTCTAACTTGCGCGAATCGTATCACTCCGAATATCGTTCTCTCGATTCCACGCAGCAACACTCGCCGCGTGATCTTCCTGCTTTCGTATGGCCCAGGTCTCTGATTGTGAGGCGCCTGCTAGCACGGAAGAATAACGGAGTTAAATAAGTGGGCACGGAGTTGAACATTCTTTGCCTTCTTCCTGACTTCATCGACGACCCAAGTCACTCGTTTCCTCCTGCTCAGCTCCGGCGCTATGTTGTGGGCCATGTTGACTTCGTGAGCCAGATACGCGTAGCTGGAGCAGTCAGAGATGTACGTTCCTCATGAACATCGCCGTCGTAAGGTTCAGCTTCAGTGCAGTATTCCCACATACGATCGAAGTCGGCCAGCATTCGCTCCGTCTCGCTAATGCTCGGTGTTATGAGCACGATATCGTCAGCGAAGCGAAGATGGTGCAGCTGACGGCCGACCACCTTGACTCCCATGCCTTCCCATTCTAATTGGCTCGCGACGTTTTCGAGGATGGCGCTGAAGAGCTATGAGGATATGGCATCCCCTTCCCGAACCTCTCTCTCCACTTTCATGCCACCGTCGTTGCAGAATGGTGAAATCTTGGTCGTGAATTCGCTGTACAACTCTCGAAGGACACTGATGTACCGAGTAGGACTCCCCCCAGTGAGAATGATAACGCAATCGTTACTTGTTATCGGTAGAATTCTTTGTAGGATTGCTCGACTGTTATAGCTTACTTTGCATGCTTTTGCCTCTAGTCAGAAAGGCTAGCGTGGAAGGGATGCCTAGACAGGTTACGGGTTTTTTAAACATCACGTTTTAAATTATGTTCGAGATAAAGATCTCGTTGCTTGAGAAAATACAAGAAGCGTGCTGCTCTTATATTTTAAAGGAGTCGCCGCTGGTCTGCCGCTTTTTACTATTTCCAAGGAGGGGGAACAGATACCTGAGTCCCGCACATCTATTGTTCCCAGTCTTCTTCTTGTTCTCTTAACCTATTGCAAATCATATATATGAATGCCTTCAGATATCCCCATGCGGACAGCAATGTCTTAAGAGCGAGGGAATGATCCCCATGTTGTTCGACGGAAGAGCCGTAATGCAGAGGGAGGGATCAGGGTTCGGCGCGTTTCGACCTGAGATTGCAGAATCCTCTGGCGGCTATACGATGACGTACGATGAGGAAATGAGGTGTAGGATGTCGATTCCGTTCCAGGTACATGCTTCGCTAACACTGTCTATGTATTCGATATATCCCACTATTCATTCGTCCATAATTTCAGACCGGAGCTTTCATTGCGGCATAGGATGCTAATGTGGTGCACAGCACTACAAGAAACGTGTTCATCTCCGTCAGTTCGATATTGATCAGGGGCGATATATGGTTTTCGAATTTATCCAAGTGCTTCTTGACAGAACTGGAGAGAATGCGTTGATTAGACGCTGTTTATCTAATCAAAAAGTCCTTTTCTGTGATGTATAATATCTTCTCTGTCATTGGTTTCGATATGCATACATGAAATGGAAATGAGAAAAATAAACCATGAGTATTCAATCTCGGCTTCAAACAAACCTTTGTTCACCAGGTCTAGCACGAGGCACAACTTGGCAGTCAGCGTAGGTATATGTTAGGGACCGTTTAGTTGTGCGCGACACGTGATGACGTATGGTGCCCGAATCGATTCACCGCATCGCTCGATCGATTTGGCCACTTTTCACGTCATCGCGTTCTACGACGCGATTTAGTGATAAGCTCCCTTACTGATTGCGCGACAAATCGATATGGGAGCGTATTATTACATCTTGTCGCGTCGTGTACACACTAAACACTCCCTTAAGGTCTCCATACACTTCTGCGGCAACGGCGCGGCACTAACACTTAACCAAAGGGCAGAGACACTAAATCCCTTTCAGACCCGTCCCAGGGGCGGCGGTGATGGCGGTGGTGAGATTTTCAGACGTCGAGCGGCGAAGTCACGCCCGGCCACGTCCCAAGCGGCGCTAGCACCGTGGAAATGACTCGGGTCATTTTTGAACGGCGGCGAGAGCGGTGGCAAATCGAGACATCAAGTGTGCTGCCCTGGAGAACGCACTGCGGAGAACACATTGCCTCCACGTCATCTAGGAAATTCGGCGAATTTGACCGTTTTGCGGTGCGAACCTGCCATCGAGCACTGTTACCGGCAGGATTGGAGAGGAGGAAAGGAACTAAGGCAAGTTTCACCCTTTTGATACGTTTTTTGGCATTACTGCATTTTTGAGACTTCAGTGCATCATCCTGTTGCTCAAGCTTGTCTTTAGTGGATATTTGGGACGTCGATTACTAATATGACATCCGTCTTTCATATTTCGGCCGACTCCGATAAGTAATCACTCGCACTGAGGCGGTCGAGTCAGGATCACCGATTTCGCTCATACTTCGTAAAAGGGTTTATTGAGGATGCTGATTAAGAATATGACAATGATTTTTTGAATACTCCCTCGGAAGAAAGGCCGGTTCAACGTTATGGAGTCAATGAAATTTTCAGGATCAAAGCGATCTTGGAGTAGAAGTAAATGTGCCTAATGATCCCAAAGCTGTAAGAGAAACGATGAAGGCTTATTGTTGTTATGGAGACAACGTTAGGTAAAGGGAACTAATTACAATTTGTGTTTCATAAATTCAGTATCTTCCTTCATCTTTTTATCTCATTTCCTTTTCAATACGTTGAACAATTATTCTGTTGTCATTTGAACTCTTTTAATCATTGTCGTGATGTAATGTTACTTTCTTACCAAAGAATAAAGTTTTGTTAAACGAATCATCATACAATAAAATGGCTACATTAGCATCACACAATGAGACCCATCACAGTGAACAATCAAACAACTACAGCAACAGTTATACAGAAAAGAGTAAATAAACGTCCCCAAAGTTCTCTTGTAGCAGCAAATTCTCGCTGCAGAGAAAGCGGGTCTTCACAAACGAATCTGCGGGCCAATTGGTTGTTTTCGTCAGGGTACAGCGGCAGCTACACATATAAATATGCAGCGGTTTCGAAAAACACTATCAGAAATATAGGCAAAGCAATTGTGAAACATCTCCAGTTACTTTACTTTCAACACAAATTTGAAAGTGAAAAAATGATTTAAATTAGAGAGATCTTCAAAGCCAGTTCAAAAACGAATTCAAAAAAAACGAAAAGCCATTTCAAGAACGCTTCGTGGCGGAAGAAAGGCGACGTCTCAAGGAAAATACGTTAAAACAAGCGCTAGACGCGAAAGAAAGGGGATATCTCAACGTTAAATACGATAAAAGAAGCGCTAGACACAGGACATAGGACGAGGCTTCAAGGTCGTTCTATGTGGAAGTCCCAGGACCACCAGTGGTGTCGGAATAATCGTCTCCGAACGATTTCGTGACTCGATTGTAAGCGTCGAGCGCTTTGACGATCGATTGATGAAGATCGTTGTCGCCGCGAAGGAGCGACTCTATCACTTCTTCTCTGCGTATGTTCCGCAGACTGGCTGCTCGGATCAAGCCAAGGAAGAGTTTTGGAGCCTGCTTGATGAGAAGACAGCAGAGGTACCGTTGAAAGATGTCATCATAGTCGCTGGTGACCTCAACGGGCACGTCGGCGCGACGAAAGACGGGTACGGCTGTCATGGTGGGTTCGGTTACGGGTCGCGTAACGCAGATGGTGAGCGTATCCTTGAATATGCGGAATCGCACAACCTCACCATAGTGAACACCGTATTTCGCAAACGCGATTCCCACCTCATCTCGTTCTATAGCGGGAACACCAGGACTCAGATAGACTTTGTCCTTGTGAAGGATCGAGACCGAAGTCTTGTCACAGACGCGAAGGTCGTGCCGTATGAAACGGTCGCCCCACAGCATCGACCACTGATCTGTACTTTAAAGATCGCCCCTCCGAGGCTGAAGCAGGTCGAGCGATGCGGTGCACCAAGAATCAAGTGGTGGCGAATGAAAGAGAAGGAAGCAGTTGTGATTTCTCGCGTGCGGTTACCGACAGTGACAACTGTCGACGAAACTTGGGAGAAGGCCACCGACGCGATTCGTCAACCTGCACGGTCGGAGCTCGGCACCACGAAGCCTGGACGACGGAAGGTCGACAAGCAGGCATGGCTGTGGATAGATGACGTGAAAGCCAAAGTTCGAGAGAAGAAGACGCTATACCACGTGTTTCTCGGCGAAAAGACAGCCGATAACTGGCGGAAGTACCAAGAAGCGAAGAAAGAAGGCCGTGGCTGTTGCAAAAGCCACTCATTATGGAGATGTCAACGAGAAGCTCGAGTCGCGCGATGGTGAGCGGTATCTGTACCGACTCGCAAAGAATCGCCATCGCCAGACCGAGGTCAACGAGAAGTTCTTCGGCATCAATGATGAGAACGGCCATCTTCTTATGGACCGCAGGAAGGCATTGAAGCGATGGCGCGATTACTTTGAGGAAATCTCTACAGTAGAATTTCCTCATCCAGTCATCCCCTCAACGGCTCCAACCCACGGCCCCGTTCAGAAGATCACCGTGGAGGAGATTGAAGCGGCCTTGAAGAAGATGAGGCTAGGCAAAGCGACTGGGCCCGACGACGTGGCAGCAGAACTGTGGAAGTCGAAGTTTTGGTACCCTGCTGAGTGGTTGGCGAAGCTCTTTAATCAGGTTGTGGCGGAGAAAAAAGTCCCTGAGTGTTGGCGCCAAAGCACGACGATTCCGATTTGGAAGAAGAAGGGCAGTCCTGCAGACTGCTCCAATTACCGTCCGATTCGCTTGCTCTCGCACAGCATGAAGATCTTTGAGCGAATTGTCGACGGACGAATTCGTGACATCGTCCAGCTTTCCAGAAATCAGTGCGGCTTCGTGGCTGGCTGTGGCACCATTGATGCCATACACGCCGCCCGCCTCCTGATAGAGAAGCATCGCGAGAAACAGAAGTCGGTGCATATCGCCTTCCTCGACTTAGAGAAGGCCTTTGACCGCGTACCGCGTGAAGTGATATGGTACGCCTTGCGAAATCATGGAGTTCCTGAAGAGCTCATAGAGTGGGTGCGAATTCTCTACTCTTGTCCAAAGAGTCGAGTTCAAGCTGCAGCTGGAACCTCGATGGAGTCTCCCATCTCTTTCGGGGTATACCAGGGGTCTGCGCTTTCTCCACTCCTCTTTGTTGTCGTCATGAATGCCATTACGAGAGATCTTCACAAGCCTGTCCCATGGACATTGCTCTATGCTGATGACATGATGCTCGCTAGCGAAGATAAAGATGAACTCGAGCGAGAGGTGCAAGCTTGGTGTGATCGCATGGAGCGGTTTGGACTCAAATTGAACGTGAAGAAGACCGAATATCTAACGACGGACGTTACTGAGTTAAGGTTAACGGCATCGAGCTCCCACGCACTTCGGTATTCAAGTACCTGGGATCAGCAATCACGTCTGATGGCAAATTGATGATTGAAGTGAATTCACGCGTGAGTGCAGCTTGGTCCAAGTGGCGGTCGTTGACTGGGGTTCCCTACGAAAGGAAGATACCGGAGCGCTTGAAGCCGAAGATATACTTAGCAGTGTCCGGCCAGTAGCGATGTACGGCGCTGAGTGTTGGCCTGCGACCAGGGAAGTTGAAACGCGCCTCAGCGTCATGGAGACGAAGATGCTGCGCTGGACGGCTGGAGTCACGCGCATTCGAAACGATGCTATTCGGCAGAAGTTCGGTGTCGCGCCGATAGCCGACAAGATGCGCGAAGCTCGTTTGCGATGGTACGGCCACGTTCTGCGTGGAATGGAAGACAGCGTCCGCAAGAGAGACCTTATCTTCGAGGTAATAGGAAAGCGGCCTAGAGGGCGCCCGAAGCAGCGCTGGTTAGATACGTTACATGCGGACTTGAAGATTACTGGTGTTTACCCTGATCTAGCGCTTGATCGGGAAAGGTGGCGTCATAACACCAGAATAGCGGACCCCGCTACGATGCGGGTCAAACGCTGAAGAAGAAGAAGAAGAAGCGCTAGACACGAAAAAAGGCGATGACTCAGTGGAAAATATGTTAAAACAGGCGCTTATAGATCGCTTGGCAAGCAGTAAGGATTGCCCCATTGTAAGACTGCTGCGCAACCGCGCGCACCAAACGGAACTAGCGTGGGCGGCGGCGGCCACCCCTAGGCGGCGAGAAAGGGCTCCGCCCCTCCACTTGCCGCTGGAGCGGCGGCCGCCGTCGCCGCTACCACTGGACCGATCTGAAAGGGGCTTAAGCCGGCGGCGAGCGGTGGACCACGGAGCCGCTGGAGCGGCAGACACTATCTGCACTCTAGCCTTTCGTGGCAGGGAGCGGCCAGAGCGCGGACAGAGGGTGTGAAGGCGAATATCAGCAGTAGTTGCCGACTAGACTCCTCGCCACTCTGTGCTTCTGCCGTTTCCCGCCGGCAAGACTGTGGAAGGTGGAAGGCGTGATTCATCGTTTTCGCCGCCCGCCTCCCATCGCTCGACGCAAGAGTGTGTGTGGCCCTTTATTCTTCCGGGACCCGTCGCCGACAGCGAAGGGTGCCTGCACGACGGGCGAGAGATCAGAGAAACAGAGTTCGCGTGAGGGAGCGCTACCGACGCCCGCCCTCGACGGCAGCGCGCCTACTCCCGGCGACAGCGCACACCACAGCGATGTGATGCCGCCGGGAGTACATCATAGCTGTGCTCGTACGAATGCATTCGAGTAATTGCTCGAATAATTTATTCGAATAATCAATTGAACAGCCGAATATTCGACATTTCTTGATGCATCTGAGCACTTGGATGGGAAGTAGAAACTTAGGGCGTCAGTGCCCTAGGATACAATAGGATCAATTGTCATGGAGAAGATTTTGGCGATGAAGATTCTGCGGCACGAAGTTCAAACATACGAAGACGCGAGCACAAAGTTCAAATTCTTGGTTGGGCATGAAGTTAAAAAAGCCTTATGGCGCTCTAGATCTATTCCAGAGACCCCAAAGTCAACCGTAAGGGGGAATGCCTTTATCTAACGAGCGAATTCAAGCCCTACCTCACGATACCCCTTGTCTACCCTGTGCGGCTTCCGCTGCTCCTTCAGTGGACTCTTGAGTTATGGTATTTCGATTCTCTCCATAGGTCAGGCTTTCAAAAATCTGACATTGAATTATGTAAGGTTGAGGAAATATTTGGTGGGGCAACTCCTATCTAATTTGACCCCGGTGGGTGAATCTGGGAGTTGGGTAGCTATACTTAGGTAGCCACGTTGTTTATCAATTATGGTGGGTAGTTTCTCTACCGAAATTGCCTAAAAACTCTAGGTGGACTGGAAGGTCGTGAAATGGGCGGCGCTGTCAATTGTCTGTGTATCACGGATCTGTTTCAAATTGAGACGACTGAGATTAGAAAGAGCTTGGAATACTGATTACGAATATGGCTGTAAAAATTGCAAAATGAAACTACTGAGAGAATGACCTGCCGAAATTGAGTGGCCTGACCACAGGCTGGCCGAGCGAAGGAGCTCTTGAGCGAAAGCGATGAGACACAAGGACTCTGTAAGAATGGACCGCTAACTGCAGCGGTGGAGCAGAGGCAGTGTTCCCTTTCGTCACGTACGACGTCGTTGGTTCGGTGCCCATTGATAGCGGTCTTTTTGCACATCATGATTTGTCTTCGAAATGACCTTTTGTTCTGAATTATGACATGTGTTTGACTAAATAGCTGGGAAAACTAAACTGAATGACTCATCGCTCTCGCGCCTTCTCTTTCGTACGACAAGCCTGTGATCAGGCCACCCAACTTCGGCAGGTAATAACTCGATCAGGAGTTTCATTTTGCAATTCTGACACCCATATTCGTAATTAACATTTTGAGCTCCTTCTAATGATCCTAGTGTCAACTTGAAGTTCCATGGTAGGTGGAAAAGCTTCCCGGTAAAATCAATGAACTAGGATTCACTGTTTGTCAAATTCTTCAAGTAAGGAGGAGCATGAAGTACGTGGCAAGAATTAACGTTAACATTGCTAGCTCCCTAAAAGCGACACTCTTGTAGAACACGTTTCACCTTCTACATACACTTTTACGTCAAACTGTACTCCTTCCACATCGTGGTGGACACTTTTCAAAGTAAGGCGGATACTTTGGAAATTAAACGAATCATCTTCGAAAGCGAAAAGATCGTGTTCCACATTAAATCAAATACCCATTAAGAAGGTCGAAATTTTTGTCTCAGGGGAAATCACTATTACTTTCTTGGAATAGTGTGATGTATGTTACGATTCAACTTTCCCAAAGAGAAAAGCGGTGTTTATAATATCACAAAGATTTTATTTTATAAGAAGAATAATATGTCACAGTTTTGTATTTTAAAGAAAAAAGTTTTCAGAGTGTCAAAAGAGTATATCCCTCATGCACTCGTCCAGAATCTCGATTCTGCTTTGATTGGTAATAAAAAATCTATTTACATGTAGTTAAGCACTAGTAAACGGTATGACAAAAACAATGTAGGGACACATATCCTTTTTAAGTGTAAGTTTCAAGTAAACAGCGTTCACACAGTCAATTAAAGAAAAATCGTGAATCGCGGGGCAAATGGATTGTAAATTTTCAAAAAAAGAAGCTCTGCTTTAGTCGTCATTTTTTGGCAACATGTTTTTTAGGGGAACTTTGTGGCCCGTTTTATGTTTCGGTGCATTAAATTTCTGTACTCACTTTCGCTGCAGCTTATTAGATAAAATGCTGAATACTCTTTCCATCGATTATTTCCACTAACATGACAATTATGTATATAACCCCGCTTTTGAATAGAACGTCATCGCTCAGTTCTATTCGACGTTTCTTCGCGGGTCCTGGCTCCCTGGTCGGCTTCCTTTAAGTTACATAACGGCACTGGTCAGCATAACCTCTCGTCTAAAAATTTTGGCCCTAAGTGCGCTTATGGTTTCTGCTCAACGTTTTTTTACTTGGCCTTTTTATAAAAAAACACGTTGAGTAATAAAAATTTCTAAGGCCAAGCAGCCACTCACTCTTGTTTCTTTATTTTTTGTTCTATTGTTTTTGTTTTTGATTTGCAGTTTTGTCTCTGTTTCATATCATCTTCATCTTGTTACGTAGGTGTATCACTAGTTGTGAGTTGTATCACGTATGTTTTTCATTAATTTTCCAGTGTTTTTGCTTTTTCGCGGTTCTCACGTTTACTCTACCTTCTCTCTGTCACTGGGTCTAGTGCGTCTCTTTAAGATATTTTAACATTTCTGCTCTTCTCCTAATCGTATAGACCTAGATCTTCTTGATATTTGTTTCCCTACTCTTTCACATTCTTAAGAAGTTGGTGCTCTTGATGATTTTCCCGTAGCCGGCAGTCACATTTTCATGCCGTTAACATTTATCGTTAGTAAACACATTAATAGATGTATGAATACGTATCATTTTATTCTACGCATCCATCTCACATTGTCGGTTGAGTTGCTGGCATTTAATAAAATTTATATATACATGCATGTATATTCAGATGTGTTGAATATACATACATGTACATACAAAATTATTTTGTTGTATTAGAAAAATATTAATAATATTGATCTGTTCTGTCGAGGAGCGGCTGCGTTTTGTGCTTGTCCAAACGTGTTTCTTTTTTATTGAATTTCTACTAGTTTTTGCTTCACTTTCTTCTTACGGCAGCCTTCTATTGTCCCCTCCTTGCGCTGTGAGGGCTGAATTTTCGTACCATTTTGCTTATTTATTTGATTGTGGGGGCTGAATTTTCGTACCATTTTGTTATTTTATTTTATTTTATTTTATTATCTTTGTTCTTCTAGTTTTTTTCCAGGATCAATAATATGCCGTCTGCCTACGGCAGATCAAACAACATGGTGCGAACGACCCGTAGGCAGGTGACCAACAACGACGGCCTCACCCGAGGAATCGCTGATCCTACCGCAAACAGCTCCGATTGTCCCTCCACCGTTCCAAGCGATGCTGACTTCATCAAAATGTCAGCAAATGTCTTTATTAATAACATCTTGGAACGGAACAATGATCCAGTAATTGATCAGATGTTGAGAGCGTTATCAGCGAAAATTCCGAAGGAATTTTCTGAATATGTTGAAGCTGAAAAACCGTCTCGCAGCATCGTTATTGCTGGCATTAAGGAGGCAGTCGGAGACCGTTCACCCTCCGAACGTCAAAACGATTTGGAGGGTAAGGTAACGAGCGTATTAGATGTTCTACAGGTCAAGTGCAGACCTGTAGAAGTTTATAGGATGGGTAAATGAGCCAGGACCGTGCGCGACTAGTTAAAGTAGTGCTCCCTTCCTCATTTCATTGGAGGAGAGCATTAGCGAACGCACGTTTGCTTCGCGCTGCCAGCTTCGCGGACGTATTCGTTCGCAGAAGTGTGACAGCGGAAAAAAGGCTCAGGGATTTCGAATTGTTTAAGGAGGCTCGGGAGAAGAACAAGGGCAAGGAGAAAAGGGAATGGGTGGTCTATCGTGGTGAGCTGAAACACGTTTCTGAAGTCTCCCGTGGGGTTCCGGGAAATGTGTGAGCGAGCACAGTGGACCCCATCATTCCTTTGCTCTCTTCTCAACGTTCGTAGTCTAGTAAACAAGCTCAACCACCTCCATTACCTCCTCTCCGACACCGAGCCTGACACGGTTTTCATAACCGAGACATGGCTTTCATCGAATGTTCGAAATTCCGTAATTATTGCCAATCTTCCTTCTGAAATACTTAGAGTGGATCGCGGTAGGTCTAGAGGAGGAGGTGTTTGCTGTTTAACTAAACGTGGAATTCTTACGCACCCTGTTAACGTGGAATCTCGTCTAAAATCGGTCGTCTTGTGTGTGGACATTCGATCACCCAACATTTCCTCTTCCACACGATTTATAGGTGTGTACCGTCCGCCTAATTGTCTAAAAAGTGATGATGATGAACTGATTGAGTTACTCTCTACTCTTGTAGCGAGTTGGACCAAAAAATAGTTCTCGGTGACCTCAATCTGAGAATTGACTGGAGTAGCCGAGTCCCACGGAGTCCTAGGGCAGCATGTTTTTTGAAACTTTCTATCGACTCTGGGTTTAAGCAAGCGGTCAATGAATCAACACGTGCCGGCAGTATACTTGATGTTGTGCTTACTACTATACTTGTGCTTTTCCAAAAAATTTCGAATGAACGAATAATCGAATAACCTCATTTTTTCGGTTATTCGAATTCCCGAATAATCGAATAACCCCATTTTTCGAAAATTCGAATGAACGAGTAATCGAATAACCCCAATTTTTCAGTTATTCGAATTTCCGAATAATCGAATAACCCCATTTTTCGTTTATTCGAATTTCCGAATAATCGAATAACCCCATTTTTCGCTTATTCGAATTTCCGAATATTCGAATAACCCCGTTTTTTGGTTATTCGAATTTCCGAATAATCGAATAACCCAATTTTTCAGTTATTCGAACAAACGAATAATTGAATATTCGAATAAATCGAATAATCGAGTAAACTGCACACATAATAAGGACACTGAGATTTTTCGTTTAACTAAGACGTCGTCCAACGTGGGTCGAGGTTCAACAGATAGTCCGAAAACGTCATCCAACGTTGGTTGGGTTCAGCAGACATGTCGAAGACGTCGTCCAAAGGTGGTCGGAGTTCAGCTGACGTGCCGAAGACGTCGTCCAACGTGCTTGGCAATTTGGAAGAGTAAGCGAGACCCGTAAAAGAGGAACCACTAACCGCGGAATGCCTTCAGCTTCCCATGGAATTTCGGACAGATACCTACGTCTTGTGAAAGAGGTCGAAACGCTGATTACAAATATTTAGACCAAATTTGCCAAATGGATTTCATAAGCAAGTTCTAGCTGGCCAAAGTCGGCGGACTGTGTGTCGCGCGCGTTGATGCAGCGTGGACGCAGTGTTGCGTAATCATCATTGCCGTTAGCGGCTTGGCCAGTGGCCACCTTAGGCGGAGGCGCAATAGAAGTGTTCTCGATTCACAGAGAGTGATCTTGGATTCGATTCCCGCACACCAGTGTTATTGCGTTTTGCGATTTATCGTTAATAAGACCTTTTATCGTCATTTCCAACACATTTTTGAACAAAAGCATGCCAACAAATGTCATTTACGTTCATCGAGCTCCTTGTGAGTGGAAAGGTGAGCATTTCTGATTTCCCGGTTAAGCAAGCCAAAAACTGTATTCATTCGGCGTGCAAGAAAAACACGCGTGTCGTGAAAGGGTTAACCTGCCATAAGAAACCGGATATTCAGAAACCGGTGTCTGATTCGTGATGAGCAACCCAATCCGTATCGAAGTATGAATAACTATTTATTCGACCTCGGTAGTACAGTGCATGGGCCCTTTTTGATTTTACAACAGCCAACTGTTTTAGGATGAAGAGGTGTTGTAGACAAATTATATTCTTTACACGAATGGAATCAAAAATGTACTAACCAACTGGTAAGTATAGCTAATGATGCAACAGCCTTCTTCAGCAGTGATGGAGGAATGCAAAAAAACTTGTGCTTTACAGCGAGTGAAAGGTTTTCATCGAGAGGTCAATATCGATCGATATTGTTGATTGTAGCTTGAAAGTGACGTTTCTTTGTTTGTATGTCGATGACAGTTAAGCAGTTCGTCCCTGACGTAGCGGCCCCGTGTGGAAAAAATATTTCTGTTCAACTTAGCACTATTAGATTGGTGCCAAAGGAGTGCAGGTTTTCTGTCTTATTGTTTCAACACAATTTTTCAATAAAGTAAGACTTTTCATAAGGTATTATACATTGTTGGAAAACTCATTATATGCGATTTTTATGTATTTATATAGAATTTAGTTTAAATCGTGTATTAAAAAAATAATTTGGTTTTTATTTTCAGATGCCTAAACGCGATTTTCGTCAGATTTACTTCTGCGAGTTGAAACTGGGCCGGACTTCCGCTCAGACCGCTCAAAATATAAACGAAGTATGGGGCCAGGGAACCATCAACGAATGCACAGTACGAGATGGTTCCAAAAGTTTCGTGCCAGCAACACCAGCCTCGAAGACGAACCACATGGCAGCCGTTGATAATGATCCACAAAAGGCGTCAGTCAAAGCTGATCCGCGCAAACCACGCGAGATATTGCCGAGGAGCTTAACGGCGATCACACTACAGTTGTTCGTCATTTGAAGCAAACTGGGAAGACCAAGAAACTAAATTGACCGAAAATCAGAAAAATCGTCGTCTTGAGATATCGTCGGCCCATCTTTTGCCCAATGCCAACGATCCGTTTCTCGAACGGATTGTGACTTCCGATGAGAGATGGATACTTTATGATAACAGGCGCGTTTACCTAGTGGCTGAACCAAAAAGAAGTTCCCCGACATCAGCCAAAGCCGGAAAATTTGACGAAAATCGCGTATGGACTTCTAAAAATAAAAACCAAATTATTTTTTGAACAACCGACTTAAATCAAATTCCATATATTAGGTTGTGCGGAAAGTTCTCAGCGTTTTGTGTTACTATTGTTTGTTCTTGTTACTGTTTGTTCTCCATCGTCTATTATTATTAAATGTATTAATCAACTTGCATTGCGCATTAATGCTACTTTCTGTACAGAATTTTTCGCTCTATCTGGCTAAATAAATTTTTTTACAATTTTGTTTTTCGTTTTTTTTTACAATTTTGTTCTTGAAGGACTTTTTGAAGGATGTCGAAGGAGTAATTCCGAAAGATATTTTATATTAACTTCAAATTGGGACAATCCGTAGCCGAGACAGCCCGACAAATTAACCAAGTGTGGGGACCTAATAGTGATGGAGAAAGCACTGTGTGCCAATGGTTCAGTAAATTTCGGACCGGAGACTTCAGCCTCGAAGGTGCTTTGAAACGCCTCGAGAAGGTGAAAAAGCTCGAAAAGTGGGTGCCCCACGAGTTGAATGATCGGCAAAAATTGTCACGTTTTGAGGTTTGTTCTTCTCTACTTTTACGCAACAAAACTGACCCGTTTCGGGATCGAATCATCACTTGTGATGAAAAGTGGATTCTGTATGATAACACGAAACGTTCCGGACAGTGGTTGGACGCCGACGAACCCCCTAGGCATTTTACAAAGGCGATCCTCCACCAAAAAAAGGGAACGGTCACTGTGTCGTGGTCGGCGGCTGCTGTGATCCATTACAACTTTTTAGCGCCTGGCCAAACGATCACAGCAAGGTCCTACTGTAAAGAAATCGACGAAATGCACCGAAAATTGCGTCAACTTCAGCCAGCATTGGCCAACAGAAGAAGCCCGATTCTTTTGTACGATAACGCCACACGTTTCACAAATCACTGTTCGAAAATGGAACGAATTAAGGGTTGAAGCTCTGCCTCACCTACCGTATTCTCCAGACCTCTCGCCAACCGACTACCACCTTTTCAAACACTTTCAGATCTTTCTCGCTGGTAAAACCTTCATCAATCAGGACCAAGCCAAAACAGCTTTCGCGGAGTTTGTCGAATCTCGACCACATAATTTTTTCGCTGATGGAATATGTCGGTTGTTGGCCCGTTGGTAACAGTGTGCTGATTCGAACGGTTCTTATTTCGACTAAATCCGATAAGATTTGTGAAAGTTATGGTAGTTCACTCAAAACGCTGAGAGCTTTCTGGTCAACCTAATACATACTTAGAAAGCGCATGTAATACCCTTTCCAACAATGTATAATACCTTATGAAATGGTCTCAGTTTACTTTTAAAAAATATTGTTGAAACAAGGAAAACAAAAAACCTTCATTACTTTTGCACCAACCTACTAGATGCGCTGGGAACGATCGGTTCTGACAAAAAGGCATTTCGTCCTAGGATCAAAATCGATCAGAAGCTCAATACCTATAGAGAATTTCAATTTTTGCCCGAGGTCGACTGATCGAGGATGGAGAGTGGAGCTGCCTGCAGTCAATTTGGGGCTAGAGTGAAGTGGAGGACCGTGCTTCGGGGCATCAAGTGGGTCGTCGAATGACCTTGGGGACGAAGGCACTGATCTTTTCTTCTCCTACAAGAGGTGCTCAATGGAAAATTCAAATTCCCAGAGCAAAAGCAAGGTAAGATCCGCATTTTTCACATATGGAGCAGGGGTTGAATTTTTGAAGCCTTCAAAGGAAAACAATATACCAAACACCAAAAGGCAATTTGAAAGGCTGGTTGACGGGTATCACTAGAAAACTTTGTAGTTTGCTGTTGTTTTTGAGGTTATTGTGCAAGCCACAAGTCACTTATTTAGTCACCTGTTGTCTGGTGTTTGAATAATATTTGAACTTATTTTGTCCGTCCGCGTATAAAAGTAAATAAATAAATACATATTTGAATGTGTTTGCGTAACGGCGAGATCCTCGACGCTGTGCTATCGAAAACAATCGTCACCGGAATGAACTCGCTTACAAAAATCATTATTATGTCACATTCGAAACGACCACGTATTCGAAATTCGAATAATATTCGAATTTTCGAATCCCAAATAATCGATTTCGAATAATTATTCGAATTTTGGAACCTCGAATAATCGAATTCGAATAATTATTCGAATTTTCGAAACTCGAATAATCGAATTCGAATAATTATTCGAATTTTCGAAACTCGAATAATCGAATTCGAATAATGATTCGAATTTTTGAAACTCGAATAATCGAATTCGAATAATTATTCGAATTTGCGAAACTCGAATAATCGAATAATCGAAAATCGAATTCGAATAAATTATTCGAATAATTATTCGAATTCGATTATTCGAGCACAAGTATACTTACTACAACCCCTATTGTCCACCGTGTTACAACACACCCTTCTCTATCTACCGCTGACCACCGCATCATAAACTTCTTTGATTCCTGGCAAGTCCTAGAGACCGAGAATTTACCATTACCTGATTTTGGAAGGACAGACTATCGTTCATTGAATGAAAGCCTGATCCATATTGATTGGCTAAAGCTGTTTGATGGTTATTCATCTACGGCGGAACTTTATCAAAGGTTTTGTAGCATTATTTATGATAGGCTGTCTTATTTTGTGCCTTTCACCGTACGGTGAAAAAAATAAGAAATTTACTAGCTGAAAAGAAGAGACTATTTCTTCATTCACCTGACCCTCTGAATGACACTCTCTACAAGAGAGTGTGTTTGGACATTGACCGTAATCTAAGGAAATTCTTGGCTAATACGGAGCGTCGTTTAGCATCTCGCACGTCCTTAAGGAAGCTGCATGCATACTAAGGAGCAAAATGAAGTCTGAAGGACGACCATCTGTTCTACTTAGTAAAGATGGTTCAGAATGTCGCACTGATATCAGTAAAGCTTCAGCGTTAGCTGATTACTCTGCATCCGTATTCTCGAACGATAGCGCCTATATCGCCACTCATGTTGGACCAACAACTTTTGCCATAAATTATGCACTATCTATTTTTATCCTGAAGAAGTTTATAAGGTTTTGAAGGGTTTGAAACCATCAACTACGGAGCCTTACGATGGAATTCCTTCAATTGTGTTCAAAAATGTGCTAGTTCCCTGAGTAAGCCTCTAGCGCGTATTTTTAATGTCTCCCTCATGTTAAGTGAAGTACCTGAAGTGCGGGAGGGTGCCTTAATTACGGCTATTCCTAAGACGCTCAATCCTTCATCGGTAATCGATTACCGCCCAATAAGTCTTACGCCACAACCAGTAAAAGTTATGGAAAGAATTATCAGAGATGAATTAATAAACCACCTGGACAGGCTTCATGTTTTTCCACCAGAACAGCATGTTTTCCGTTCTGGTCTCTCGACAACCACTACTCTCGTCGATAGTATGTTTGATTGAAGCTTAGCACTCAACCAAGGTAATTCAATTGATGTAGTTTACGTGGACTTGTCTAAAGCTTTCGACATCGTGAATCATTGTAAGCTTCTGCTAGATTGGTTTTCATCATATCTCGAAGGAAGGCATATGACAGTAAGGATAGGTCGTCAATTCTCCAAACGCCAATGACCTTGGTGTAGCCGTTGATTCTTCGCTCAGTTTCAGAGTGCATATTGATCAAGTGGTTAGAAAGGCATATACTCTTTTTCCATATTGCGCCATGTCCATACGGATAACCCAACAATTTTGGTTCGGTTGTACAGATCCTACGTTCTGCCACATTTAGAGTATTGCTCCCAAGTATGGACTCCCTCTACTAAGAAGCAGGCCCTTAAATTAGAAAGGGTTCAGCAAACTTTCACGAGGATAGTATGGAGTAGGATGAAACTAAACTCACCGCATTTACCTGAATATGGTGATCGTTTGAAGCTCTTGGGCCTAAATACTTTACTGTACAAGCGAATCGTTGCTGACCTCACCTTTTGCTTCCGCCTGCTTCGCGGAGAGGTAAGACTTGCGCCCAGTAAGTACTGGATATTTAGACTATGCGGCGAACGTTCAGGTGGGTTCAGGCTAGATTATTCTAAGATCAACAG
>OX377205.1:56303031-56337256 GCA_947396885.1 Heligmosomoides polygyrus polygyrus
TCAGTTCTCTATAACACACTGAAAATCGTTGGGGAATTCATCAAGAACGGTTTGGATTAATTCGTCCAATTCTTCTACTCCCGAGCTCTCTCTCTCTCTCACCTGCCCAGTGCAGTAAACTTGTCCTCTCTGGCTCACTAATATCTAGCGTTCCACTATCCATTATTAGGGGGTTCAGATCCTCCCAACCTTCCCATCGCTTCTCTGGTCCCCATTGCCGAATTTGTTCACCCTTTCTCATAATCACTGCTTGTTCGCTGTCGTTAATCATGGATATTTCTAATTCCTGGTTTCGAATCCTGAATATCCCAGCTGCCATCCCGTTTCTGGTTGACCAAACTATATAATCTTATTCTCTTCTACCTCGTTTACATCGCGCTTATATCAAAACTTAACCGTATGGCGGAATATAGATTCGTCTAGTTACCTACCTCTACCTTATTAGCGGTGTCCTGCTGTCCAGATGTCTCCATATATGTTAGAGACACTTGAACCCAAGTTTATCCAGTGTGTTGGTCCCTAATATTATCTCCTCGCCCTTCTCGTCCGGATACATCTGCATTTCCGACAACTTCTACCTTTACAACCAACTTGACAGCTCCTAAGAAGGCCAATTGGTTCCCTGAGGCGTCATATACCGGTACCATTGATGTTCTAGGTAATACCTCTAGGCTGTCCATATGCAGCATTCTCAGCTTGGGCTAATAATCTCACCGGTATGTTGCTTACCACAGAGCCTGAACCTAGAATTGCCCAGAACTAGAACTCGAGTATCGACGAATTTCGAACAAACTGTCACAGTCTTCTCGATGAGAGGAGTCTCATGGACCGCCACTATGTGTTCTACTTTCTCTAGCACTACCACCGCTAGTCCTTTGACTGCTGCTACCACCCACGACCCGGAAACTCGTACGTTCAGTCCGAGTTTCCGGATTCGGGGTGTTCTCTCCTAAAAAAAAAGGGGTTGTGGATGTTCTCTCCTCAAATTCCGCTCTACCGTAACACTGTTATCACCAGTCGGTCTCTCTAACCGTTTGAAATAGCTTCTAACTGATCTTTCCTGGTAACCCATTGATCTCTTTCTCCAACTATGCCATTCCGTCCTCGACTTGGTTCCATTTGCAGACCACATGGATTTAGCCTGTTCGATTGGAAGGTTCACCGATTCGTACGCTTCGAGTCTACCCTATGTACCGTACTCAGCAAGTGAACGTGCTCTGGTCAATCCGTTAGGTTATCCAGGAGTATCTGCACATCCCAGTGACCTGTCACCTATACTACATTCAGGGTTAGCTTGGCGTCCAAGTTCTTCCAACACTACACAGAATCCTGCTACACCTTGACCCTGTCGTCGCCTTAAATTCTTTAGCTCCGTTAACGCTCTAAGCCAACTTGCTGTGGAGTCACTTGACAAGAGTATCCTTAACTCTTCAACAACTACTTCGAATCATTGCTCACTTACGGTACTGGATAACGACCAGAAAACACTCTTTGTTCTGCCGTCAGGATGGTCATCTACAAGTATATCCAGAAAAGCAATCCACGATTACTGCTCTGCAGTTCTCACGAATCGTCGAATGAACTCGTTAAAATTTTCCGACCTACTTCTTCTAAATACTCCGGGGTTTCCGCACACATTCGACTGCACCATTAAGTTGTCATTAAGTTTACAAACTCCTTTTCCCTTGCCATTTGAACCTCTTCCTCCGATATCCCCGAATGCGGCCTCCAATGCTGCTCGAACGGTGCTCCAGTCCGCGGCAACAATGCGCTCGCCACCTTGTTATGAACATCGCCTTGTTCCATTGTGCTACTTCCTTCTCTTATTAACTTATTCAACCTACGATTAACTCTGCCAGTTCTCAGTTTCCATATTCTCTTACTCGATCGCTCGTGGCACCCTTCCCGTCTGCTGCCGAACCACTGATAGTGCACCACATATGTCTCGCACATTCGTCTGAAACATGTCGCATATATCAGCTATTACTCGAATTCACTTTCTGTCGTCACAACAAAATAGTCTTTCAGATCCTCCAGACTTTCTATCCCTTTTCGGTCAAGCGCTACAAACAGTTTTCTACTAAACTGCGTGTACCCTATCATGCTTCTTGCCCTCAGCTGTTGCGAATTCTCACACACCCGCTTTGCCTGCTCAATCGAGTTCTTATGTATCTGTACTCACATTTTCTCGCCATTCTGGTGACGCCTATTTCTTCATTAATCCGATCTGGTAACTTTTTAATGTATTCTGTCTTATTGCAATTTTTACTCGACATCCACTCTTGAACATTCCTTGGGATCATTGCTCACCTGGGTGGTCGGGTCTCTCTCCATTTATGAATCCAAAACCTACACTCTAAACACTCTCACTTACTGAGTACTTTCCTCAGACGACTTACTATGCGTCCCCACCTCCTTCCCACTCAGTATTTTCCACAGGCGGCTTACTTTGCGCCTTCTTTTCCTTCCTGCTGGACTACGCACTCACTGGCACCCTCTTCTATGCCTTGCTTGACTTTGCTCTCAACAGCTCTGGCGCCTATCTTGCGCCTTGACTTCTCTGGCATTCCAGTGATTTCTTCTCCTCACCTCAAGACCTATTCAACCGCTTCCTTCTTTCTCCACCTTCACGTGCCTTTCGTTAGGGTTCTATGCACTCTAATTTGCTACCGGTTTGCAATACATTAGTACAAGAGAAGTACGCATAGAATTGATCATAGAATTCCCTACCAGGAGACAGACATGTCTCACCCAACTACTTTCCTTCTTCGCTAAAAAATACGATCGACAGTATAGTTGTGCTCTCGCAAAATTTTCGAATATTCGAATGGTTTCGAATACCCAAAATTTTCGAGCATTCGAATTCGAATACATTCGAAAAGCGCGATTTTTTGAACATTCGAATTCGAATACATTCGAAAAACGCAATTTTTTGAACACTCGAATTCGAATACAATCGAAAAACGCGATTTTTTGAACATTCGAATTCGAATATTCAAATTCGAATGAAAATCATTCGAATACCTATTAGAATAGGTCATTCGAGCACAACTATAGCCGACAGTAGCCGGCAGACAGTCTCGCACTCTAGCGCGAGACACTAGCCGTTCCTTTTGTGAGCAATCGGACTGCGACAGCTCTTCCAATTTCGTCGCGCGCCGTGCGCGATGCCAGGTGGGTTCGCGCGGCGTTGGAGTTATGACTGCTCCACTCGTCACCGTTCGTCATAGGCTGACGTCGGGTCCGCCGCGGCCAGCCGCCGTCGTCGCCAGACCCTGCCCCAGTCACGGACTGTAGAATTTTCGTCAACTGTCATCCCATCCATTTTAATCATCGATTGTTTGCCAATTTAAGCCCATCATTATCACTCACGCGGCAGTGCTGAGCGGTTGCATTTCGAGTCGGCTCTCATCAGGACATCGCACTTCGGTTCCGTAGGTCATTTCTAATCTAAGGTGCCTACTTGCCTTTGAACGCTGTCTATTTCGTGATTTCTGTTCTCGTAGAAATGGGCTTAATTCGTTTGGACACCAATTTCCAAACTGGAGACATTTTTGGCGTGTTGGATCCACGCCCAACACGAGTCTTCACGCGCAAGGTCCATTACGTTAGTAATGCTGCCCTGGTGTAAACCACGAATTCTACACGTTTTTACAGGTTTGATAGATGGTGCACCTTCATTTTCGGGTGTAAGCCTAGACAGTGCGATCCAAACTGTTCCTCTTCTATTTTTGGCAGCTTTACCCCATAGAATCGAAGTGAGGTATCTTTCTAGGTGTATTGTGAAGGTCTGAATAGGTGAGCGTATTTAGCGTTCGTTTCGCAGTTTTTTGGGCAATCTGGATGTTGTGAAGGAGCATGAGTGTAGATCCACCGCTCTAGACCTGCACCCACCTTCGCAGCCTTAATCGCACACGTTAGAGATTTCGCTCACTTCTTTTTAAAAAATCTTTTCTCACGAGTGCTCTCGTAATTAAGAGGTATGAGTCGTTCTGGAGCGACAGTTTTGACGATACCTGGAAGTCGGACAAGGCAGAACTCTAACTGGGACTGCGATCTAAGGTTCTGCAAAATCATCACAGAACTCAAACAGAAACGCACTGCAGAGTAGATGGATATAAAACCTGGAAGTGAATCGCCTGGCTGCGATATCTGTTGTATCCGACGCCAAAGGTGTTGCCTGTCCAAAATGTCAAGAGCGCTTTCATTCTAACAAGTTTCTTGCTTAACAGCGCGGTGAAAAAGACGTTAAGAATATCAAGTTTATATCTCAGTTGATGAAGGTGGTTGTCACGGCCGGAAAACTGGATTGAGCATACCCACGGTAGTGTCTTCCTGACAGGATTTTTTAAAACACTATGTCGATTACCCATTTACCTGAAGGAGCTTGTAGGTTCGATATGTATACGAGAAAGCCGAATGCCTCTCTACACTAGGACTGCTTCAGTATTATTCAGCTCAAGAGTGCTACCAACCAGCACAATATAAGGTGCTGAATTTCGCAGCATTTGTGGCACCGCATTAGAGAATTCCTATTCCCCGTTCCTCCTGGTATAGATCCGAGCCCAGCTAACTTCGTGTAGTCCACACTAAGCAGGTCACGATTGCTAGTCAAGCAGCTAGCTGCCGTCTACAAGACATGCAGACGACGTGACGCGTTACACCAAAACGCAGCATACTAACGTGATGGGGCCTGCGCGTAAAAACGCGTATTGCACCTCGATCCAACACCCCAGAAAAGTCTCCAGTTGGGAATTTGGTGTCTAAATTAGCCGTAGAAATGTCGGCTAAGGTCCTCCGTTCTAATGCCAAGCAGAGCGCCCCAGAGACATCCCAGAGACTACAATACAAGGTAGGTACAAAAAAAGGAATGAATGTTGATGGCTCTTTAGATGGAGGATCGCCTAGAATGAAGTCTGGAAATACGGCGGACCTCAGTCTTGGCAGTCTTTCGTCCAAGGAATTGGTGATGAAAGCGATGGAGCTAAACAAAGACCCCATCATCGCGGAGATCCTCCCTGCTTTATCCGAAAGAATTCCAAAAGACCTTTCGGACACAATCAAGGAGGAACAGCGTCGCAGAAGCATTGCAATTGCGAACTTTGAAGAAGCTGACGCTCAGCTCCGGCCTTGTCAGGCTGACCTCGAGTCAAAGGTCTTGTCTATTCTGGATCTTGTCAAGGTGGAGTGTAGGCCCGTGAATGTTTATAGGATGCGTGCTTATAGCAATACTAGGTCTCTTCTTGTCAAGGTGGTTCTTTCCACCTCCTTCCATTGACGTAAGGCATTACGTAATGCGCATTTACTTCGTCATTCCAGTTACAAAGCTTTCGTCTTAGTAAAAGTATGACCCCAGAGAAGCTAAAAAAGAGTGGGAACTGCGACAAGAAGCGCGAGCGCGAAATAGTGAGGTCCGGTCTCGGCAATGGGTTGTGTATAAGGTATACCTTTGTCCTTGGAAAAAAATTTCGAATTTCGAATGATCGAATAATATTCGATTTTCAAAATTTCGAATTTCGAATGATCGAATAATATTCGATTTTCAAAATTACGAATTTCGAATGATCTAATAATATTCGATTTTCAAAAAGTCGAATTTCGAATAATCGAATTTCGAATAGTCGAATATTCGAATAATCAAATGAACACTATTATTTACTGTCGTCACCCAGTGGTTGACATTTAATTATTTTTTATTACCCACTGTGAAGGAAATGGATGGCTGCTCCATCCATTTCCTTTATGAGACCAAAGGACAATACAGCGGTATAATGGCAATGAAGCACGCTTTGCTTCCCTAAGAATTCGTGCACCGAGAAGAGAGAAACACCTTGGGTAGGCAGAGCTAGATTGTTATAGGTCTTTCTCTATAGGTTGCTATCTTTCCTTATGTTATAGCGAAGCTTCCAGGTGGTAAAAGAATGATTATCATGGGCGGAGAAATGACACAAAGGCGATCTGGTGCAGAAAGGGCGCACTGGAGTCTCATGAATGACATTCAGTTTGTGTTCTAGCTCCGTTGAAGAGAAACGGACCCGCGTTGGAATCTAATCTGACAAGACACTACGACTTGGACAGTGTTAGAGCGAAAATGGGGATGGCTCACTTTCATAGGAAACGGAGTATGACTGGCTCTTGTACTCCATAGCCATTGCTCTTTCTCTCTTCTTCAACGTCTTTACTGGCAGAAAACAGGAGCTTTCTAGGCCCCTGAAAGTTCTACCTCCCTACCGCAGCCCCTTCGGCTCTTATCGTTCCCTTGTTGTAACTGGGGTAGAAATACAAAACGAAGGTTCTCCCGTAGTATACTGAAGGTAAAAATATCTGTGTACAGGCATAATCCTAATCACTTGCGATTCACGTGAATGGCCACAGCACGCTCGACGGCCGTTTACAAGGAAGCAGGTGCGCAGCGGAGGGCCGCGCTTGCAGCGCTTACTTCGCGTCAACTCACTAGGGAGGTCAATGAACCTCCCGTGGGAATCTTATAAGTGACCTATTGAGCACTGTGGGGGATTGTCCGAGAGACACCCCAGTGGTTTAAATCTGAATGCAGCTAAGGGACATTTTATTTAACGAATTTACCGAATTTACCTTTTTAACGCAAAAATTTTTCGTTAAAAAGTGGTCGTTAAAAATTTACCGAAAAAATTTAACGCACATCTCTGCTGCCCATCGCCTCCCCACCACTCTCTGCTAATCGAAGGTTTAGGGACTTGTACTCCCACAACTCCGGAGATCGAAAGCAGGTTTCGCCCAAACGTCGTCTAGAGTAATTGAGGTGCTGATCGCAAATCTAGTAAACGTTTTCGCGTGATCGCGTGATTCCACATTTTCATGAGTGATCAAGTTTATCAGTTTGTGTACATAGAATCGCTTTCTTCACCTACATATGTGATCAGACTTGCTTTCCAGTCTTCGACTTTGAGATGGAAAGTAGTGCAGGAAAAATGGATAATTTAGAAAAAGAAATGACAGATTCGTGGCAGCAGCCTAAATAATTTCCTAAGGAGAGGAAAGGACGAATTCAGTGGTCATGACAACTCCATCCTTACTCACGAACACACACTATGAAATATCGTAAGCGGCCAAACTGTCGAAATTGGATACCATATTCGTGCTCAGCATCCAAAATAACAGTACAGGCGATGTTTGGGCGAAAAAAATCGACCTCCACTCCACTTTTGGAGTCACAATAGTACAACGCGGCCGGTTATTCTGCACCTTTTCTCGCACGTACTCACCGTCGCCTATTGTGGTCGACGGTAACACCGAACGCGTTTGCCAGCTTCGTGATCAGAACCTCAGTCAAGGACAACATTTGTACTAAATTTTATTATCTAATTACGAAGTCATGGGATTAATACAAGTACCTACGTTTGCAAAGCCCCCCCCCCCCTGTCAGTGCGGGAGAGTGGCCGAGGAAGAATAGGCTGCAAGAAGATCAATATCGTCCAAATAGACTTTGGCATCGTATTCGATACCCCGAATAAGCCACCGCATCTATACGAAGTTTGTGCAAATTCGGAGATCCTGATCCGACCACCTCAGTTATCCAGAAGAAAATCCAAAACATACCAAAATCAGCGGCGTTTTCAAAAACGAACGTCGGATTCGTAATCAGCGCTCTAATTAACCTCCTAAATGATTTTGGACGAGAGAATTTTGCCCAATTCGGAAATATCGATTTTCGATGACGCCATCGTCCGTCGGCCGCGACCTCAAGCAGCCGATTTTTCTGAAATTGGTCTAAATTTATACCGTTCGATGGAGCTTTAACAGATAGCAGAGCAAAATGGTATCAATTAATAGTGTGGAAGACTCGAATATGAGCGAGTAAGGGCGCAGGAAACTCCAACCGCTAAGTATGACGCCCTAAATGGCAGCTTGTCGTGACCGCTGTCACGATCAGGGACACTAGAGGCGGAGTCAGATCAGTGAAGATAAGAGGCTGGGAACGAAGTTTTAAGCTTGTGCTCAGGCATTCAAGGGCTTCTTGCTATCTTGTTCTTGCCTCCGCTCATGATTGTGCCATTATCGAGAATAAATCTATGCTTGATTCAAGAGCTGTATACCACTGATGTGTACGGGATAGTTTTCCGCACATGGTGCATCGCAGGATGAACCACTACCACAATAACTTCTTGGATCACGTTTCGTAAAGACCTTTTCGGCTCCAAAATTCTTCTTCTTCGCAATTTCTAATTACCTCAACACTTTCGAAACACTATCAAACAGACCGCGAGTGTACCTTATTGTCTGGTCGACGGGCTGGACGATCTCGCTTATTACTGTTTTGATAACTTTGAGTTCAGTATCCCTTTGCTCTTTGCTGTATCTGGTGTTCAGGACATGGGGAGGCTAGTTGCATCACAACTCTGGATGCCTGGTGTCACCACATCGCTTATGCCTGCTACGCTTTGTATTTTATCACATCAGATATTGACTCTGCGAAACAGTTTGTAGCATCATGATTCTTAACGCTCAAATAACTATGCAAAATTTAGGTGCGAGCTATTTTTGATCATGCATGAGGGCTACCGACCATCTGAGTCTCGGTCGGGGGATCCAGGTTGGATACTCGTTAATTGCGACTGGTCCCGGGTCAGTCTGCATTTCTCCGATGACATTCGCATTTCGTGCGAGCATGTTAATGGTGAGGCATGTTGCCTTATAGTGGGAAAACACTTAGCGCTCGACGTCGGCGCCGTTGTTGATGAGAACATCTTAAAGGATAAAAGGATAAAGGACGGCGTTACTCAATCCCTTCTGGGATGCGCCAGCGCATTCTACTTCTACGGGATGTCGTGGAGGCGACATGAATGCGTATTTGGCCATACAGTGACTTGCGGTGGCCAGCCGATGAACAAGTCAGCGCTTTATCCTTCCCAGACACGTCTGGTACCAATTCACCGACCCCGGAGGGATGGAAGGCTTGGTTGGCCTGGGCGGGAAATCCGAACCAGGAACCTGGTATCGGGTGCACGCGGCAGTTGCGCCTCTTCCGACTGCGCTACACGCGCCCAATGAGAACATCTTACGGAAATTATTTCTTTTCACATACCATAACATCTTGTAGGTTACAGTATGCTTATCACGAATAGCGGATCTCCGCTGCGACAACTTGTAAACATTTGCTTATCACATGTACGCCGTCGCAAATTCCTCACAAGCCGCAACGCCTACCGCAACATCCCCTTCGCAACATTTGTTCCTTTACTTGCGTCAAGGGCACTCGTCTTCCAGTTAACTAAATTTTCCTTGTAGTCGTGATGAGTACTACTCACTTTTCTCTGACTACATCAAAGCAACGTCTCACTCGACATCTCAATGATGTCAAACACACCATCTCTGAATGTGAGAAATATAAGGAGGGGTGGACGTTTCCCACCACTCTTAAGGATCTTTACGTGTTTCTTCGGACGCAACGTAATATCGTAAATTCTGTAATTTCGAAACTGGAGTCGAAACTTGAATGTATTTCAACGGTATACGGCGAAACTGTTTCCAACCTTGAAAAGGATCGGACGCCTTTCTGGAATTTGACTCTTATTGGCGAGAAAAGGACGGCGACCAAACGTTAGTAAACGCCCGAGAGCTTATTCAAAATCTTGAAATGCGTAGCACCGGGTTGGACATGCAAGAAATGCACATTTCCTACTCGCAAGAGTTCGACAATATTGAACGTCAGAGGGAGGATCCCACTTCTACTCAAGCGCAAGCGCATCCAATTTCTTCATTTTCTCCATTCATGAATAGTGCATCAACTAATTTTATGCATGGTATACCGGCACATTGGTATCGTAGAGAGCTTCGTATACCGGAATATTTTGGTGACCCCACGCTATTTGAGCAGTTTTGGGAAATTTTCTCCGAACTTGTTCATAAACAACCATACAGTGATATTGAAAAGCTGACTATATTACTTGATAAATGTAAGGGAGAAGCTGCAAGGGCTCTCAAGTATATCCCACGTAAAGGGTCTTCATATAATGATGCTGTAAAGCTACTTCATGATCAGTTTCCCAGTGAGGAATTGAGTGTGAAGTTGATCATTGAGCAACTGGATAGAATTCCGTAATCTTCCGAAAATGCGTCGCAATTACGTTCAACCGTAAAAGATATAATGGTCATTGTAACCCACTTTCGCGATATGAAACTTATACTGACGCAAGGGAATATAAGGCTAAGGTGCGCAGAAAGTTTCCACATGCTATTCAACGGAAATTACTTTCCAAAGAGTACGACGAAGGTAACGCATAGACAATGGATACACTAATTTCGGAAATTAGACGTATTCTAAAGAAATACGAAGTCACCCAAGTCCATACAGATAATCCGCCGGTAAGTAATCACCAAACTACGATTCTTCACGGACAAGTTCAAAAGTCAACCCAGTATGAGTGTGCTGCTTGCTCTGGACAGCATATGCTTCGATATTGTAATAGGTATAAGTCCGTAGACGCCAAACGACAGCGTATTCAATTACTAAATAAGTGCTTTACGTGTTTTTCCAAGGGGCATTGCTCTTCGCAATGTAAAAAAGGACTCTGTCCGCAATGTAAAGGACAGCACAATGTTGCCTTGTGTTATGGGCGCGAATCTAGATTTAGAAGTCCTAGACGTACAAGCCCCAAGCCCAATACGCTTCGTAGACGATCGCAATCTAAGAAAGAAAGAGGGAAGAGTCCCACTAGGTCACGTCGAAATTCAAGTTCTTCTTCTACCTCAAAATCTCGGAAACAATCGTTCTCGGAAGGCTCACAACAGAAGTGGACTTGTCCTCGGTCGCAGACACCAGGTCCAATCCACGATACTTCCTTAAATGCTGCCTTATCCATTGATGAAGAGACCGTGCCTTCGGAAGACGAAGGAATTGTTTTCGTTTATCGCACAGATGTAAATTCCTCGGATTTGTATTCGCGTTTAATGGTCATTCCCGTAACTATTGTAATCGACTGAAGGAACCGAAACGGTCTATGCTCTTTTGGATACTGGTGCCACACGTAGCTTCATTTCTTTCTCGCTTTCGCAAAGACTGCAACTGTCATCATCTTCGACGTCTTCCTATGTACTGTCTACCTTTGGCGGAAAAAAAGAAGAAAGAAGGAGGAAGAAGAAGAAACCTCAGAACGTTCAAGCGTGCTTCATAGACTTTTTGGGCCGTCGGCTTTATATGAATTTGCTTGTAGTAGATATTATTTCGCGTATAATTGTTCTTCCATGTCTATCATTACCTGATATCCTTTACGCCTGTGCGAATCTTAATGGTAATAATCTTCTTAACGAAACAGACATAAAATTAACCCCGGTGTCCTCATAGGCATCGATTATTATAGCGACATCATAGAACTAAACACTGTCCCTCTACGACTACCCTCTGGACTTCATGCTGTTCCAACCATTTTTGGTTACACTGTAGCAGGAACGGATAATGCACATCGCAAATCGAAATTTGGTCAAGACGATCATCACTCATTAATCTCGGTTTTACCCTGTGATTAATCTCCTCCAGATATTTCCTTAATGTGGGATTTGAAAGGAATTGGTATAACGGACGACATTGTAGAAGACGACGAAAATCAAAAGGTAATAAAGGAGTTTTACGATACTGTCGAAATACGAAACAATGGAATTTATGTACAGTTTCCATGGAAGCCTAATAAAATGGATTTAGACGACAACTACAAAATGGCGCTTAGTAGGCTGCATCAGCTTTACAATTCTTTGAAATCGAAACCCGAAATTTGGGCGCAATACTGTAACATAATTCAAGAGCAACTTCACGCAATATGGTCGAAGAACTCTCTAATGATACGAAACGTGGTTGTCCTATTTATTACATTCCTCACCAAGCGGTAATGAAACCTAGTAGTAACACTAGCAAAGTGCGAATCGAACTAGATGCTAGTTCGAAACGGATAGGTCAATTATCATTAAATGACGTACTTTATCAAGGACCTATTATTTTACCAAGCCTTCTGGGCATACTTCTTCGTATTCGGTTTGGACGAATTCTACTTGCCGGTGATGTCGAAAAAACTTTTCACATGATACACCTACATGAGTCGCAACGAGACGCAACAAGGCTTCTTTGGCTAAAGGACACTAGTCATCCTCCATCACCGTCAAATATACAGATATTACGATTTCCAAGAGTACCCTTTAAGACAAAAGCTAGCCCCTCACTGATAGCTATGTCCATAAACTATTGTCTTAAGCAAAAGAGTCAAATGCCTTTATGTGGTGAGATTTCTCGTAATTTATATGTAGATAATGTGATTTTATTGGCGGATACTACTGATGAGGCTGTAGATAAATATCGTAAAAATGAAACCATTTTTAAGGATATGTCTATGAATTTACGTGAATTTGTAAACAGTGACGAAATTGTAAGAGCGCAAATCGAAAGAATACAGATCTAATACTACAAGCTTAAAAATATTAGGAGTATCATGGGATTCTTCTAAGGATTCTCTTGTAATACAATCAAACATAGCTTTCAGTAGTTTACCAACAAAACGCAACGTTCTAAAAGCAGTCCACTCAACATTTGATCCCATGGGACTTCTGGGTTGAAAACGTACGAATGGGATCAGCCCCTTTCGGAATCCTATTCCAATCTATGGAAGGATATCGTCAAAAAGACCGAAAATTTTCAGAAGATAATTCCTCGTAAACTAGCTGTACTACAACAAAAGCTCACGAATGAACTTTGTACCTTTGCTGATGCATCCGCAAATGCGTACGCCACATGCACCTGCATATATTCGAATTGTTTGTGACGATCTGATAACCGTATCTCTTCTATCGGCTGGCTCCAATAAGTGAGCTTACTAATACGAAAACAGGCACTATTCCAAGACTAGAACTATTATCTCTTCTTATTGCGTCCAATTTAACCGATTTTGTTCGCAAGGAGCTCGATCTTACAATCAGCGAAATAAGAGTTTTCTCGGATAGCAAGATAGCCTTACATCAAGTTCATTCAGGAAAGAATGCAGGTACATTCGTAAATAATCGAGTTAAGAAAATTCGCGCACTGTACGAATCTTGGAGAAAAACAAATATTGAACCTTCGTTCTATTATATTAACACTACTGAAAATCCGGCTGACTGCGCAACGAGGGGTGTAAACAGTGAAAATTTCCAAAATCATCTTTGGTGGCGCGGCCCAAGCTTTTTGTTACACGACGAAAAGTTGTGGTCACAAACCGAAACATTTGAAATGGAATATTCGGAAACGGAAATCGCAATGCAAATTTGTCTAAATAATGCTTCCAACTACGTACCGATTTTTCGTTTCTCCTTATCTAATTTCAACAAACTGAAGCGATCCACAGCCATCGATTTGAAATTTATAATGAAAATCGAGAAAAGTCGTTATCATAACGCTCCTCTAGTCGGACAAGGTCTACGGTGCACAGAACTTTTCGAAATTTCCTGCAAAATTCACACCAAAGACTTAATCTTGGCAGAAAGAGTACTGCTTCGAGAAAATTACTTACAGTTATTCGAAAAACAGTATAAAGCATTTGAACACCTAAAATTGATGTCGGACAACGGAATCTATAGATGTGAAGGCAGACTTGCTAAATCTCATCTAGGATTCGATTCAACCAACCCCATTCTTCTAGTTCCTAATCACAATTTGACGAAAATAATCATAATGCACGTGCACACGCATTGTGGACATCAGGGTGTAGCGGGCACTCTAGTTGAGCTGCAGACGAAATACTGGATTCCCAAAGGAGGTCAAACTGTTACGAATGTTATACGTAATTGCATAGTGTGCAGAAAAGCACATGGGTTGCCGTTCCGTTACCCTGATACATCTCCTCTTCCACCAAACCGACTATCAATTTCACGACCTTTCGAAAATGTAGGACTTGACTATGCTGGTCCATTTTTAGTTAAAACAAACGAAAATCTCTAGGAAAAGTTGGATATGTCCATTTACGTGTATGTCCACTTGCGACATGCATAACGAAACTCTAATGGGACTCTCTGCTTTAGGTTTTATAGCTGCCTTTCGGCGTTTTATAGCTCGTAGAGGTACACCACGTACGAGATTATCGGATAACGCTATCATATTTACTGCAGGAAATGATATTCTTCAGTGTTTACTAGACGATCTGAAATCATCAGAAAACCTCGATAATTTTAATGCGCCACACGGAATTAACTGGAAATTTATAACTCCACTGTCTCCTTGGAAAGGCGGTTTTTATGAAGGCCTGATAGGGTCGGTGAAATCGCGCCTACGAAAATCCATACAAAAAGGCTCCTAACTGAGGAGGAATTTCGTACAGTAGTCACAGAATGTGAGGCCATCACAAATAGTCGACCACTTACATATGTATCGTCTAACTTTGAAGATGGAAATCCAATACGTCCCATAGATTTTTTACACCCGCACGCGAAAACGTCATTATGGAATTTCGAGCCAGACTACGATCCAGAATTCCTTCTGATTTCAAATAGAACTGAAGCTATTCAACTTTTCAGAAAACAAAGGAATCGCTTTCTAAATTTTGGAAACTTTGGTCTAACACTTACCTAATGACATTACAAAACTTTCATTAAGAGGAATCTCGTAAACGTCAACAAAGCTAGAGCCAACGGTCGGTTCCGTCGTGCTTTTACAAGATCAAAATTCGCCCCGTTCGCAATGGAAAATGGGAATAATTCAGGAACTACATCCTGAGGAAGACAACCTTGTTCGAGCAGTAAGCGTACGTTGTTCAAATGGGAAAGTCGTAAAGAGATCGATCAATTTGCTAATTCCATTAGAACTGCATACTTCCGCTACTTCTGTTTCCATAGAACAGAAGAGTAAGAAGCACCCCCAAGATTATGAGCGACGAAAGCAACCTGATCGAAAAGCGAAAAAGTAAGTGTTATATGCGGAGCACGTTCACGTAATCCCTTCTCATGAACACGACAAGCTGTTGAATTCTTCTCTTATTCATTGTTTAGCTATGCTTTTCGGAATCTGTGAAAATGCCTCTTCGACGTATTCTAACCATACGTATACCCCAATAGCTCGATGCGTCAAAGGTGGAATCTCTCTAGAGAATCTTATCCCGTTTTCTGAGGCCCAAGTTTATGCCGATAATCACTGTATACAAACTATGATACCTCAGGATACAGCGCGCATTATGCTTCCTCCATCAGTTTGCTTACATGACCATCATGTTCGTATCAAACTTAAATTTGAAAACGAAATAATAACAAACAGTATTTTCTGTCCTTCGAGTCCCTTTTGCGAAGTGATTGATTGCTATTTTTGCTCAGTGATGATAACGAACCCAGACTGTTGGCCCAAGACGGCTATAACAATAATCGCAATCCTTCTGTACCTCATCACTGTTGCCACTTTCCTGACGTTCTGCTTTCTTAGACGTGTTAGACGGTGTTGTCGTAAGATTTTGTCATGTTTTCCGTTTGGATGTCGTCAACGGCAGAGAAACTCGGAAGAAGAAATTCCTTTAGTTACTATTACTAACACACGCAAAGGATTTAAAAAATCGTCATTAGTCAGTATATTAACTGTTACCACTATTATAACTGTTTGGTACAGCTCAAAGTTGCCAACTCACATTTCCTATCTCGGCAGAATCTATTGAGTGCTCGAATGATTCAAGCTGCTCGCGCGTAACAATGCAGTCTCTGAACCTTAGTCCTCTCATACATGAAGCCTGTCTAGTGCTTTCCTCGAAAACTTCCGTGTTTGAACAGCTCAAAATCACTCTTAATCATGTCACTTTCACTTGTAACAAAGAAAGCCTTTACTTTATGCGCGATACAAATACAGGTGTTCAATCAAGGAAAAGATGCCCCACATGGGTAGCTGCGTTGGTAGAAAATGCGGGGCAATAAACGCAACAAGTCTTATAGATGAACTTTCGGAATCAAACGCTTACCCAGGAATTACGTATTGCACGGAATCATGTGGTTTCTGGGGCTGTGACTGCGGTTTTCCTTCTTCTGGAAGCCTATTTTGCAGAGTTTATAAAAAGCCTGTTGATAGCGAAATATACGAAATTTTTCGCAGTCCGACTTGGAGTGAAGCCGTAAACATCAGTATAGAAATTTCTCAATCAAACGGCAAAATACGGAAATATTTCCTCACTCTTCAACGGAGCGTACAAAAACCTCTCTTTGACGATGTGATATCCGTTACAAATTTAGCCGTTCCTCCCATTCCTCTTTTAGGTTCATATTTTATTCGCAAAATTTTTTGTGTAGCCTTACTTCCAGCAGGATCACAGTTTTCATATGCTTCCGCAACAGCAAACTATATACATTTGGGAGAATGCACGGTAAAAGATACTTGTACATGCAAATCGGCACAAAATGAAGTAAATTGCTACTGCACAGATGATCACCTTTCAGATATGTTCTCGCTACAATCGACATTATCTCTCACGTATCCTAAATTTTTAATAGAAACGGATTCTAAATATGAATCCACTCCTGTTATAGTAAGTCACTTAGCGTCAGTAGAAATCTCACTAGTGGTAAACGTACCACAATCTCGTATGCGACACATTGTAGACCAATTTTCCTGCGCAATCTCAGTCTCCTCACTAAAAGGGTGTTATGGGTGCCTCAAAGGAGCGTCTGCTACATTCTCCTGTCGCTCAAGCGTATGGCGAGGGATTGTGAGGAACATTCCACTGTTCTCGCTACAGTGGAATGTTCCTCACAATCCCTCGCCATACCATGCTCTCGTACTCGAAAAGAAACCTCAATTCGATTTCTTTTCGCGAAAGCACATGTAAAAGAAACTTGTACGGTTCTTTGTGGTCGTAACATTGTCTACATCGAAGTTTCCGGTATTTTACAATTTACAAATCACTTCCGAAATTTTCCATTTTTTTCCCAACTCATCAAGTTAGAAACCCATCCTTATGAACAGTCGGAATTTTTCTTCCCCGATTTTTTCCACTTATTTAACGTAACTGAAAGGTATTTCTTCTATTCACTGATAATCGTGTTATGCTTCTTTTTCGCAATATGCGTAACTCTCAGCATTGCTCTGAGATTTGGCAGTAATAGCTCTGGTACTCCTATGCTTATAACAGCAGTTCCTTGCTTAGCACCACTATTTGTTGTAAATACGATACTAAGAATATTATGTCGTACGATATTCGCGGTGCTTCGTAGCGTGTACAAAGTGGGGGTCGATAGGGGGAACAATGAAGCAGGCCAGGAGGTGGCATCAAGAACAGTTTAGGCAATATGTAGGGATCATTAGGGAGTTACCAATCAGGGGAGGGGGGACAGTAAGGAGGATCAGCATCGCCGTCGTCGTGTCGTGAGCGTGGGAGACCTACTTAATTGGGGTAGAGTAGTAAAGAGTATCCCGAGGGGAGGAGGGGGGGGGGGGGAATTTACCTGGAAGAAGGAACATGGAGGCGGAACCAGGGCGGGGAATCAACAAGAATGGAGCCGTAAAGGAATTCATACGGAGAACAACGAATCTGCCATATGCATACCCTCTTTATGCTCGAAACAGCGGCGACTGCGCGCGCTTCTGAGCTTCTTGATTCAGAAAACGGATCAAGAAGCTCAGAAGCTCCTTCGTCGCGCAGCAAGCATTCTGATTCTGAATATGTGTCACCGACCGTGCCGTGAGCATGGGAAGACCACTAACGGTTTGGTGGAGAAGGGCGGTAAGGGGGACCTCTATGATGGACCAGGAGAGCGACCAGGAAGGAAAGGAAGAACCTGGAGGAGAGGCCAGGGCGGGGAAATCAGCAAGAAGAGACCAGTAGGGGGTCAATAGTGAAAATAAAGAAGTGGGCCACGAGTTGGAACAAGGAAGGTGGGGGACTAAAGAAGGGGAGAGAAGACCTTTAAAGGCGGACCAGCAATTAGATCCAGTAAGAAACAACAAGAGAGGGAAACCTGGCTTCGTGATACATGTCAACGACAACTTGAAACGCTACCTGTTGAGCATGAGAACGATTGCGGAGGAACAACCTGAGGGCAGAAGTACTGCGCAGCACAAACCAATGGCCTTACTGGACGGTCCGGAGAGAATGTCTATGATGAACGCACGCAAGTGGTGAACGGTTTGATGCCGATAAAGCACGCGGCAGCCCCTAGATTTCAGCGAATTTTAAGTTTTACAAAAACGACTTTTCGTAGGTCAGTGATGTTGCAAAGTCGAGTAAGTGCAAGACACGCCGTTAGGCGTGTCGGAGCACTTGTATATAATAAACGAGAACGGTCGTTTGTCTGTGGGTGAGTGAGTGCGTGTGTGTGTTTGTTTGCACAGAAGTGCTGAAGGAGTGTGTTGGGAGGAAGTATGGGGAAGTGGGGAGGGTGGCGGGGTTGTAGTTGTCATCAGTTGTCAACTGTTGTAGTTGTTGACAGGCGTCCATGTTTAGACGACATGTCACCGATGTCGCGCAAAGGAGGTGCGGGTTGGGAAGAGATGTCCCCACCTCTTTCAACATGCATCCGGGTTTAGAAGAGGTGTCAGCGAGGTGGGTCAACAGGTGTCTGGGTTCAGAAGACGTGTCACCGATGTCCCACCAAGGACGTTCGGGTTGAGGAGAGGTGTCACCCATGTCGCGCTAAGGAGGTGCGGGTTCAGAAGAGGTGTCACCGAGGTCCTGCAATGGGCGTCAGGGTTCAGAAGGGGTGTCACCCGCGTTAGTAAAGTCAGTCCACATTCTCGTCCAACACGTGTCGGGCTTCAGAATTGTGCCACGTTTGTCGTGTGCAAAAAACGTGTCGAAGACGTCGTGGCAGTGAAGGAGGACCCGTAAAGGGGAACCAGTAAAGAGGGGGTCCAGTGAAGGGGAATCAGTGAAGGGGGGGGGGGGGTCCAGTGAGGGGGACCAGTAAGAGCGGACCAGTATTTTTCTCCAGCGTAGAGGAGCCCAGTAAGGATCATTGAAGGGGGGTCCAGTGAAGGGGGAATAGGTAGGACGGGACCAGTAAGGTGGAGGAGGGGTTAAGTAAGGGGGTACCAATAAAGAGGAACAATGAACGAGGGACCACTTAATATGCGACCTGTAAAGAAGTTCCAGTCAAGGAGGACCGGTTCTGTTGTGTCGAGATTTGGTGGCAAAGCCCCCAACCAGACGTTTGGCGGTCGGTAGGCCTTTTGGTTGGTAGGAGGAAAATGTTAGGGGAATGTGTTGGGCTGGGGTGGGGATGTAGTTGTGCGACGTGTCTGGCGACTCAGTAGACGTGCCGAACACGTCGCCAAATGCACCCGGAGAACGGCGCTGGAGGAGTGTTGAGGGAAGTGTTGTGCGTGTGTGTTTGAGGGGGGGGGGAGTTGTAGTTATGCAACATGTCTGGCGACTCAGTAGACGTTCCGAACCCGTTGCCCAACGTACGTGGCGATTCAGTAGGCGTACTTAACACGTCACCAAACGCGCGTGGAGATGCGGCGCTGGAAGAGTATGTTGGGCGAAAGCGTGGGACGTAGGTACGGGGTTGTAGTTGTGCGAAGTGCCTGACAACTCAGTAGATGTGCCGAACACGTCATCAAACGCGCATGGAGATGCGGTGCTAGAGGGGTGTGTTGAGAGGTCCAGTGAAGGGGGACCGGTGAGGAAGGTACCAGTAATGGGACCAGTGAATGGGGAGGGGTTCAGTGAAGGGGGAACCGGAAAAGGGTTGATGAATAAAAGGGGCACCAGTGAGGGTGGGACCAGTAATGGGGATGGGCAAAGGATAGGGGACCAGCGAAGAGGGGATCAGTAAAGGGAGGTCCAGTGAAGGTGGGAGCAGTAGTAGAGACCGACGAAGGAGGAGAGGGACCAGTGAAGGGTGAACCGGAAAGGGGCTGACAATAAAGGGGAACCAGTGATAAGGGACCAGTTAAGGGGGGTCCAGTGAAGGTGGGGGACCTGTTTTGCCCTATTCCGCTATACTATTCTGTATAGCAAAACCAGTTTTTTACTGTAATGAATGAGAGAAAGCCTAAAGAGGAGAAGAAGACGTTCGGGGTGTTCTATTCTTAGGGTTTGGGGCGAAGCCCCAACCAGACGTTTGGCGGCCAGCAGGCCGTTGAACGTCTGGTATATATATATATATATATATATATATATATATATATATATATATATATATATATCTGGAGTATAGAACACCGCGACCGTGTTCTTGTCCTCTATATAAGCCTTCTTAAAACTGGTTTCACTATATAGAAGAGTAGAGCGGGATACCGTAGGGCGGAATCTTCAAAACTACCCCTATGGGACCCTTCTAATAGAAGCAAGAACGGGGAGCATTTTTCAGAACAACGTTCGAGCGGAATGGGACTCAAAAGTTCAAATGAGTGAGGGGAGATGATAAAGCATATGGTGTAGAAAATTCGAAACAAGAACTGGGGAGGGATTATTAACTAGAAGATTCGGCGGAGTGGTGTTCTACCCCCGCCCTTCAAGCAGAGGCGTGGCAAATGTCTGCGTCTACACTATCTTGTAAGGCAGCCCCTGGACTCTCGAGCAACACAGGGGGTTGAGGAGGGCGAGTCAGGGGGCGAGGGGTAGAACGTTCGACCCCCAATTTTTGATAGCAATTGGCTTGCCATCTTCAATTGGGAGGGGGAGGGCGTGAAGCATAATCATGAGTACACCACATTCTCCGAACTGATTGTCTCTGCAAAGGAAAAGAAAAACTGGAGGTATGTGTAAACCGTAGGTCTGAAGATGGTGTGTGACTCGAACTGCAACACGAACAGAGGAATAGTTGGAAGAAGTGAGGGCGTAAATATGGGAGACAAGATTCTTACTCATCGTCAGTAGGTGGAGAATAAACCTGTGAAAGAAGGAACATGATGAGGTGACATCACTGATCCTAGAAAGCCTTTAATGTTTAGGACATATTGTTCGCAGATTCTGCATCGTATCACATTCATTCGGCATTGTCCTTGGAGAACATTCCTTGCTGCAGTGCAGCGTCATTCGACGCGATAGGAAAGCCTCTGTTGTTACCAGAAACTTACTATAAGGAACTTTTGTCGGCGTTTGTAAGACGATTCCCGAATTCCTTTACAGATTTTGCTTCGAATAGTTAGCCCTGTTATCAAGCCTTGGAAATTTTTAGAGATCGCTAGAACGTTACTTTTGTTGATCTCCAAAGACTGGCCAATTGCACATTAATCCGTAACACTCCTTTCAGTACTATTTTTTTCACTTTATTGTCAACTTTGTTCAACTCGCTATCATGCCATTCGCAATCACTCATCTAACAAACACTAAGACACCTTCGTATTCACCGAAAATTCTAGTTAATAATCCCTGTCCAGTTCTTGTTTAGAATTTCCTACACCAGATGCTTCGTCACTTCCCCACACTCATTTGAACGTTTGAGTCTCATTCCACGCGAACGTTGCTCTAAAAAATGCTCCCCGCTCTTGCTTTTATTAGAATACATCAAATTGTCTAATCCAATTGCTTTTTTCTTCCGCTCTAGCCGAAGGAACGCCGTTGACAACCGGCGGCACACAGTTTCGTGCCCCAGCGCGCCCAGCAGGAAGACGCGGCGACTGCTCGCGTATGACGTCACTAGCCGCCTCTGTCGGCAGCAGTCGAACCATAGTATACTCCCGCGGGAGTGTTCACGACGGGCTCGAAAAGTACCAGGATCCTCACTGTCGGAATTATAAACGGGGCCAAAGGCCCGTTTATACTTTGACGCCGAGCGACGGTGACCGCATTGATCGGGCGACACGATCGATCAATTTGGCCCCAATACACACAGTCGCGTCGCTCAGTGTCGGAATTATAAACGGGACCAAACGCATTCCAATGCGAGGCGGGTAGCCCGTGTCGACGTCGGCCGTCCGCGGACGTGCCACGGACATACCATAGGCCTTACAAGGGAGGTCAATGAACATCCCGTGGCAATTTTAAAAGTGACCTATTGAGGGTTGTAGGGGATTGTATGAGAAGCACCGCAGTGGTTTTCAAATTTCCTGCGGACATCTGGGTAGGTCAAAAATTGCAAAAAAATCGTTTCACTTCAGTGCGGGCCGATAAAGCAATACTGACGCCTGGAACTGCCATGTCGTGGTTAGAATCTAACCTTCAAAAGGTCTGGGGCTGGAACAGTAGCGGAATTGCGGCTATTTCACAACTTGCTTGTTAGCCGTACAGTAACCGAAGTGGAACATTGAGGTGCGTCGCGCACCAACAACGGCGCGGCGACCGGATGGCTGAGTGGATGTGGGGGGCGGGCTTGCGGGAAAAGTGACGGTAGTTCGGATCCGGAGATGCTGCTCCTGCGTTGATGGTTTTGCTCCATCTAATTTTGTCGATTTAAAGTGTATCTTGACCACGGTAGTGTACCATACTGACATTATAACTTTATTTTAACCTGGATGATACGATATAAACACATAAACACCGAAAGCAGTACACAGTTCATAATTCGATTGGTCATTGAGGAGAAACAGGCGAATTTTCTTTGCCTACAAAATATATAACTTCAGAACTCCATAGATCGAAGAAAAAATTATTTTATTTTCGTTTGATATTTTTATTTTTTATTATTTATATTTATATTTTTATTAATTAATTAACTATATTTATGTTTGATTTTTTCGACCCCTCTTCGACCTCTGGAAAGAAAGTATAACAGTACCAATCTGTCTTCTTCATCCTCAACCAACCACATTGCAAGGGGTCTCACGGCCGTCATATACAGCATCCTCCTCACTGTTACAAGGAGACGTAATACTACCCACGTCGTTGACATTGTCCGACGACCAGGCTATATCCTGCGCTTCGTTCAAGTTAAGCTAACATCACGAACGAGAGAACGTCAATGCAATGAACACCAAACAAAAAAACTACTTGGAGTGCTTCATCCTCATCAGCACAATCAATATCACCCCATATATAGCATGTTGAAGTATGCCCCGAAAGGCATTTGCTAGGGCGGTCTCCTTACGACTAGGGGCAGAGTAGTCGGGAGGAAGGCAGTTAGCAAGACACCCAATAACTCGGCACGGAGAACACATTGTATTAAACAATTGATATTAAGTCAGGGGCGGGGTGTGGTATATCTGTCGAAGGACGATCACAGCAATCGATCAAATATAAATATATGCATCAATTAATTAATTGAAATATAAATAAAAATAAAAATCAATTATACGTAATTAATACATAATAAATAAAATAATAAATAAATAAGTGAAAAATTAAGATAAATCTTTTTTATCCATTTTTTCAATCTCTCTTCGACTTTTGGAGAAATGGAGTAGTGCTAACAGGCCTACTGTCAATGGCTAACGAAGACGGTCAGGATAAAGAATATTATCTATTTTGTAGTTGAGACAGGCCCTTGAATGCTAGCGAGGAACTGCGTAGAAAAGCCGCCTGTTGTCTCCTTCGTGATGTTAGCTTGACCTGAACGAAGCGCAGGCTGTAGCCTGTTAGCCGGACGATGACAATGATGTGGTATTACGTCTCCTTGTAACACTGAGGAGGATGCTGTATGTGACGGCCGTTTGTGACTTGCAATATGGTTGGCTGAGGATAAAGAAGACAGATTGGTACTGTTATAGTTTTTCTCCAGAGGTCGAAGAGGGATCGGAAAAAAAATCAAACATAAAATTAATTGATGAAAATAAAAATAAAAATAAATAAAAATAAAATAATAATTTTTCCCCGATCTTTGGAGTTCTGAAGTTATCTATTTTGTAGGCAAAGAAAATTCGCCTGTTCCTCCTCAATGACCAATCGAATTATATACTGTGTACTGCTTTCGGTGTTTATATCGTATCATCCAGGTTAAATTAAAGTTATAATGTCAGTATGGTACACTACCGTGGTCAAGATACACTTTATATCGACAAAATTAGATGGAGCAAAACCATCAATGCAGGAGCAGCATCTCCGGATCCGAACCACCGTCACTTTTCCCGCAAGCCCACCCCCCACACCCACTCGGCCATCCTGTCGCTGCGGCGTTGGTGGCGGCGCGACGCACCTCAACGTTCCACTTCGGTCACTGTACCGCCAACAAGCAAATTGTGAAATCGCTGTAATTACGCTACTTTTCCTGTCCCAAACCTTTTGCACGTTAGATTCTAACCACGACATGGCAGTTTTAGGCGTCACTATTGCTTTATAGGACCGCACTGAAGTGAAATGGTTTTTTGCAATTTTTGACCTACCCAGGTGCCCGCAGGAAATTTGAAAACCACTACGGTGCTTCTCATACAATCTCCCACAACCCTCAATAGGTCACTTTTAAAATTGCCACGGGGTGTTCATTGACCTCCCTTGTTAGTGGTAAGCCCCGCATCGATCACTCGCATCACCCAATCGATATAGGAGCTTAGCATTTGGTCAAGTGCGCGTCGCGTGCATAATAAACGCTTCCTAAGGCTCTAGCGTATTGCAGCTTAAGGCAGCCATATTCAGCCTGATGTCTGTCATGTACAAGCTATGCTCCATCGACATGGAGCAGTGTCGGCTGCTTCATTTGGAAATCAACCAGAGAGTGGACGGTAGAGCGGCTTCGCTCCACGGTGTTCAGTTGAGGATTTGCAGGTGTGGTGTTTGTAAGGCTTGTTTTTGCTATCTGGTGGCAATCGCTTTAGGAGCCTTCTGTCGACGTTTGCATCCGCCGGAATTCTGGTCGCTCCTCGGTCTGACGTAAAGGGGGTAATCGTTGTAGCAGGAGGGGACGTCGCTTTGCTGCCGTCATCGTCGACTTTTAAAAACTGGTTGCTCGAGCACTCAGTTGAGGTATGATTTTCCGGGCTGTTTCCTGTGACTTCATATGCGAGTGTTTTCACGCAATCGGCGCAAATAGGGGAGGGGGGGGGGGTCACCACGCCGTGGCGCCCACCCATTGTGTGCCTCCGCATACGACGAATGTTAATACACTCTCTCGTTTCGATTACGCATCCGTGCGTGTTTTACTTACTTCCGAATTGGGCAAATCGCCTACATCCTAGAGGAAACTCCAGGATGTAGGCGATTTCAACACGGATGCGTCACTCAAGCCACACCCGGAGTACCTTCACCTGTCCAAATATCTTGACTGAGCCCCACCTCCCGCCTCCCCCCATCCGACTCTATTTGCCCCACGCAATCTTTCCGATGGAACAGACCGAGGAGTCCTTTCACAGGTTGAAGCAGTTGGTCGTGTTGACAGCCGGTCGGTGGTAGAGTGCCTTCAATATACCCTGCCGGTATTTCTCGAAAGTCAGCAGTATTACCGAATTGGGGACGCTTTGATCAAGGGTCCTTTTCTCGGGACAAGCACTCACAGTTACACAATAATTGGCGAGTTTCTTTTAGCATCGTTTGATTTCGTCGCATTATTTCACTGTGAATGGAGTTCGCTGTAGAGTTCGCCGCGTACTGCAATTCCACAGGAGAACTGTTCCTCCGTGTGTCATCGGAAATCGTGTCACTGACTCCACTGCAACATTGGCGGCCACCCGATTGGGCAAAGACGCATCGAGTCCTCTGTCTACCAAGGTAGGTTCTCTGAACTCCATTTACTGGCCCCAAACCAGCTCTAATTCTTGCTTATTATTGCGAAGAGCTACTACTATACTTGTGTTCGAATAATCGAATTCGAATAATATATCCGATTCGATTTTCAATTATTTGATTATTCGAGTTTCGAATAATTATTCGAATTCGATTATTCGAATTCGAAAGTTCGAATAATATTCGAATTTCGAATACGTGGTCGAGTCGAGTATGGCATAATGATGGTTTTTGTAAACGACTTTCATTCCGTTGACGATTGTTTTCGAAAGCACACTGTCGAGAAGCTCACCGTTACGAAAGCGCATTCAGTATCCTTCTATACATAGAAGGCTAGTGTGTGCGCGTGCGTGTTTCCATCAGTCCATCACAACTGGCGTGGGAGGCATGGCGTATTGGCGACCGCAGTTGATGGCGATCGACTGCGGTCCTAAACTTCAGCCCTTGCGGTAGTCGATCTCGCTGAACACAAACACAAATTTCGACGAAAAATCAAAAAAAAGAATTTCATATTCGTGTTCAGTGATCTCGATGACCTCAGGTCTGAAGTTTCGAGCTTGTTCAGTGATGTTCACGAAAACATCGATAATCTGATTAATATCTTTTGATGGCTATTCTTATTGCAAAAACTGACTTAAGATTCCTGTTCAGCGATCACGACTACTCCGGAGCTGAAGCTCACAGTTTGCATATGTGAAACAATTATACACCATTTTCAGTTGAAACTCTAAGTTTCTCAAATCAAACTCAACGTTGTCACACAGGGAAGATTCCAGAAAAACGTTGAAATTTATTTTAAAAACGTTGAATTTCGATTGAAAATGGTATATAACTCCACGATTTGATTGGTTGGCGATTCCTATGAGATAAGGAACTGAACAATTAGACAACTATCTCCACCTGCGGGTGACTGGTGGTGCTCGTCGGCACCCACCTGGAAGGTTAGTTGATACGCTGTACCTGTGACACCGGTTCTTTACTCTAGCTGCCTTGAGAATGCTATTCTGTAGGATGAAATGGCGTTTGGGGGAATAGTTTCACTAATGTTCTCGACTTTTCCAGGCTCCGAAGAAGGCGAAGACGCCGAAACGTCAGCCGAAGTAAAGCCTGTTTAACAATCTTGGTAAACAGCTTAAAGAAGAAACACGCTGAAGTATACTCGATATGCCAAGATTTATCGAAAGTCGGACTTGGGCGGTTCTGAACAATTAGAGTGAACGGTTTTTTTTTTTTCGCAAAAGCTTTGCACTTGTGCGTCGATGTTTTGCACATGTATTTCTGTAGGGGTTCATATTGTAGGATTTTTTTGCAGGAAAAAATTCTGTCCTGCCATCCTAACGAGTATTGTAAACGGTTCTTAGAAGATATCGAATATCTCTACTATTTGCATTTTTTAAAAGAATTCTATTTTTTTATTTTGTCTCTGGCGAATGTTGTTGTTGAACTTACTTTAGTATACACTTTAGTGTACAATGCGCTTTTGAAGTTAATAAACGATATCAAATGAAATTGGCTAACACAAAAATCTCATCGTCCTTATTAATACACCTTGCTGCAAAATTATAGATTCCCCTCTCCACGATTTGTCCATTAGTACCCGAAGAATTCCACTACCTAGGGTCAGCGATGTTACCGTCGTACTTCTCACTAACGAAAACCTCATAGAAAAATTCTAAGCAGGTTATCTTATCAGTGCAGGATACCACGAACTTTTATTGAAGATGTAACAAATGGAGACCGTTGCAAAATATAAGTTCGCTTCATAAAAAACCTGATTAATCACAAAAGTACCTACAGGCAAAGTAAGATTAGTACCTCTTCACATCACCTTTGCTGTAAACAATAACGAAAATTTTATTTGGCATACTACTGAATAGGTTATCAATGACAGTTTGCTCAACATTGGTCCATGCATGAATTATGGCGTTCTTAAGACTTCGTCTCGTGTAGGATGAACACTGAAGATTATCAAAAATTGCTGGGAGATCACTTTTTGCAATATTTCAAAGATTTCGTAGGCACAACCCCATTTTTCAACAAAATATTGCATCCATACACGTATCACAGTCAACTTCAGATTGGCTTAAATCCAACAGAATTCAACATTTGGAGTTGCTTATTTGTTTCCAGATCTCAACTCGTTAGAGAACTTGTGAGGCATTCTTGTACACAAAGTGTACAAAAATGGAACCACTTGTACTTACGTTTCTGATCTGGGAACGCCATACTTCATGCATGGACCAATGTTGAGTAAACTGTTATTGATAACCTTGTCAGTAGTATGCCAAATAAAATTTTCGTTATTGTTTACAACAAAAGTGATGTGACGAAGTACTAACCTTACTTTGATTGTAGGTACTTTTGTGATTAATCAGGTTTTTTTATAAAGAGAACTTATATTTTGCAACGGTCTCCATTTGTTACATCTTCAATAAATGTTCGTGGTATCATGCACTGATAAGATAACCTGCTTAGAGTTTTTCTATGAGGTTTTCGTTAGTGAGAAGTACGACGGTAACATCGCTGACTCTAGGTAGTGGAATTCTTCGGGTACTAATGGACAAATCGTGGAGAGGGGAATCTATAATTTTGCACCGGGGTGAATTAAGTTATAATGATGTTTGTTCGACTATTCGGAAATTCGTATAGCCAAAAAATGGGGTTATTCGAATTTTCGGAAATTCGAATAACCGAAAAGATAAGGTTTTCGATTATTCGTTCATTCGAAAAGTTTTGGAAAGGCACAAGTGTACTGATTACACGGCTTCTCCAAAACATTCTGAACATCCACCTTGATCTTTTTTAGGTATCGTATCGCAACTTAACTAAACAAACAGTAATTTGGTACGATAACGAGTAACGAGAAGTGTTTATATATTTATTTTTATTTATTTATTCGCTTATCGCGCATGGACCATACCACAATGATAGGCATAAGTAAGATATCAAAACTACAAGAAACATTTTAAAAACAGTGTAATAACTAGTGCAGCTGAAGCGATAGAGACCACGCAAGAATGGTTACCAGGAGACTATCTCAACAGGAGGTTTGAACGGAGCAAGTAGGCCATATCGGTTGAATCGCCTATCTCTGGAAAGCAAGAAAATGCAAGTATCTCGACCCTTGTACAGCATTGGGCAGAGTTATGGCCGAAGAGGTTGGACCTTTGCGCCGGGATGGGCATAAATTTTTAAAATTTTCTCAGAAAACAAAATCACGCTCGTCAAAAAAGAAAAATTTCGAAATTACCATACGAGCCAATTATTCTCTTCGAAGATCCACTGCTCCAGTAGCAAATGATTTTGTATGACTATAAGCTGCGTTCCTGGAGAAGCGGTTCTACCTGGAAACGTTTTTATAAATTTCTACTACATTCCAAATTGAATACAATCAGTAAATTGTCAAATTGTCTAGACTCACGAATACTAGGAATCTCGACATTTAAACTACGAATCACCCATCAGCTCACTTTTGCAGCTAACACCCTACCGATTACACCGTTAATCGCAGTATTGCTACCGTTTCTTCGAAAAGTAAATGCTTTGCTTCTCCAAAGGTTGGGCTAAAGTGGTCTGATTGATTCGCACTTAGGCGGACGCTCTGAGTCATCGCCCCGACCAATGGCGCGCGGCGAATGACTCATACTGTCTGAGGTCTTCTAGCGATATACAGCAGGTATAGCTGAAACCGTGGTGAGAAAGCGTTCTTTCAGTTGTTTTATGTTCCGAAGAGCAGTACGCATGGCCTCTAAGCACTTGTGAACAGTACCCTTTCACCCTTGTTGTATTCTGTTCTCTACTCTAGGCTATAGCTATCAGGATTTAGTAGAAGTAGAGTAGAATCATGATCCATCTGTCATGATTTAGGAAACAAAAATGCTCAGTATAATGAAGAACGAGACCTATTCTATTCTATCCCTATTTGTACACATGCAGTAGTTAGGCAGTCCTGAAAGCTACACAAAAGGTCCTATAGGAACTAGTGTCTTGCAGATGAATAAAACCTTTCATAATCCAAGGACAACAAGTGGTGCTCCTTCGTTTTAAGAACTTTAACCACATTTGCTCACAAATTTACTGATTTCTTGGCCTTCCATATGGGACCAGCCGTAGTCAAAACTTTATGACTCATTTTCTGGTTGGGAAGACATGGAGATTGGATCTTCCCGAAGTGAAAGGAAACAATAAAAAAGCAAGAATCTGTTTTGGCACTTCAGGAAACAAATGCACTGTGGACTAGATAAGGCTATTAGTAACCTGGGTGCTTGTGCTATTGCATTCGAGAATGAAGAAACTGAGGTGAGGAATAGGTGGAAGATGGAGTGAAGATTAGCAGGGCTACTACTTTTCCAATCTGCACTTCAAAACTAAGGACGAGAAGGTAGGCATAAAGAGCGGTGTAATATTAAAAATTGAAGCAATTTGTTTACAATGAAGTTTTTACACATTTTCGCCACTGCCATCGTAAAATAACTGCGTTTATTTAACGCTATTCTCCTCAATGCAGCTTATCCGGATTCCCATACCCTCCGTGTGGATGCGGACGCACTAGTCATCCGGCTGCCGGCCGGCAGCGCTCCATTACTCAGAGCGTCCGCCTAAGTGCGAATCAATCGGACCGGCTAAAGTTCTTTCAAGTGCTTATGAGCGTTCTTCTGAATTCAGGGATCAGAAATTCAATGATTGAATTTGCAGGCTTGGTCGCGGACGATTATTGGCCACATATCGAAGTATGCCACCGCACTCTGCCTTCTCTAACTATGCGGAGATGCGTGCCTATTGGAAGAACTGTGTAGGTTGTCATTTCTTCATCGTATAGACACAGACCTCACCAGGAAAAGTTTCAACCTCATGTGGAACTTTGAAGAGAGACCTAGGGTCACCTTTATTCAGCACCGGCGGCTGCCGCGCCGCGACGTCGAATTGCGGCGTTGAGTTCTACAACCTCCCTGCGAACAGCATCTCCGCTCCAGAGCGTACTATCTGCCACAATGGCAATAACTCGACTCAATAACAACAGTTTGAAACAACAGGAACAGTTGATTTCCGTTATAATCTAGCGGTATTACAAGGAAAGGATAAAGGTCGCCAAGGAACATTGAGAAATGCTTATAAGTGGATGCAGCTTCGGCCACAGTAGATCTATATTCCTTATCTGGGACTAAGATTGGCCAAGGTAGTTACGAATTTTACTTTCGTGGGCTATTATCAAGCCAGTTCTGATGGGTATTCATCCCATACATGCGGTAGTCAGCCAACACAAGAGTGTTTTATTCTTCCGCGGCCAGTTTGGTACCAAGGCATCGTCTCAGGAGCGATGGAGGACCAGGCTTGCCTGGGTGAGTACCAAATTTAGAATCGAACTGGGATATAATACATGCAATAGTCGGCACTTCCTTCCACTCGGTACGCGCGGCTTTTATTCTAGGGATTTTTGGATGTTGTCATCCCTTTGGAAATTCGAACTACACATTTCGCCTCCAAATATCACTATTACCTGATGTACGCTTCCCTCGTTAGTAGAAATATAGGTGTTCACACTCTGCCTCGTTTTTTATCCGCTGACGTTGCCCATGTTTAACACGTACGAGCAAACTCGGTAGAACGTTACAAAAAGGTGATCGGCTGATGGACCCAGACTCCCTTATTACCTTAATTCTACTGCAACTATTTTCTCAACACAACATACTTCCCACCATAGTTGGAGCTCTGCTGACTGTCATTTCACACCTAGTTTTCGACGTCCCCTTCGGTCAGTAGGAAAGGCAGTAGCCATAATTCTGACAGCGTTTGGTGGAAATGCGTAATACTTCTCTGCAATCCATGCATTCCTGCACAAGTTCTATGGATGTAGAGTAGTGCAATGCTCAGCTCACGGGTCAGAGTATTGGTGTGTCAGTGGCTCGCGAGCTTGAAGCAGCTGAGTCATAGCGTGGCGCGGTCACAGCGCAGCAGCCGCCGGTGCCGAATAATGGCGACCCACAAAGCACGGAGGCAGCGGACGGTTGACATTGGGTCTACCGTGAAATTCACGCGCGTTTCTTTGTGTCAATCACGGGGGACGTCCGAAGGGAGAAATGACCCTGGATGAGTCGAAACGGAGCATACCCATCATTTGTTTCCAGAATTCGAGTTCCTAAGTGGTTTTTAGTTAGGAATGAACCTAGATAAGTGGAAATGAAGCATCACACATCACTTGTTCCCAGGACTCGACTTCCTAAGTGGTTTTTATTTTGGAAGCGAATCTAGATGAGTTGGTACGAAACATCACACATCACTTGCCTCCAGGATTGGTCTTGATAAGTGGTTTTTAGTTTGTAAGTGAAGCGCACGCAACGTCTTCACAAAGCTAACTATCGTCGGCGACGACGAGGCCCTACCAGAAGAGGCCTCAGCCGTCCACTGTACGTGGGCGAAACGGGTCACCATGGCCAGAAGATAGCGGCGTACGCCGCGGTTTGAAGAATAGTCGAATCTCCTTAACCTGCTCATTTATACATAAATGATTAACCACTGAACCAGCATGAATTGTGTACAGAAGTAAAATCGCGTTACTCCTCCAACGTTTCGCTATCTGTACCGCTCCCGCTATCCGTGCAACGGGTACATTTTGGTGCATCGGACTAATAAGCCATGTTGTAAGTCTCTCGCGTACAACGTTTAAAGCAACAAGTCGGTCTATTACAGATCGCATTCCCTGCACTAAAGGGAATCCTAAGCCTCTCGCGTATTACGCCTAGAGCAGCAAGTCGATCTATTATAGATCGCATTCCCTATACTAAAGGGAATCCTAAGCCTCTCGCGTGTAACGCCTAGAGCCGCAAGTCGATCTATTACAGATCGCATTCCCTATACTAAAGGGAATCCTAAGCCTCTCTCGTGTAACGCCTAGAGCCGCAAGTCGATCTAATACAGATCGCATTCCCTATACTAAAGGGAATCCTAAGCCTCTCGTGTGTAACGCCTAGAGCCGCAAGTCGATCTATTACAGATCGCATTCCCTATACTAAAGGGAATCGTAAGCCTCTCGCGTATAACGCCTAGAGGCGCAAGTCGATCTATTGCAGATTGCAGTCCCTACAGTAAAGGGAATCGTAAGCCTCTCGCGTATAACGCCTAGAGGCGCAAGTCGATCTATTGCAGATTGCATTCCCTACAGTAAAGGGAATCGTAAGCCTCTCGCGCATAACGCCTAGAACCGCAAGTCGATCTATTACAGATCGCATTCCCTATACTAAAGGGAATCCTAAGCCTCTCGAGTGTAACGCCTAGAGCCGCAAGTCGATCTATTACAGATCGCATTCCCTATACTAAAGGGAATCGTAAGCCTCTCGCGTATAACGCCTAGAGGCGCAAGTCGATCTATTGCAGATTGCATTCCCTACAGTAAAGGGAATCGTAAGCCTCTCGCGTATAACGCCTAGAGGCGCAAGTCGATCTATTGCAGATCGCATTCCCTATACTAAAGGGAATCCTAAGCCTCTCGTGTGTAACGCCTAGAGCCGCAAGTCGATCTATTACAGATCGCATTCCCTATACTAAAGGGAATCCTAAGCCTCTCTCGTGTAACGCCTAGAGCCGCAAGTCGATCTAATACAGATCGCATTCCCTATACTAAAGGGAATCCTAAGCCTCTCGTGTGTAACGCCTAGAGCCGCAAGTCGATCTATTACAGATCGCATTCCCTATACTAAAGGGAATCGTAAGCCTCTCGCGTATAACGCCTAGAGGCGCAAGTCGATCTATTGCAGATTGCATTCCCTACAGTAAAGGGAATCGTAAGCCTCTCGCGTATAACGCCTAGAGGCGCAAGTCGATCTATTGCAGATTGCATTCCCTACAGTAAAGGGAATCGTAAGCCTCTCGCGCATAACGCCTAGAACCGCAAGTCGATCTATTACAGATCGCATTCCCTATACTAAAGGGAATCCTAAGCCTCTCGAGTGTAACGCCTAGAGCCGCAAGTCGATCTATTACAGATCGCATTCCCTATACTAAAGAGAATCGTAAGCCTCTCGAGTGTAACGCCTAGAGCCGCAAGTCGATCTATTACAGATCGCATTCCCTATACTAAAGGGAATCGTAAGCCTCTCGCGTATAACGCCTAGAGCCGCAAGTCGATCTATTACAGATCGCATTCCCTATACTAAAGGGAATCGTAAGCCTCTCGCGTATAACGCCTAGAGCCGCAAGTCGATCTATTACAGATCGCATTCCCTATACTAAAGGGAATCGTAAGCCTCTCGCGTATAACGCCTAGAGGCGCAAGTCGATCTATTGCAGATTGCATTCCCTACAGTAAAGGGAATCGTAAGCCTCTCGCGTATAACGCCTAGAGGCGCAAGTCAATCTATTGCAGATTGCATTCCCTGCACTAAAGAGAATCGTAAGCCTCTCGCGCATAACGCCTAGAGCCGCAAGTCGATCTATTACAGATTGCATTCCCTACAGTAAAGGGAATCGTAATCCTCTCGCGCATAACGCCTAGAGCCGCAAGTCGATCTATTACAGATCAGGGAATCGTAAGCTTCTCGCGTCTAACGCCTGGAGGCGCAAGTCGATCTATTACAGATCGCATTCCCTATACTAAAGGGAATCCTAAGCCTCTCGAGTATAACGCCTAGAGCAGCAAGTCGATCTATTGCAGATCGCATTCTGTAATTAAGAGAATTACTCTCGGTTCACACCCTGAGTTGATTTAATTGCGACCACAGCCTCTAATTAAGAGACTG
>OX377205.1:56337456-56405405 GCA_947396885.1 Heligmosomoides polygyrus polygyrus
AAATACCGGTTTTTGATGACGTCATCGTCCGCGCAGCTCAGCCTAGGGCGCCACGTCCTCGGTGGAATATTGCCGAAAAATCTATGGCCTCTGTTATACTCCCGCGGGAGCATCCGCGGAAGGGCGGGAATCGCGCCGAGATTCCTCACCTGGCCAATCACCGCGCCCCGCCACGCCCGCCGTCCGCGGTGCACCCCTCGTCCACGGAGGTTCCGCGGATGCTCCCGCGGGAGTATAACACATGCCTATGTTTCCAAAATCGGTCGACATTGATACAATTCGATAGCGCTCTTCAAGCAGAACAGAACGATGTTATTGGGAGTGTCGAAAACCCAAATACGGACAAGTAAGAGTGCAGGAAACTTCAATCGCTAAGTCCGCCGCCTTAAAACGGCAGATGGGGCTAAGACAGTTTAGGCAGCTGAGAAGTTCTGATCACGCCATCGTAAAGTACCCTACCTTAAGCGCTCTGTTAGCGTACGCATTTTGAGGCTTTAGCTCGCCGCGTCTTCTCGCAGTGGTTAACCGAATTCGGAAAAAAATGCATCACGCAAGCCTCACCTGCATTTTTGCACCGCTGTAACATTAAGCCCCCTAGCCCTCTTAAGCTAAGCCATTCTACTTTAGTATACTTATATATCGTTCTACTGCCTACAATAAACACAAGTTGCAGCCGAAACGATTCGAACTCAGCAGAGTTATTGTGCTCCGAACACGCCCGCGCGTGCAATTTAGCGCAACAACGGCAGACGCTCTCCGCGCTGTTTCTCCCCCAGATTACAGTTTTTCCTACTCTAAATGACACGATTCAATTCAGCATGAAAAGCTCTATTGAACGGCTATCAAGCATGGCCCAACTCGAAGACATCGTTTTTTCGATGACGTCATCGTCCTTCCGCCACGGCCTCGTCCTCTATGCTAAACAGTCAAAAAATTGATTCCAAAATCGGTCGAGATTGATACCGTTCGATAGCGCTTTTCATGCTGAACGGAACTTGCCATTCCGAGTGTAGAAGACTCAAATCTGGGCGAGTAGGAGCGCAAGAAACTCTAACCGCTAGCTTTTGCCGCTCTAAAACACCAGCCGAGGCTAAGGCAGTTTAGGCAACTGAGGACCTATGAGCATATCGTCGTAAAGTATCTTAGGCGCTCTGTTCACGTACGTATTTTAAAGCCGTCAGCTCGCCGCATCTTCTCGCAGTGGTCCACGGAAATCGGAAAAAAATGCTTCACACAATCCTCGCCTGCATTTTCGCACCCCTATAACATTGTCCCTTCCTAAGCTAAACCATTCTACTTTGGCGTACGTACAGAACGTTCGACTGCCTACAAAAACTACAAGCTGCAGCATGAAAGGTTACAACTTGACAGAGCTATTGCGCTCCGAACACGCCCATTCGTGCAATTTGCGAGCGGTCGCCCCCTTCGATTGAAAGGTTCGAATCCGTATGTATTGTTTACGGCGCACTTCAAAGGCTCGCTAGACAGCCTTAGAGCAACTCCTGACTAGGGCGGCTGCAAATTTCTGGTAAAACTCCCCAAACGCTCAGTCTACAAGCTGTCCCCCTCCTCGATTGAAAGGTTCGATTGTCTATGCATGTTCATGGCGCACTCCAAAGGCTCGCTGGACAGCCTTAGGGCAACTCCTGACTAGGGCGGCAAGAAATTTCTGATAAAACTCCCCAAACGCTCAGTCTACAAGCTGTCCCCCTTGATTGAAAGGTTCGATTCTGTATGCATTGTTCACGGCGCACACCAAAGTTTCGCTGGGACAGATTGGAGCTAATCCTGAGTGGGGTGGCGGGAAATTTCTGATAACATTCTCCCAACGGCTCGAAATAGTCTTGAAAACGTCGCAGTTCCCAGTGAGAGAAGATAGAAGCGCAGGGGACATGCGCTCGCCCACTCGATTGATAGGTTAGGTTCTGTGTGCATTGTGCACGGCGCACTCTCAGGGCATTCCTGGCTTGCCAGAGCACTGGCGACGTACGCCATCTTTGAGATGCTCCGAAAGCACGCATATCCTGGGAAATAAGCTGCTCTAATCGCCCGTCCAGCCAATTTTGGACCACCCTCGGCGAAAATACGGGTGTTCCAGTAAAGTTTTACATATATTTGTGTAGATCTCGCAGAGGCGAATCGAATGGTACCAACCATTATTCAAGAAACCTAAAACTGAAGGAGTCATGAGCGTGCGACGCTTTGCGACGCTATGTTGGCGTTTTTTCGCCCACTTTGACCGTGCGGCGCGAGCGGTATTGTACCATAGCGCCAAAAGTTTCTCATGCGGTTGTAATTTTATTGCATAGAAATCAGCGTAAGATGAGGGTGCAGTCTTGCTTTGTGAACTGATTGGGACGATTACCAGACCAGTCGTGACTTCAGAAACTCACTGCATCGAAGCCCCTTCTGTTCTAGGGCTTGTCATCTCATTGCTTCCCTTCTGTGTCAAGGAGGCGTCTCGACGATGCTGACGACAGGTACACCATACATGCTTCGACAAAACTACGTCATCATTTCATCACGCTTTTACTGCCACAGGACAAACAGAGTATAATATAGGCGTCAGCTCGGGCGCCATCTAGGACGTCCTCCGTGACTGACCACAAGCACGTGCTGCGCGTAAGGATTAGTGTAGGCCCAATGTCAACCGTCCGCTGCCTCCATTATTGCTAAACACACAGGGTGTCCCAAAATTGGTTTCCACATGTTTGACCTGTCCTCTTTCTTGCGTACACGCGTCAAGCATGTACTGTCTTGGTTTCGCGCGCTAGATATTCACCCAGATATCGAATGCTAAATATCCAGTTGCAGTATTTGACTAGCTACAAAATGGCACCTTCTGATGGTTCCCATCATCACAGTGCGCATCAGCGGAGCATAGGTATTACCAATATATGTTACCAAAAATCTTACTGACGAAGCAGCGCTGAACCGCCAAAACCACGGTGTGCTGTCAAATCGGTAGTTGAAACCAATGAAGCGGGAAGGATCCATGAACGATGCGAACATCCGTAATCAGTCATGCACACCTATGCGGGAAAGTCGCCGCTGCTCTTCGTCAGAAAGGAAGAGAAATGTACTTCAAAGTCTACTCGGAAGATGCTTTGAAAACACTTAGTTCCCTGGAGCACCACTATCTTTACGGACAAGACGTTCTTCTTATAGCAGGATTCGGCACCCACTCGATTAAGGATTAGCATATCAAGAATGTTACTACTCTGTAGGCAAATGGTCTATTCCACAAGTGTGGATTAGAATCTTGTTGCAGAAATGAAAGATCAACTGCGCAATGTGTGACTGAAACTAGCATATGGCTTTGGCACGCGCAGTATAAATTAAAAATCGACTACCAAAGTTCATTTATTTATTAAGTTGTCCCCATTGCGAGGTACCCAAAAAGCGACCTTCCGGAAGAGTAGAAGCACGTCATTAAAGGAGACTTCTCTGCAGTCGACGCAGAGACAGAATGCGCTCATATAGGGTGAGATGCGAGAAGAGAGGCTAGCCAGGGGCTGCAGGAAGGAGCTCTCACAGAGGTTCGGGATAAATCAAAAAACGAAGAAATAAAAGAATTGTGCAGTGTGGTGGGAATCGCTTCACTGTTTGATACACTTACAACAGGAAAAACACATAGAAGTTGTCCACCCTAATTTCGAAGCGAAATTCGGGAAAATTGCTGCGGAATTGCGGAGTTGTTTATCCCTGTCCTAGTCAATCGTCGCGGCTCACGATATTTGCTACTTTTTCTTCAGCTCTATTTATGAAAGGGAAATTGGATGAAGAGCAGGGGACGAAGTAGCAGCTGATTACCCAGGACTGAAGAAAAAGTTGCAAATAGCATAAGCCGCAGCGACTGATTAGGACAGGGTAAACAACTGCGTAGCTCCGCATCATTTTTCCTGAATTTCGTTTTGAAATTACGGTGGACAACTCGTAGGGGTTTTTTTCGATTGTGTGTCAGAGAGTGAGCCGATTCTTGCTAATAAGCTAAGCAATCGTATGCAGAGCAGTAAACCCCTCTTTTCAGTTGTCCGTGCAGAATAGGGAATGAGCTTGAGACGATTCGGTGAGGGTGGATTTGCTTCTGCTGCCACATAACGTCCGACGTTTTATTGCGAACCCTCAAACTTGAGTAATTAAACGAAAGAAAACATACATATACAGTGCAATTACAAGATTAATGTGGATTAGATGCGAATAAATGGTTAGGTGGATTAACGGATTAAGTGACAAATGAATGGTTAACAGAAACAAGTAAAGTGATGAGAACTATAACTAGAGAAAGCAAAATAAGAAATACGAATCTAAGAAAAAGAAGTACCAGGCGCAGCGCTTTGCTGTAGAGAAGAAGATATTGACTAAAGGGCATACCACTGTAGTTATAGGACCATTGGCGTTTGCTTCGCGAATGAAGGGATAGACAGCGTGGCGCGAAATGCTACAAGAAAGAAATTAGCTAGCTAGATCTGCGATAGAGATGAACCTACGGAAATGCGTCACGGCTGCAACGACCGCCGCGCGGCCAACAGCGGTGTTCCATGCGCTGCCACCTTCACTGCGATTACTCTCTTCTAGCTGTGTAGAGCTCTTGTACTGTTTCTGCTCAGCTGTTCTAGAGCTTTCAGTTTCATTTAAGCGAAAGAATGAGTATTTCGAAGATATTCCTTTCGAAGAGTGGTTAACTCAATGAAGTAGACGAGTGTTTTCGTTTGGAAAGATTTAGGGTTTAGTTAGGAAAACAAACTTCATTGTCGAGAATGCACATACTCCTGTACTGTATAACGTCGCCTAGAAGTTTGATGTAGCTCAAGTATTGCGTCACAGCGGAGCTAAGAGTTCCGTTTCGGTGAAGACTCACCGCGGCAAGCATTTGATAATTTAGACACATAGCCGTGCAGAAATAAACGCCAACAAATAGGCCTTATGAGACCTAGACTTATCAGGAGACTATCTCAACGGTAGGTCGGAGCGGCCCAAGTGTCGTACATGGGCAGAATCGCTTCTCTCTGGGAAACAATATCTCGACCCCAATACAACTCTGTGCAGAGTTCGGGACGACGGAAGTTGGGCCGTTGGCGGTGTCAACTCTCTGCCTGCACGCGAACAGCGGGCTCAAGTTGGCTGAAAACAGCGACGACGAGCGAGCGGATGTAGCGCAGTAGGTAGATTGCGGCCGTAGTCCCCGTGATCGCTGCTTCCAACCAACTTGAGTCTGCCCTCCGCGTGCAGGCAGAAGGCTAAACGCCGCCAACGGCCGAACTTACGTCGTCCCTAACATTGCGCAGAGTTGTATTGGGCTCGAGATATTTGCATTTTGTTGTTTCCCAGAGAGAGGCGATTCTGTCAATATACGACACTTGGGCCGTTCCGACCTACCGTTGAGATAGTCTCCTGGTTAGTATCGTTGGACAAAATCTGCTTTTGCTCGAAAATGATCGAGACGAGAACATGGGCAAGACGCAGCCGTTTGTTCAAATGAAAGTAAAGTAGTCTTTTTGTATATTAAAAGAGTGTGTGACTTTGTTAGAAATATTGTTCCACAAGTGCTCCGACACGCCTAACGGCGTGTATCGCACTCGACGCGCTTCGCGCGACTTTGCAGCATCACTGACCTCGGAAAGCAGTTCCTGCAAAACTTAGAACTCGCTAACACTGCTGCGCACTTTACCGGCATCAAGCCGTTCACCACTTCCATGCGTTCATGATAGACATTCTCTCCGGACCCTCTAGTAACGTCATTGGTTTGTGCTGCGCAGTACTTCTGCCCTCAGTTGGCACCTCCGCAACCGTTCTCGTGCCCAACAGGTTGTGTTCCAGATATGGTTGACACGCTTTCCCCGTCACTCGTTTCTTCTTACTGGATCTAATTGCCGGCTCGCCTTTACCGGTCTTCCCCCTCCCTTCTCTCCCCCGCATTCCTGGTCCCAACTCCTGGCCTTCCTTGTTTCCACTATTGACCCCCTTACTGGTCTCTTCTTGCTGGTTTCTCCATCCTGGTTCCTCTTCCAGGTTGTTCCTTTCCCTCCTGGTAGCTCTCCTGGTCCACCCTAGAGATCCCCTTACTGCCCCACTTCTGCACCACCTCCTTACTTCTCCACCACCCCCTTAGTGGTTACTGGGGCCGGATTCATTAACGACTTACAGCAATTTAACATGAAAAATTACAGCTGAAATCCCTGATAGCGCTGCTTGTCAAGCGATGTGGTGAGCGATAAGCCGCGTTATCTGAGTTTTCCGATGTGAATTCCCGGTTAAGGTTATGTAAGTCGTTGAAGAATCCGACCCCTGGAGATCACCCTTACTTCCCTTCTCCACCACCCCCTTATTGGTCCTTCCATGCTCACGGCGGACGTCGGTGACACGTATTCGGATCAGGACGCTCAGAAACGCGCGCGATGCCGCTGTGTCAAGCGGAAGGAGGCTGCGCTTCCTCGGCTGCAGCAGCATCTCATGCTGAATCCTGAATGCGGCCACTCGTCGTACGACGACGGTGTCACCTCTTCTGACTCCAGACGCTTGTTGCGCGCGTATGGACCCGTCTTCTGGATCTACACGCTCAGAAACGCGCGCAATTGCCGCTGTGTCACGCAGGAGGAAACTGCAACGAAAAATACGTACTAGGACGCCCCCGTAGTGGTCCTCCTATTCTCAAGGCGGACGTCAGTGACACGCATTCGGAATCAGGACGCTCAGAAACGCTCGCGGATGCGGCTGTGTCAAGCAGGAGGAGGCTGCGCTTCCTCGGCTGCAGCAGCATCCCATGTTAACCTATGAATGCGGCCGCTCGTCGTACGACGACGGTGTCACCTCTTCTGAATCCAGACGCTTGCTTCGCGCATAGGGGACTCTCCTCTGGATCCAGACGCTCAGAAACGCGCGCAATTGCCGCTGTGTCAAACAGTTGCTGCAGCAACATCCCATGTTGAACGTCACATTTTGTCCGCGCGGAGTTCGATGAGGCGTATCTCACGCAGGTTTCTAACCTGCGTGAGATACACCTCAGCATCTACAGCGCGGGCAACTTACTCATTTATATAGTGGTAGAGTAGATAGAAGCCAATTCACATTCTGTAATAGTTGCTTGAGGAGAGCAGCCATCTGGTATTCCAGCACGGATACGATTTACCGGTGACTGAGCCAGATTGCTACTACGACGTGTGTCTCAGCGGGATAGAGGATACGGTATTCTTGTGAGTTCGCTGTTGCTGCGGCTCTCTCCACTCTCCTAACAAAGGATGTGCCGCGTTTGTTCAGGTACCCGAGTTTCTGTGTGCTGTCCGCAGCGGTGCGAGCCATCCGCTTTGATGACCAGAACACCGCGCTTCCCGCGCTGGACGAATTTTTGCGCGTGTTCTCCTCTGAGAAGTTCATCATTTGTGGCGGAACCGCGCGACGTGAGTTCAGTTTTCGCTGATCTTCCCTTAAAGGTGTTCAGTAGTCGTTGCTGTTTAGTTGATCCCACCGATAGGGCTATCGGGCTATGTTCCACTAGCCATTTCCGCTCATTGGCACATGCGAAAGAGCCGTATGCGCAAAAGGTACTGGTTTGATTCCTGGTGACGTGTTTTCTCTGAAAGATAACCAATTGTTTAAGGGCGCCGTCCCTTAAGGCCCCCGCAGACTTTTGCGGCGTCGCCGCTGCCCTATGCTTAACCATAGGGCAGAGACGCAGAGCTCGCCGCCAGCGGCGCCGCTAGCGGAAATGACTTGAATCATTCCACCCGGCGGCGCCGCTCCAGCGTCTGTCTGTCTGCGCTTTGCGCTCTGCCCTTTCGCGGCGGGATCCAGAGCGGAGACGCTCGATGCGGGCGCGCGATCGTCATCGGGGCGCGTTATTGTTAAGCACCAGTCGGTCCCGACTAGAAACAGTACAGTACCTCGCCGTCACCGCTCCCACTGATGATGAGTCAAGCCGCTGAGCGGCGCCGCTCAGCGATTTCGCCCGCCGCTCGCCGTAGAAGTCTGCGGGGCCCTTTAGAGGCAATTTTCAACGATGTTCGTTTAGTTTCGCACGCAAGCAAAAGACCACAAGCTTGCGGAAGTTGAACAGCAGTTCTCAACAGCAGGAGCTTGCCAAAGAGGTGAAGTTAGAAATCTCGATTTCTTTCGTTTTCTATGCACGGTTCTATGCATTGAATTGCAACGACCGGCCGTTGGAGAACAGTATTTTATCGCTCAGACAAGCTTGGTTCTAACTCAAAGACTACGGAAGTCTAGATGGAAGGCTTAGTTGGTCTGGCCGGAAATCCGGACTGGGGACCTTGAAATGGGTGCGCGACTCGTCCGGCGCCTTCTCCGAAGAATGCGCTATCACGCACCAATTAGTTGGGCCGGAAACAAAGTCTTGTGGCACCGCACATCGAATTCGTCCATTTCGCTCCTATCGGTGTGGGACTCACTCCACCAATGTGGTGGTAGCTGTGCCGCGGACGAGTCGCCGCAATGCCGCATGCCGCAGGTCTCGGCGGCATTCTGCCGCAGTGCCTGGCACCGCTCTGCTGAGGGGCATGGTTCACGTCTAACCGTCCCTGCTGCGAAGTAGGACTACGAAATTCTTTTTTTCGATTTGACGAACTTTTTAAGGCGCTCTCATTTGTCGCCGACGAAGAATCGGATGATGACACTTCACTTTGAGAAGCGATCCCTTTAGACAGCGCCTCAGTGCGCAGCTGAGTACAGTAATCCTCTTACGGCATTTCGCCGTAACTAAACCGCCAGGTTGATTGCGGCATGGCAGCATATCGCAAGACTGTTTCCGGCGTTTCGCCTGCCTACAGTTTTCAAAGCCCATCGCAATAAAGCTCTTGGAGATCTAGTGACCTGTATAGGAGAGAACTGAACTTTTCCCGTGAGCTGTTGTGCTCTCATCCAAGGGTATGTCAGATTATACACGGTAGGAAGGGAAATGGTAGGTTTTAGCGATCTCACAACCTGTCTGTGTGGTGCCACCATTCTATCCATAAACCGAAAGCACTGACCACCTGTTGGGAACACCGACGATGGGGCAGGTTTGTGGAGGTTCCTCAAGGAGGTGACCTTTGCTGCTGGATGGGCAGCAGGACGAGATTTCTCTTTGAAATAAGTCGTAATTAAAAGCAGTAATGCAGGGCAGCATTCAAGAACGTAACTTCATTCATTCGGAAGGCATCGGACGTGTGGCAAATTCTGTTCCTGAATCCCTGTCAAATTCTGTACTTTCTCCTGGATTGTGTAAAATCTCAGGTGCGGTCGCTGCTGCGTTCGCTACCATTAGGGGTATCCCTGCATTTGTGACACATTATTTAGATCTCCTTCTAGAAGAAATGCGCATACTCGAACTTGTTGCAGACTTCGGCGTGCGCTATGTGAAGAGGAAATCTAATTCTGGAACCGAGTGCGCCAAAGAGGTTCGATGTCAGATGTCAACTGTTCCTGTTACACCAGTGAGAGCATGAAGTTTATAGAAAACGACCAGTTTCTCTCCCGGTCTTGAATTGAGGTCAGCCACCTCTTCATTTTCGCCGACGCAGACTGCTACCTACAATGAAGCGAACAAGCGTGGGAAACACGAGGTTAGTCAGTAGTCGCGCTGCAAACCGATATGACAGCCTAGTAGATTTTGAGACCAATTCCAGAGAATTGGGCTTACTTCAGTGTGTATGACGGGTTGAATTCCTCTCTTCGCGTCTTTGTCCTCCTCACGATGTGAAAATGAGGAGGCAAGATCTGCGAATGACTTCTCCGAATGCTACTTCCATGTTTTGTAAAATACTGAAAAAAAGGAAGCTGCAGTAGCTGATATGGGGAAGGAGGTGAGGGAAGTGGAGCTAGGCGTTCCTGTTTGTGTTGCATCTCACATTGTGTCTTCCATATCCGGACACTTACCGCAGAACAGCTAATAGGTAGAATAAAATGTCGTGAAGCTGTCGCGTCGAGATTTTTATCAAGACTCTATTCGGTTTAGGTTCCGGCGTCACCTTTACAACCAGGAAGGGTTAGGAAAGAAAATAAGTGAAGAAATCACTCGTACAAGGGTTGTTCCAAGTAATGGAAGCTGAGCTAATGGAAGAATGAGACTAGCGACGAGGAAGGCGGCTTTGATACTCCCGCCGCAGCGCGGCGCGTCAATTCGTCGAGCGGTGTGGCTCCGAATTTGACGCACCGCTGTGCGATCGCAGTTAAGGCCTATGTTGTACTTCGGCGACGCTGCTGTCGCCAACGCGTCGCCGAAGTATAACATAGGCCTAAAGGCCCCACAGAGTTCTGCGGCAACGCCGTGACCCTATCCTTAACCATAGGGCAGGGACGAGCTTCCCGCCAGCGGCGAGCGTAACGGCAGCAGCAACAGGGCGATGTTACACTTCGGTGATGATGTTGTCGGCAATGTTGACGACAGTGCTGCGCGGGCTGCTACACACTATAACATAGGCCGTAATGATGGGAATCACTATACCCGCGGCCGCCGCTGGCTCATCGTTTTCGCCGTCCACCGCCCGCCGCTCAACAGTGTGCGGAGCCCTTTAGAAGGGGAGCGTCAACGACACGCGGCCTCGAGTTCCGTAGTATCTATTCAATATCCCTTTGTACTGTTAGGCAAAGGTATCAGGTGTTCAATTGTCAGTATTCAAAACTACCTTCACGTTCCATAACTTCCACAATTCTAGATAACCTAACGCGTACTTCTATTACAGTGTGGCCTCAACGCAGTTCATAGAACTAAATACTTTACCGGATGCAATGGCGCGTTCCATTCAACACAACTAAAGGCTGCCTAACCGCAGGCAGCTGGTTGCACTGCTAGGCAAGCAGCGACATGCCCACAATGCACTCTTGGCACCATCTATCCGAACACCCTCACCATCAGTGCATAGGTGTGAGGTTGTGCTCGCGGGGCTGACCTAGACGACATCATTCAGGTAGCTGAGGTTTCTCGGGTAATCTTAAGGCGCAACTAGTCAGAAACAGTGAATACGACTTCTTCTGCACAGAGCTTCCTGCATGGTCTACCAGCTGAGCAGAGAAGGTCACGTGACCCTTCATCCGAGAGTGACTTACCAGCTTTTTGACTGTCTCCACAGGTCAGCTTGGTTGTTTTACTCGCCCTTCGTCTTCTTCCTGTACTGGCTTTGGAGTCTGTAGTAGCTTGAAATTAATTAATCAACTATAAATGATCGTTGGACGGGTAGTAATTTCTACGTATTTCGTCTTCGCGCGGGTGCGTGTAGCGAAGTCGGAGGAGGCGCCGGCTGTCGCGTGCACCCGATACAGGTTTCTGGTTCGGATTTCCCGCCCGGACCAACCATGCCTTCCATCCCTCCGAGGTCGGTGAATTGGTACCAGACGTGTCTGGGAAGGATAAAGCGCTGACTTGTTCATCGGCTGGCCAGCGCAAGTCATTGTATGGCCAAGTATGCATTCAACTCGCCTCCACGATATCCCGTAGAAGTACAATGCGTGGCGCATCCCAAAAAAGGATTGAGTATCGCCGACCTTTATCCTTTTATTTCGTCTTCACCAGGTTCTGGTGGAGGCGGTTACCAAAAAATCTAGACGAAATAGTCTCGATAAGAGTCTTGACATGACAGCTTCACGACATTCTAAGCATACAGTTCAACTTAGGATTTCACTTCTATCACCAACAATCATGTGCCGTGTACAATGGTAAAGTTACCGTTTAGGATCGTACGAAATCCCTGCGGGTTCGCAAGCGCTTCATCGACGTCAGCTAGAAAGCACTTCTTTACGAGCGGTTGTCAGATGTTCTCAGTTGAGGCACTCTTCCGTCATATAGCAGGGTATTTCTCTTGAAGGTCGCATTTTCGGCCAGTCAGTTGCACCTCGGGTTGAACAGTTCCTCGTCTTTGATACATCCGCTGTCATCAGTTAGTAGATGCCTTGTATATGAGCGTTAGTCCCCCTTTTGATTTCATCAGTTAGGAAGATGTATTTTTCACGAGATCTTTGTCCTTCGTGTGGTACGACCACCCTATTCGTCTGCTGTTTTCAATGATCATCTGAATGAAGTGGCACACCGTTGATAAATATCAATAATCTCACCCCACCGGGCGTACAAGAGGAGAGAAGCTGGAGACTTCTGAAGGTCTTCTGCGTTCTTCGCCATCAGTGTGAGAATTTACAAGTCCGAAGAGGTGCAGATGTGGTGTTCACCTCGAATCATGGTCATTGGTTCGATTTGCGCCCAGGGCACATTTTTCATCCCGCCGAGGTCTACGAATTTCCACTGTGCGGGAAGGACAAAAAATTGATTTGAACTAATTACCGCTGGTCATCATGTGGACGAGAATCACAATGCAGTTACCTATACAGAGCCCCGTAGAGTAGGATGCGCACCACATGCCCACCAAGTACTGGTTAACGCCGTGATTTATCGTTGTGTCCTTTGACCAAGTGAAGACAAAACGAAAGAGACTCGTCCTAGAATTCCGCAGTAGCAGGTAGGTATGGCTGCCTTGCTGTGAAGCACATTGGCCACCATGCTCGTGCGATCTTCGCCTCAAACAGTCAGTTCCGGACAAATGCGGTGAAAAGAAGATCTGTTATAGACGACTAACCGGTAGTGTCACCTGTTGTGAGGGAGATCAGTCAGCCATCAAGTTAACCTGACGGCTACGCACGTTGGAATGCACAGAGCTCGATGATACCAATCGGAATTGCTTCTCGCTAGTGTCTTGGTTACTATGTTCAAAGACACTGTTTCTGTTCCTGTAAATAAAAAGGTACGTATGTCGATGATGTTGGGAGGCACGCAGTTTTTACACACTTCTGCCCGCCTCCGATGTTCGCCCGCTTGTGTGAGTTGATGGCCGCTGACTACAGAATCGTTAATTGGAGAGACGGCGCCTAAAAACAAAAAACCGGGCGACATCCCCTTCTCGCGTCCATTAAAATGATAATGAATCAATTGCTTCCGAACGAATCATTTTCGGATATCTGATCGGATATATTCAGTCCGAATAATCCAATCATCCGGAGCTTCTAAAATCACCGTTACTCGAATCATACAATTATTCCTGGTTGGCAAAATTGTCGTTATCCGGGACCTCCAATCCAGTATACGGTCACCTGAAAAATGCCATGATAAGAATCGGATAATGTTCTCTATGTCCCTGAATTTCCTTCGCTATAAATTAATGTGCATCCCTCAGCTAACAGTGTGTTCGTTGAGTAGTTCCCAACAAACTCAGCAGCTCCGTATGACACCTGTCAAAAAGGATGCTATGTAGACTATACGATGGTTTGGGAGATGAGGCAAGCTTTGTTTTGATTCTCTGTGTATTCTGACCGTTTCAGTACATGATATTTAATCAAAAAGCATTAAGCACTACGAGGTGCGCAGAAGAAATGTACGCGCTGTTAGCGTATGTAACTGCAGTAAACAACGTCGCACAGCGGAAGCTGTTCTTCCTACTTCTGCTTTATGCACGTAATCCTATTAGGTTTATTACTGATGAATAACACATCAAGGCATGTTGGACAGGCAGAGATCAGAATAGGTGAGCCAGTCGCGCCGACTGGGAGACCTTCACCGTGGTCGATCGGTGACGGCTTGACCCAGGAAGGCGGAACTTTTACTCACTTTTGGCCGCGCCGACAGCCGCGCGCGCCGCTTGCGCGACGTCGCCAGCTATTCGCTGGCGGTGCGCATGAGATTTACTCACAAGAGTTCCATTAGTGGACTTTCTGCTGCCTAGTATTGCATGAATGTGCGAACAGGAACTGGCTACTGCGAATTTTAGCTGTTACTAACAGCAAACTAACTCACACTATCAGCTATAGTACCGGACATGCCGCTGCGTCCAACAAGCACAAGCGGCGGCAAAGATGAGAAGCGGCGCAAAAGGGCGCCGTAGAGCGCCGTTTTCCGCTCGCCACGCGCCGCGTCTGAGGCAAGTCGCGTTAGTGCGCGGCGTCCTCAACTTCTGGACGTTAGACTGAATGAAGGAGCTTATCCATGCGTTCGAACGAGCATGGCCTACTGTTTGGAACTAACTTCCGGCATGGTGCGCGCTCTGAACAATGCATGTAGGCCGGCAGAATCAATCGAGTGGGCGCGTCCGCTCGCAGAGTGACGTTAGGCTGATGGGCTGATGGAAGGAGCCCATCCATGCGTTCGGACGAGCATGGCCTACTGTTTGGAACTAACTGCCGGCATGGCGTGCGCTCTGAACAATGCATATAGGCCCGGCAGAATCAGTCGAGTGGGAGCGACAACCTGTAGAGCGAGCGACAGCTTGAACAGTGAGCGCATGGGGAGTTTTAACGAAAATTTCTAGCCTTCCTACTCAGGCATTGGTGCCGTGAACAATGGATACAGAATCGAATCTATCAATCGAGTGGGCGCGACCGCTCGCAAATTGCACGCGCGGGCGTGTTTGGAGCGCGATAACTCTGTCAAGTGTGAACCCTTCCGGCTGCAGCTTGTGGATTTTGTAGACAGTAAAAAGCTCTAGCAGCTCGCCTAAGCATAGCGATGTAGCCTAAGAACTGACAAAGTTACGGTGGTGCAAAATTGGAGGTCAGGCTTGTACAACTATTTTTTTCGATTTCAGGCGATCCCTGCGGGAAGAGGCGATGAGCTGACGGCCTACAAATGCATAGCCTAACAAACCACTTAACGTACTTTACAAGAAGGCGCTTACAGCTCTCCAGCTGCCTAACCTGCCTTAGTTACAGCTGCCGCTTTAGAGCAGCGGACAGCAACAGTAAAGATTCTTCCGCCCTTACTCCTTCCGGTTTTGAGTTTTCGGCACTTGCAATGACACTGTTCTGTTCAGCTCGATGGGCTCTATCGAACGGTATCAATCTCGACCAACTTTGGAGATATCGATTTTTTGACAATAATTTTTTATACGAAATCACGTCAATTTTTTCGCAGAAGAATCAAAGGCCTCCGCCCCGTATGAAGATCTATGTTTGAAAACCGGTTTTTAAACAGTATAAAAGTCCTTTTCTTATAGTTTCTAAAAAGCCGTAGACTTTTGAAAAACTTAACGAGCTGTAGACATCTATAAATTTAATTGTCCTTATAAATCATTTATAAGGACAGCCGCTGCAACCTAGTTTTTCACATCAGGCGGGACTCGAACCCATACCCCTTGTTTGTCGGCAGGCGAAAAGTCATGCTTTTTCACCGCAGGCGCTTTCACTCACAGCTACACCAGAATCCTTACTCACCTGTGATACTGGGTATTCTGACCGATGATGGTTGAAAGCATGGTTTACTCTTTTCGGATCTGTGAACGTCGAATTTCGTCGCTCCTATGACGTCGGTGCCATATCGACCAGGGTCGGTCCAATCTATTTCAACTGTGTGCGTGATCTCTTTCAGGTAAAAATTAAATAATTTTTCTTGAAAAACGAACAATTTAATGCGATCCGCCCTAATCATTTCGGAGATCGCTGCAAAGAAGCTTTGCTTTTTTATGCGTAACATTCATGCTTTAAAACTCCATGGAGTACAATTTCACTCTTGTGTGTTCTTTGCTTCAGAAGATAGAAAATTTTTCCGCGAGAATACCATCCTCAGTGGCGATCGATGATATCGGAGAACGCAATGGCTCCACGTAGCCTACCATATTTCGGAGATTGTTCGAAGTCTTTGAAAATTTCACAAAGCTTTTAAAACTACTAGAAATGTGGGTCCGACGCTTTAAAAAGCAGGTTGTAAAAGTAGCGGCTTTCATGTGATTAACGGTGTCGAAAATTTTCGGCAAATGTATAAATCGGAGCGTCTGTTCATACAGAGAACCGTTTCAGAAAAACAGGTTTTATTACCAACGCCAGCAGTCGGTTGGCGAAAACCGAAGGAGACTCTCCGGTCTGCTGCTGACAAGAAGATAATGCTTGACGAGCCATGGAACGATGTTAAGTTCCCTCAAAGGAACTCTTCAAGTGAGCGACCGCAGCGTCGAAGTCGTCGCGTTGCTTCACTGAAAGTTCTTCAACTTCTCTCTAGCAATCCTGTCGAGATAACCGATCAGAAAGCATGCCTTTTGCTGCGACGTCCGTACGGTAGATTGCATGCGCATTATGTCTCCCAACGAAGCCACATGGAGAATTGCAGAGGATCGTCGTTGCTATTTGAAAAAAAAACTACCCGAGGGAGTCCCGTCAGGGTTAAGCGAAGCGACCCTAGAGACGGCTGGAATGCCGTCAATACGTTCCCGAACCGCGGCGAATGAATGGGTCAGATCCGCAAGCAGGGTCGAGTTACCTTTGTTAATTTTCTGCGTCAGCAACGCCGTAGTCGAACGGTTGTCATTCCAAACGTCCGTTATGGCTTGGACCGTAGCGCCTCGAAGGCACTTCACATCCCAGCCACGGACAGTGGCGTCGTCTCCTAGATAGGAGAGCGTTTGCGTCAGGTTGTCAGTGACACCTGATTCGGAATCAAGCTTAGAGTGCGTCAGAGAAGGACCCATGACAAGTAACACAAGATTATCGGAAGTGGAAGGGTGTCGGCCTCAGCTTACGTAGGGGCTCTACAATGGAGGGGGGCTAGGGGCTGGGCCCTATGGTACCGACGCAGTACTGTCTGGTGGGTGAAGCAGATATTGGATACAATGTTTAACAGCGAAGATCATGGGAGTTGTCTGTGCGAGAATGCCGCGCATTTGAAACTCTTCGCGATTGTAAAGTTCGATAGCGATGTAAATGGGAACTCGAAAAAACACCAATGAATGTTTTGACATTTCAACATTCCCCCGCGTGTATTGCGGAGTCTAAAAAGCGCTGTGAAGCGGCTCGCGATGTTTTCGGGTAAAAGTCTGAAGTAAGAGACAGGCGCTTTTAGATAATACAAAAATGTTACCATAGACGGAGCCTCTTCAAAGACCAGTATCACGCGGATACCGCTCACTCTAGTTGCCTTTCTAATGGCTGCTGTAAAAACTCACTTAGGCTCTTGATAGCCAAAGACGCTCTCGAGTGGAATACTTCTGCAGCGGGACCTGTCTTTGATATTCAAGCACTCTTCAGCACACATTTTCACGGCGATCGATACTGTGGCTGAAAGAATGACACAAAGCGTCTAAATCATATGGTTGGTGTTGCAGACCCGTACTCATTATACTCATGCTCTCGCAAAAAATTTCGAATATTCGAATGGTTTCGAATACCGAAAATTTCCGAGCATTCAAAATCGAATATATTTGAAAAACGTGGTTTTCTGAATACTCGAATTCGAACACATTCGAAAAACGCGATTTTTCAAATATTCGAACTCAAACATTTGATTTGAATATTCGAATTTGAATGAAAAATCAGGCTGTCTGATAGACATGACAGACGACAGCCCGGAAGGAAAAGTGGAAGCAATACATAGCGGATCCCTTCCAGGTTAAGCTTTTTATGGACAGGCCTCTCATAAACCCTCTTGTACATTGCAAAAATGATGTGGAGAACTTACACATAGTGGGATCAAAGGGCTCATAGAAGGGTCCAATTCCGTAGTTTGATAAAATACGGGTTTTTAAAAGCAGTACTTGTGTGTTGTAAAGTGCTGCTCATGATGAACAAACAAAAGATTTACAAGACATTTGAAGGGGAAACATTCTGCTTGAGCCACTGTAAGCTTCTATGCCACTTCAAAACGATAATTTTTGGAGTTGGTGGCTGACTGACTGCTAAGAAAATTCACGAAGCAATGCTTCCGCATAACGGCGGCTAATGACGGACTGACGAAAAAGCAACATATGTAAATCTGTCCTGCTCATCTATAAACGTGAAATATCACATTGTCAATTTTGCGACCACAAAGTGTATTACAGGTAGCTAGGAATAGGCCAGCCATGACGGCCGGTCTCAATTCTTTCTGGTGATTCATCCAAGTATGTGGTAGAAACAGAAATTCTTATTTGTAATTCTTATTTGCGAAGAACTTGCGACTGTAACTATTCTCCAGCCAACATAGTCATAGTTGATTAAACGGTAAACTTAACAAAAATCGATCGATAAATAACCGCCAGTCGATCGACACCACCTCCCTTTTGTGAAGTCTGCCATCCGGCCGACATATACACGCGACTGCCACTCCCAATGGCCAATTCAGAGTAAAAATCGATAAAATCGATCGATAGCAGCCGGTCGAAAAAACAATTCTAAGCACTGTGCCATTGTAAAAGAAGGAAGAAACAATAACTTCGGTACTAAGTGGGCTGGTGCCCGCTGCACACTGGTAAGGTATCTTAAAAGGGGTAAGTTAGATCGGCCAGACCACGGAGTTCCGTCAGATGCCTAGGTCTGTGCTCACAGAAACCGTGTTTACGTGAGTGTTCCATGACCACGTGCAATCTCGCAGCAGGCACCAGCCCGCTAAGTACCATAACGTCTTTCTTTACCATATGGCTTGGACAAAAATGTGTGTTTATTACAGTTTCACGTTACTGTACGTTTACGTGTGCATGGAAGCACAGCAAGAGGTGCAGGCTATCGTGTGCATCCCAAACAAAGGCTATTGGTTCGGGTCCCCAGACCAATCAACCCTTGGGCTCGCTGAACTGATACCAGATTTTCTTTTGAAGAATAAAGCAGTGACTTGTTCATCGGCTGGCCAGCGCATGTCATTGTTCAGGCCAAATACGCATTCAAATAGTCTCCACGACATTCGTAGACGTAGAATGTGTGCCGAATCTCAAAAACAACTGACCGACGAAGAAGTTCACCTTATAGGTTGTCCGGAAAGTTCCTAGCGTTTGTGTTACTATTTACGTTCTTCCGTTCTTGAGGGTCTTGTTGAATTATGCCGAAGGAGGAATTCCGAACGATATTTTATTTCAACTTCAAATTGGGACAATCCGCAGCCGAGACAGCTTGACAAATCAGTCAAGTGTGGGGCCTAATAGTGTTGGAGGTAACACTGTGCGCCAGTGGTTCAGTAAATTTTGGACCGGAGATTTCAGCCTCGAAGATGACTCCCGCAGCGGTCGACCTAGAGCAGACCTGGACGACGGATTAAAGGAATTGGTAGAAGCTGAACCACCCCAAAGAGTTCGTGGGATTGAGGAAGAGCTAAACGTCAGTGAAACTGCTGTTACGGATGCTTTGAATCGCCTTGGGGAGGTGAAGAAGCTCGAAAAGTGAGTGCCTCACGAGTGAGTGAGTGGCAAAAATTGTCACGCTTCGAGATTTGTTCTTCTTTACTTTTAGGCAACAAAACTGACCCGTTTCTGGATCGAATCATAACTTGTGGTAAAAAGTAGATTCTGTATGATAACAGGAAACGTTCCGGACACTGGTTCGGCGCCGATGAACCCCCTAGGCGTTTTCCAAAGGCGAACCACCACCAAAGAAGGTAATGGCCACTATGAGGTGGGCGGTGACTGGTTTGATCCATTACAACTTTCTGCTACAAGGCCAAACGACCACAGCAGAGTCCTAATGTAAACCAATCGACGAAGTGCACCGAAGATTGCGTCAATTCAGTCAGCATTGGTCAACAGAAGAGGCCCGATTCTTTTGCACGACAGCGCCCGCCCACACGTTTCATAAATCACTATGTGAGAAAGTTATGGTAGCTAAAAATGAAGTACTCAAAACGCTGAGAACTTTTCGTACAACCCAATAACTTTGCGGAACGAACCGGAGTTGTGGAAACGAAGACCAGAAAAAGAGCATTCAGCGGCCACGGAGGAGCAGAAGAGCATAACGAGAAGCGAGATGAAAATCACGAGGCTGACTCCATGAGGCAATGCTCTTCACAAGGAGACATCGGACGTTGCACAAGACCGAATTCCAATACACTCGAAAAACTCGATTATTTCGAATAATCGACTTCAAATATTCAAATTCCAATGAAAGTCATTCGAATACCTGTTCGAATGGGTCATTCGAGCACACTTCGTCTGAACTTCGTCTGCCAACGTAACTCCGATTTTCGTTGAGTTATTGCACCGCAACTTCTAAACAACGATTGCTTCCAACGGCGCAGCTCCGCGGAAGAGCTGCGTCGCGCACGCCTCGCGCGACGTCGTGTGAGACATATGCGACGCAGCCGCCGAGATTGCCAGAATGAGTCATCGGTTAAGGGCCCCGCAGACCTCTGCGGCGTTGCCGCTGCCTTATCCTTAACCATAAGGCAGGGGTGTAGAGCTCGCTGCCAACGGGGAGCCCAGCGGCGCCGGCAACCGCCGCTGAACGGCATGACTCATCGTTTTCGCCTCCGCCGCCCGCCGCTCGCCGCAGAAGTGTGCGGTGGCCTTTAGCCTCTGGCGGATGCCGCCGCATGGCGCAGGGCAGGTGCTCGACGTTACCGAGCGCTACCCATGAGTGGAGAGTCCGGACTCGTATCCCTCCACCGCACCTCATTAGATGCGTCGCCACCGTAAGGTACGCGGCGCCCGGGGTGTTCTGCGTCCATCGCGGTGAGCACTCAGGTATCCTCTTGACACCCCATCCCCTCCCGATTCGTGCGAAGGGACTTGTCATCTAGTTCCCCGAAACCAAGGTGTATTGGGTGCCTTCGCAGTGCGGGTACGAAGGGAGTTTTGGAGAGAACCGAAGGCATTCCAAGGCTCCCGAAGCCGTAGGTCGCACGCTCTGACTCCACCTGATCAGGGCTTTGGTACGGACCCAGCTGGTCTCTCAGACAAAAGAAATGCTACCTATAAATTTACTAGTTCGCAGTCGTCCTTACACCGACGGCGAATGTCGATAACGCTCCAGGCATTGCGCCGTATCTTCTACTCTTCCTCAGCGAGAGTTGAACCACTGCCATAAAACATTTGAGTGAACAACGTCGCCCGCGGAAGCTGCTCTTCCTAGTTCTGCTCTATACACGTGTTCCTATTAGTTTTATAACTGATGAATAACACATCAAGGCACGTGCTAGACAGGCAGAGATCAGAATAAGTGAACTAAAACGGATTACCGAACTTCCTTTTCAGAAACCAGATGGAAGCTTGACGCAAGGTATATCTCCTACGAGCCAGTTCGCCGCGTCTCAACCACAAGTTCTACAACACTGAGCTGCAAACTTCTTAATGCGCGCAGTCTGGTGAACAAAATTGATTTTCTTAGTCTTTATTTGAGTATGACAACACCCGATTTGCTTTTTATTACTGAAAGTTGGTTAAATTCGAACGTCTCTGATTCCGAAATTGTGGATGGCTGGCCGTACTTTCTACATCGGCTGAATCGTGTTGGTCGTACAGGCGGGGGAGTCTGCTGTTTGGCTAGGTGCAATTTGATAGTTGAGAGAATACATCTCCCAGTTTCCCTTACAGCAGGCGTTCTTTGCATTGACCTGTTTTCACCGCGACCAAGGTCTGAAATTAGATTTATTCTTGTCTACCAGGGGTGTGCGTAAATGAAATCTGAAATTTCGTAAATCGTAAATCGTAAACCGTAAATCGTAAGAGGTGTCCTTGATTTCCTTGTTTTTTCCTATTATGTTAAAGCTAATCGAAGCTAACTGTGTTTTATTGAGACGTTTTCAACTCGAGCTGGACACTTTTCTATTTAAGATGGAAATCATCAAAATCAACTAGCACCTTTCAAATCAAGCTGGACAAGCTGGACAAGGACATCTTAAAAGACGCCTATACAGGGTGCCCAAATAAAAAGCTTACACTGGTTGGACGATCAGAAGTGTTCGTCATCCTATTAGCCATTGGCTTCCATATGAAACTATGACTTTGTGGAAACAACTACCACAACTCCGAATAAACCAACAAAAACCATTCCATCCAAAACCAAAAAATGATCGCTTGCCAATTCGGCGAAAACAGTATTTGCAGAAATAATCCAACGAGCACCCCCACTGAGTGAGCGCATTGCACATTTCTATGGTATGACACACGTAAACTCCCAAGCCTCACATTTTGAATTGTACCCAACAGCATTTTCGTAGCAGACGGGAGGGAATTGTGGGACGATTTCAAGAGTATGATCTCATTTTTGGACACTCATCATAGTCGGTTTTATGACTTAAAATCATAGAAGAAGATATTTTTGTTGCATTCTTTAGAAATGACCTTTAGATGTAAAGTAGAGAAGCAAGGTGCAGCTTGAATTGAAAGTGGTTTAACTGATTCGTACAGGGTGTATTTTAAACATATACGGGGAAACTCGTGGTAGAGACGTCAGAGGAGGATAGCTGTCGCGTGCTCTAGAATAGTTCTTGATTAGGATCCTACCACGGGCAGTCAAGTCTACCATGCCTGCTGAGTTGGAATTGGTACCTGATTTGCCTGGGAAGGATAAAACACCGACCTCTATATCGTCGGCAACCGCAATTCATTCTATAAGGCAAACCCACGCTCAAATGACCTCTACCTCTATCCCACAGAGATAGAAAGAATGAATGGCGCATCTCAAACAGGGACTGGTTAACGTCATGCTTTGTCCTTTATCATTTTTGAAGGCAACCACAATTTCTGGAATGAAAGAACTTCGTTCGACGATACCAGCCAATTATGTTCGGCATTTACTTCGCCCGCAGGTTTGCTTGCACTTGTTAAATTTCGAAAACTCCAAAATATTGCATTACTAATTAAGCACTGCTTGTATTCGCCTGTCCTGCTCTCCATTACCTTTGTAACAAACGCTATCGTATCTTCTGCACAGTTTTTAGCATTCTGAACGGGCCGCATAGGGCGAGCGCAACAGCCTTAATCAAACCACTGAAAACGAGACCAAAAGTGTCAAACTTTTTCAGTTTTGTTATGGAAATGTCAGACGTTTTTCTTAACGCGCACCTGATATGTTGATGCACTCCGCACCATGATGTGCAGTGATAATCAGATGGAAACATGAGTGTTTTACTCTTTCCAACAGTTTAGCTGTTATCCCTTAGCCTCCAATCTTGTCCAATGTTCTTTGATGGCTTCGCATGAGTTTCACTCGTGTGCGTGTGGAAAGAGTCGTTTATGTAGTGAACAAGTGGTGAAAAAGTTACAAGTTGACTAGGCGGTTGCAGCATAGAATATGGTTCAGCAGGTAATCATCTTCATTCCAGTGCAGGGAGAATGTTAATGCCTTTCTGTGAACTGGAACGAAGTGCTCCCAGGCAATCTGAATGTGAGATATTGCTAGAATGTGATCACTAAAAAAGGCTAGTCCAGTTTCATTGCCAGGAGTTAACTCGAACGGCCTATACGCAAAGTTGTCACAGCGCCACAGCAGAACATAAAAAAGCAAACAGGAAATAGCAATGAGCTATGAGGGAAGTCTTTAAAAGTGGGTACATCGTCATAATCCGAACTGTATCACGTTATGTGGACGTTTATCATCCGTGGACCGAAGACCACATTTACAAAAATTTACGATTTACGACCCAAAATGTCGTAAATCGTAAATCGTAAAAAAAATTGCCAAAAATCACCGTAAAACCTAAATCGTAAATCGTAATTACGCACACCCCTGTTGTCTACCGACCTCCAAGTTCATCAATCGCTGACGGTGAAGCTCTCATAGATCTTCTGAGGGAGCTTATCTCAGACAGCGCTCGTACTTTAATTGTCGGTGACTTCAACATTCACATTGATTGGAGCTCTCTTGACCCTAAGAACTCATCCAGCTCTATGTACTTGAACTTTTTTCTTGAAGCTGATATTCGGCAACATGTTTACCATCCTACTTTGGGTAACAATGTTTTGGATATTGTGTTGTCCACCCATGAAAATGTCATCAGTGTCTCGGTCGAGCCGCCCCTTGGTACATCTGACCATTCCATCGTCAGTTTTGACTTGTTGCAAGGCCAATTCAGTATGCTGGAGTTTCCCATTCCGGACTTTGCTCATGCAGATTATAATGGCCTAAACAGTTATTTTGCAGATATTGATTGGCTATCACAATTTAATAACTATACGTCCATGGATGACTTGTACGCTAGATTTTGCAAGGTCATCTACTATGGGCTAGCTCATTATGTGCCAATGAAATATCCAAAAATATCTGCAATAACTTACCCGCCAAATTTGCACAATCTTTTCCATCAGCGTGAACGTCTCTTTTCAACCTTGTCATACCCAGCCACTAATGCACTCTACATCAAGGTCTGCGCGGATATTGGTCATCACCTCTGAAAATATCTGGCAAATCTTCACAGACGGCTAGGTTCTGTGACATATTTGAGATCCCTACATCGATACATTAGGCAGAAAATTAAGCCAAACGTTCCGCTTCCTGTCCTAGTTGACTCTGGAGGAACACGGTATCGCGATGACAAGGATAAGGCAGAAGCTCTTCTGAGACACTTTTGTAATGCCTTTGTTGATGATGGAGAGATCCCCCTCCTGCCTTTCTTTCAAAGTCAACACCCTTACCTTTTCGCTGGACAATCGAGTACAAGACTCACCCTTCATGGGTTCTATTTTGAACCTGCTCAGGTGGCTGCAGTACTTAGAACCCAGAAACCCTCCTCTTCTGTACCATTTGACGGAATACCCCCAATATTGTATAAAAAATGCTGCGACAGTCTCTCCACTCCTCTTTCCTATTTGTTCAGCATCTCATTAAGGTTAGGAGAAGTTCCTCAGGTATGGAAGCATGCAATGGTCACAGCGATTCCAAAGCAAAACAATAGCTTTATGGTAGACAGTTTCCGTCCGGTAAGTCTTACTCCTACACCTAGCAAAGTGATGGAGAAGATTATTTTGCAAAAAATGTTAGATTGGCTCATGAGACGCCAAATTTCGCCTGTTGAGCAGCACGGATTTCTCCCGGGTGCATCGACTACCACTAACTTGGCTGAGGTACTCCATGACTGGAGTTTGGCTCTTAATGCTGGCAAGACAGTTCATGTAATATTCTTTGATTTTTCAAAAGCTTTCGATAAGGTTAGTCACAGTAAATTGCTTTTTAAGCTTCGGTCTCTAGGCGTCTGTGGATCTTTGCTTGCTTGGATTACCTCCTTCCTCTTCGAGCGGTACATGACAGTTAGAGTTGGTAACAGTTTTTCAACAAGTCATGTATGTGTGAGTGGAGTACCCCAGGGGGGTGTGCTTTCTCCGCTTCTCTTTATGTTGTACACACTGGAGCTGCCCTCTATTCTCAAAACTGCTCCTGACATTAAGGCCCTCATGTATGCAGATGACCTCAAAATGTACGGCGCATTCGATGACACAAACTCTCATTCGGTGAGCGAAAATCTCCAAAAGTCGGTTGATAATCTGGTATCCTGGACACAGCAATGGGGGATTCCTCTCAATCCTGACAAGTGCTCCGTAATGGGCTTGGTAACGATGCTAATCATCGACAGTATTACATCAACCAAATCTGCGTTAAAGAATATGAATCTAAAAAGGACCTTGGCGTAATTTTCGATTCGAAACTGAGATTCTCTGATCACATTGACGCCATAGTCAAGAAAGCTTTTAGAGTGATGTTTGCGATTTTTCGAGCCGTCCGTTGTTGAGACCCGAACATCCTCATCCGACTTTACAAGACATACGTGTTACCACACCTTGAGTACTCAACCGTCATATGGAGTCCAGTGTTCAAGAAAAAAGTCAAGAACATAGAAAAAGTTCAGCGAGTATTTACTCGTCTATTGTACCGAAGGTATTCCTCTCATGGGGAATCTCATTTGCCTTCCTATAGTGACCGTTAAAAATTGTTCTCACTTCATTCATTGCATCGCAGACGGATTGTCTTCGATCTGGTTTTCTGTTTACGTATTCTACGTGGTGAAGTGAAGCTGCGCGCCAGCAAATTTTGGGTCTTTCGCCCATGTGGTATGAGGCGGTTGTTTTTTAATCTACATTATCCTAGGATACATCATCGGAGATATCCTGCCTTGCATAACATCGTCTTCAATCGTGGCGCAAGATGGCTCCAACAACTATCTTTTGACCTCATGGCCGACGACTCGAGTACTACTTTTAAGTGGAAGCTGAATAATGTAGATCTTTTCCAATTGCTTGGAATTGATGATGTTGCGTTGCAGTAGGTTGTGCACTTCTAGATCACTTTTAATCAGACCATCTCCTACCGACATAGCTGGAAATTCCTTCGAATATGTTGACGAGACCGCTTTCCTTAGCTAACACTCTCTATTGCCTTATTCTCCTGTTCCTCCACTGCAGCCCCTGCTACCTTTGAGTTCTTATTTCCATTTTTCCTATCCAGCCAGGTTACAACTTCTACCTATTGTAGTGTCTGGCTAAGCCGTTATCTCGGGCCCGTAAATGACACACGAGGTTAGTGTTCAAAGGTCCTCTGGCAAGCAGTGCTTTGTGAAGTGAAGTAATCTTTCTTACTCCTTTTATCCAATGCAGCAGCTTTCCCAGGGCCAGTGCACAACGTGCGTATTTAGCTTAAAGAGGTGCTACCATACACCCGCGCTGGAATGACATTGTCAGTTGCGCTGGAGCACCCTGGCGTGGAAGTCTGTATTTGACCCTTCCAATGCTCAATTTCTATATTCACTCTTTCACTGCTGGCTGTTATTCAATCGACTAGATTGGCTAAAATACAGGATTATTGGGCTTATTTGAGCTGGTTTGGCCAATAGCTGACTGGATAGAAGAAAGTGGATGATGAAGTTATCAATTTTTTGTCTCATACTGCAGTGGCTGTTCATTTCCTATCGCTCGTCTTACGCTAGCTTCTGTGTTTTGTGTTTTCACGTTTTAGATGTTATCATGCTTAACTTTGTATTTTCCGTCATCCATGTTTGGGCGCACGTGTAGTGCATGAAATAAATAAATAAATAAGTGATCCAGTCGCGCCGATTGGAAGAGCTTCGTCGCATCGTGGTCGGTCGGTTACGGCTTGACGCAAGAGAGGAGAAGAAGACGGTGGTGGAGAAGGACGGTGAAGAAGATTGCCTTCATCCTCGACCAGGCTCCTCGAGTCAACTGCGCTCTGAAAGCCTATAGGTCAGACAAGAATTCTAAGGTTCTCAAACATAACACATCAAGGCTTAACATTGCATTTCGCTTACACTGCAGAAATCTAATCATTTGAGCCAGGAAATGTCTGTAAGCTTATATTAAAGCTTGCAAGCGCCGTCAATTGAGTGCGCCATCCTATTTGCACTTGCAGGTTTGGACTGGTACCTCTGATAGACTTTCGTGCTGCTTTTAGCAGATATGTTTTCTGTGGATGCAACCCTCAAATGTTCTACGGCTTGGAATCACCCAACGTGTTATTTCCTAGATCCGTTCATAATTTGAATGAGCCAGTTCCTTGGTTGTTACAGTTGCCTCAAGTCTTAGGATTTTCAAGTTAGTGATTAGGACAACTTTGCAGAAGGGAGCTAGGAAAGCTGAAGAGCAGAGCAGCGCTCTTGGGATCTCCAGCCCTCCCAAGGTGAATGGGTGTTGACTTACTACATACCATTCTTTCAACTGAAGGAAAGCATCGTGTACGTGGCAGGATTTTATAGTAAAGCTACTTGTCCTCCTAAAGCGGCCCTCTCCTGTAAACCACGTTTCTATCTATACATTCCAACTTCACGGCACATTCCACATAATGAGTTATGCAGTTTTGAAAACATGTTGGACACCTTTGAAGTCAAACTGATCATCTTCCAAAGCAAAACGATCATGTTCCCCACAAAACAGGACACTCATTGGGAAGGTGCAAATTTTTATCTCAAGAGAATTCACTATCCCTTTTCTGGGCAATTTATTGCTCACCTTTCCCAAATTGCGTTTGAAACGTTATAAAAATTTTATTTGTAAGAAAGAAAAATAATACATCGCAATTTATTTTAAAGCTCAGGAAAACAGCAAATTTTCAGAGTGCTTGAAAATAGATGCCCCCATGCACTCGTCCAGCATCTCGATTTTCTCATCATCATGCATCATTAGATACAATAGATAGCTAAAGCGATCATTTCGACATTTTCTGTTCTCCGGGGAAAGTTTTGGAATTTCCGCCCGTCCTGATGGCGGTGTCTAAAGTCATTCTCAAAAGCTCACACACTACTCAGTAAGGACGACATGCATGAAGCACTTCTTCCATCCCTTCTTTTGTGTGTTGCTTGACGGAAATGCGAAATGTAGCTGTTGCTGTCGTCTTAGCGGGGCATGGCTGTGAATCGGCCCTGGTCAAAGGCGAAACCTTCCGCTCGATCGATCGATACGAGGCCAAAAAAATCTCGGAGTTCTGCAGTCGAGTGTTCGAGCAAGGCACTGGAGAACCCTCAGCTGGAGGAGCATTGCAGTAGAACGTACTGAAGACATTGCATAAGATCGTAAACTGAGAGGCCGTCTCGGTTCCACGACGGCAGAGGAGGTTCTTGGCTCGGACGGCGTCAGAGATGTTGCGACTTGATCCGGCAATGGATCACACACGGCCAAACGACACTGCGCATTAGCTGATCGTTTGTTCGGCCGACGATGGACGTGCAGACGAATAACTAACTGATCCATGCCATAAAAATTTCCTACGACCGCCGCTACTACATGGAATCTGCAGCGTCCGGGCTGTTCGGTTCGTCGTCCAACTGCGAGCTCGTGGTGCCTCTTGAGTATGATACAAGGCTTAGTGCTGCCACTGCCACGCGAACCTCGATGTGCCTCGGTGAACACTGAGCACACATCGGAGCGTTTGCCAGCTTTACTAGGGCAATGGACAGCTCCACGGCAATCGAGGTTTGGCTGCCGCTGCCCTAAATATCTTGGATGCGTCGCTCGGACCAGAGCTTCTGCCGCAGCGTCCAGAGGGTGTTAATCGTACGGCCGCGGTTGATTCCATTACCACAAGCCTTCGCCAAACTACCACGCCGCCGCGCAATTGCCGGCCACATCAAGCGGATAAGCGAGCCGAGCACCCCATCACACGCCATTCAGCGCCGAGAGTCAGCTTGAAGGAGCGCTCCAGGGAGACGCGATAAACGCCGCGGGCAAACTGGCTCCACCTAGCTGGCAGGGTGGCTCGGCGCATCACGCGGAGTATCAATTCTGGAGCTGGCAGGTGCACAGGACAAGCAGGGAAGTCCAGGGCCAAACTGAACACGTGGGCGTCATCTCTCGTTTCGTTCATTCTTGCGAACGCACGTTGGAGTGTCCTAAGTGGATGAGCGACGTCAGTATCTGAAGGTCTCAACGAGCTGAAACAACCTTCATGCAGGTTGAACTACAGACTCAACAAGATGGTTAGAAGAAATTTTTGTTCAAGCAAAATTTAGAAGAACTTTTTTTGAAAATTTTCTTCACTTTAGCTGCCCGAATGAGTGTAATCATTTTATAAAATTTTTACTTTTGAAGAAAAAATAACAAGGTAAATTTTGTTTTGAAGCGCAGCAAAGCATCAATCATATAGTGTACTAAAAGAGGAGATTGCGCCATGCACTCGAAGAACTAGTCGCGATTTTTATTTGACTGATATTATAAATGCTGTTTACATGGAGCAACGAGGTATGTGCGTTCTTAAAAATTGTACTTGTTGCATAGTCTACAGTTTTTTGTTCGAGGAAAATTCAGAATGATTTCTTTAAACCTTCAATTCACTTACCCAATAAGTGAACGCTGCTTTAAATTTTATAAAAATCTATTTTTTCATGGAAAAATATAGGGCTATAGGTTATTTCAAATAACAGAAGGCAGGAAATTTTTAGTGCCATGAGAAGAGATTACGCCATTCACTCGTCTGGATGTTGCGATTTTATTTGATTGATAGTGTAAATGCTCTCTACATGAAACAACATGGTGGGGATATGCGCGTTCTTCACAATTGCACTTGTTGCATTTTCCACAGGTATGTATAAATCAATACGTAAATGTAATCAACATAAACATTATGTAAATCTACGCAAGTAGTATTTTCCTTTCCTATTTTATGCTTCAACTAGACAAAAAACTACACAATACGTTATTCAAATAAAGGTGGTTATGACATTAAAGAGAGTAGTGCAACAATGACAGAAAATAACTTTCTAGCTTACATCTAAAAACCTTTATCTGTTGACCATATTCCGGCTTTCTATTTTTTAAGACAAGCTGTGAGGCATTACTTTCCACGAAAAATTAGAATTTTATAAAATTTCAAATAAATTGTTCACTTATTGGGTAAGTGAATTAAAGGTTTGAAGAAATCATATTGAAATTTTTCTCAAACTAAAAAACGGTATACTATGCAACAAGTACAATTGTTGAGCATGCACATAGCTGGTTATTCCAGCAACAGCATTTACACTAAAAATCAAATAGAAATCGCTACAAGCTTTTCGAGTGCATGGCGCAATCTCCTCTTTCAGTACACTATATGATTGATGCTTTGCTGCGCTTCAAAACACAATTTAATAAATTATTTTCCTTCAAAAGTAAAAATTGTATAAAATGGTTACACTCATTCGGGCAGCTGAAGTGGAGAAATTTTCCAAAAAAAGTTATTCAAAATTTTCCTTGAACAAAAAATTTTGTAACCAGTTTGAGTCTGCAGTTCAACCTGTATAAACGTTTTTTCAATTTGGAAGAGTTTTCTTGAATTTCAAGAGTCTTAGACGAGCTTAGAAGAGGGTCCACTTCGACGTGAAAAGTTTCCAATTTGGTTTGAAAAGTGTCCAATTCGACCTGAAAATGTTGTGCACATTATATATTATACATACCTTAGTGTTTGTGTTGTTGTAAATTTGTCGTCGTTTTCTCGAATTGCGGGTTGTTTCATATTTATGATAAAAAAATCTTATCCAGTTATTTTGGTTCACCCAATTACAGGGTGTCTTTAAAAAAAGTATACACTACTTGAAAGGCTATAACTTTGCTCACAGTAAAGGTCGCGAAGAAGTTGAGAGCCTTGTGAAAGCTTAAGAAAATGGAAATTTTCTGACATATGAGTGGTGTGGAATGGGCCATGCGCTCGTCTGATGTTTTGCATTTTACACTCGATTGATTGTGTTTCGCTTAATACTTGCCATAATTTCTTCACAAAGTGGCCCCGGATTGCAAAAATGCAGGTACTATTTGAACGGTTCCTAACATTGATGCTAGCGAAGCTTTTAAAGATGTTTGAGGCTAATATAAAAGCGCAGGGTTATGAGATTTCTGTGGCGTGTAAATAATCAAGGTTTCTCCATGCCACTGTCTGTAACCTTGCATTTCAGACTTGATTGATTGTGCATGGGCTGAAAGGTTGTCACACTCTTGTTACTACTTGGCCATATTAACCTGTGCTGTGCTTCTTTCAACGTTGAGAACCTGACAATGATGTGAATGACACGTGACGTGCGAGTTTATTGATTTCACTACATAAATGAGGAGGAGCCCCATTTTCCAAGACGGATTCTGTGGATTAATGAAACAAGCTATGTGGATAGGTTAATCGGCATAATTGCAGCTACTGGTTGACGGAAAACGTTAAAAGAAGCACAATACAGGTTAATCTGTCCACGTAGTAACGAAATTGTTACAAGCATTCAGCCCATGCACAATCAATCGAGTCTGAAATGAAAGGTTTTAGGCAGGGCATGGTGCGATCTTAACTATTTACACTCCGCAGGAATCTCGTTACACTGTGTTTCTATATAAGTCTCACATATCCTCAAAAGCTTCACTATCACCAATGTTAAAACTTTTCAAATAGTACCTGCCTTTTTTTAAGATACCCTACATTTTTTGCAAACCATAGTGCGTTTTTATGTTATAGTCCTTAAAAAAGCTCAAATCAATCGAAACGGCCACTTTGTGAAGAAATTATAGCAAGTATTCAAGCGAAACAGTATATATATATGTATTTATATTTATATATATTTATATATACTTCCGATACTTGCGACCCGTTCCTCAGCAACGGTTTGTCTTGCCCGGATCCCAACTTGTTCGCCACCTTGTTCGATCTTGAGCCAAAGTTGACCAGTGGACGACACCTTAATCGAGTTGATGTTAGAGGTACGGATGTTGTTCCGCTTTATCGCTTCGAGCGAGCGATTCTTGCCATCGTAGAGGAGGGCGACCGAGTGGTCGTTTCTTGCTGAGTGGTTCCCAATGCATAGTGGCGGTACTCCAACGTCCGTCCTTTCGTCTCATCAAATGTCCAGCAAAATGGTGTTTCGCTTCATTGATATAAAGAATGACATCCCGGACTCTAGGCATTGCTCGGATTTGAGATGCCGATCATCTTCCTTTCCAAAGCCGTTTTCACTCTTCGAAATTGATCTTCCGCGGTTTTTGTTATGGCCCACGTTCACAAGCGTAACATAGCGCAGGAAGAACTATGGAGTTGAAGATATTAGCTCTCAGTTTACAGTTATTTCAGCTCTCGACCACGTCTCTCACAGAATTGTACGCCGCCCATGTCGCTTTTTTCTTTCGTGATATTTTTCCGGTCTGAGGTCGTTCTTCATGTTCAACAGTCGCTAGAGGTAGACGTAATCTTCGACTTCCTGTAAGGCGCCTTTTATACTCCCGCCGCGGCGCGGCGCGTCAATTTGAGGAGCGGCGCGGCCAGTCGCGCCGCGCCCCGAATTTGACGCGCGGCTGCGCGATTGCAGTTAGAAAGGGAAGCGTCAGCGACGCGCGGCCACGAGCTTCTGCGCACTACGGCCCGTGCTCCGGAAGCGGTCCATGAGTCGTTGAGAGAGTAAAAGAGAAAGGATTCGTCTGGTTGATCAGAGCATTGCATCTTGTCAATGTTTGTCGTGGGATTTCTTCGGACGAATCCCCTCTTAAGCTTGTAGTCGAAGTCGTCCGCTCAACCTACCGTTGAAACTGGTGAGTGTGGTATTGAGTCGAATCCCCTGCAATACAAACGGCACTAAACCCCTCCTTATTTTTCGATACGTGCGGGTCCAAATGTAAAACTGCTGGAAGGTACTCATCGTCAATAATCACTCAAAATTCTTTCTCGTTTGACAATTCTAGGGTCACTGTGCACTAAACATATCTTTAGCGTGGTATATGAAGCTTCGTGAATGTCTAAAGATCTCCATTTTCTTCCTAGGTTACATAAGGTACGGGCTAAGGTCATGGTCACCAGTTTCGCCCAAACTCCCTAATCACCCAAACCTGGTAAAAGTAACTTCAAAAAACATTGTCAGATTTCTGATCAGCACCCTAGATACCCCCTCCTCCTTCCCAATAGAAGAAGTTTGGTCGAAAAGGTGAAATCTCCCACCCCACACCGAGTCTGCCGCGGCTGATCGCACCGCGCCGCGCCCTTCCCCTCGGCGGCGCGATTCGCAGAATACCGTAACCCAAAATTCCGTCAAGTGTGGTGTTTTGCGGCGGCGGAGTATAGAAGCGATGCGGCGCCGTCTCGCGGCGCGAAAAATCGATAGCCATGCCCGCCATCACGCCGCACCGCGAGGCGGCGCAAGTATAAAAGGCGCCTAAAGGAACTTCTTCAAACAGTACTGGGTCACCGCCCACGAATTCGTTCCGCATAAATTTCGTCTTCGACATGTTGATCGTTAGTCCAGCCTCAGCTCCTTCGATGTTAAGTTTGTGCAACATTCTTGACGCCTGCTGCGTGGACTTTGTGATGAGGACAATATCATCGGCAAATCTCAGGTGGTTCAGCTGCCTCCCACCAACTTCGATGCCATAGTCGCTCCAATTACAGCGACGGATGGTTGCTTCCAAACACGCTGAGAAGAGGTTGGGAGAGACGGGATCACTTTGACTACGCCTCTTTCCACAGCCACCTCTAAGTCGAGATGAAATGGCGAAATACAGTGACGCATCCGGTGTGGTATTTGCTCAGAATGTTTGTGTATCGTGGTTCGATCCTCTGCTCGTTAAGTGCTTCCCAAACTTTCTGCGGTTCCACTGAATCGTACGCTTTGTGGTAAACAATAAACGTCAACACCAGAGGTTCGTGGTATTCTCGAGAAGCTTCAATTAGTCGACAGCAGATGAGTATGTGATCCAAGGTGCTAAACTTCCTACGGAAGCCTGCCTGCTCCACCGGTTGCGCTTCTTCCAGAGATCTCCTGATGCGCGATAGGAGACTCCTGGTAAAGACCTTGTATAGCACCGGTAGGAGAGTTATTGGACGATAGTTAGAAAGGTCCTCCCTGCTTTTTTAAACAGCAGAATCGTTTTGGATCTCTTCCATGCAGACGGTATTTCACATTGAGTCACGTAGCGGAAAAAGCGCTGCGCTAAGGGTTGAACATCTTATGACCACAAGCCTGCAGAATTTCCACAGTGATTCCATCGGCGCCTGGGGATTTACCTTTAGACATCGTCTCAATTGCATGACGCACTTCAGATGGCAAGAACGTCGGAACATTGTCGCCAAGAGGTAGACGAGCAGCGGTGGAGTGGCGTCTTGTCTTGAAAAGGTTCGTGTAGAAGTTCGCCATTATAGATTCCATTTCTGGCCTGGATGAAGATCGCGTTCCGTCAGGAGCCTTTAAGCAGGGAATCACATGACGATATTCTGCAAGATCACGTTTTGTTTTCTTCAGACTCCGTTTGTTGGCTGCTGTGTTCAATAGTCGCTGACGTGAGAAACTCTTGTGATCCTCCTTTAAGCTTTTGTCTGCACAACCTGCACAATATAGTGTACTCAACGTGATTTCGCTGACGGTCCATCAGTCTTCGCTGTGTAAGGAGACGTCGCGTGATATCGGAGATTCGGCGAGAGCTGTGATTTGGATCCGCACCGGTGGGCAATCGTCGTTACTGCGTTTATCAGCCGAGTATAGTTCGCCTCTGTGTTCAAAACCGTTGCCTTGGAATCCTCGATCGTATCCGTGAAGAGCGTATATGAGGCCGACCCGCGTGAAGTCGACCTCGCAATAGACGGTGGTCGCTCCCAGTATTAAGGATGGGACAACTCCGACATCTGTATATATAGTATATAAATAAATAAATAAATATATATATATATATGAGGGAGGTGGCGATGTCCGTTCCTCCACGTGGTGCCACTGGAAACTGCCCGCTCTGCGAGCTAAGCCAAACACGGATATTCGATTGCTGGCGACAGGCCCTTGTGACAGGCCGGCTTACGAGCACCCATGTCACATCACATGGTGCATGTCAGTTCACGTATATCGAGATAGTGCTACGGCGTCTGCGGGAGCCGTCGCGCACTCGCAGAGCCCGGCGAGTGTGAGAAGTATGCGAGGGTCCTTGATGCGAGGACAGCATCGGGGGGGGGGGGGCAACTGAACTAGTCCGAAAGTCCCGTAACGTAAGCAGGACCCGCGTGACAACGCTGAATGTGGGTACGTTGACGGGCCGCTCGTGCGAGTTGGTTGAAGCACTGGAGCGTAAAAGAGTTGATTTCTTTGCGGTGAAGGAGACGAGGTGGTCCTGCAACAAGTCAAGGGACATAGGACGTGGCTTCAAGGCCGTTCTATGTGGAAGTCACAGGACCGCCAGTGGTGTCGGAATAATCGTCTCCAAACGATTTCGTGACTCGATTGTAGGCGTCGAACGCTATGATGATCGGTTGATGAAGATCGTTGTCGCCGCGAAGGAGCGACTCTATCACTTCTTCTCTGCGTATGCGCCGCAGAGTGGCTGCTCCGATCAAGCAAAAGAAGAGTTTTGGAGCCTGCTTGATGAGAAGACAGCGGAGGTACTGCTGAAAGATGTCATCATAGTCGCTGATGACCATAATGGGCACGTAGGTGCTGCGAAGGACGGGTACAGCTGTCGTGGTGGTTTTGGATACGAGTCTCGTAATGCCGATGGTGAGCGCATTCTTGAGTATGCGGAATCGCATAATCTCACCATTGTGAACACCGTCTTCCGAAAACGCGACTCGCACCTTATCTCATACTATAGTGGGAGCTCCAAGTCTCAAATAGATTTCGTCCTTGTGAAGGATCGTGACCGAAGTCTTGTCACAGACGCGAAGATCGTGCCGTATGAGACAGTCGACCCACAGCACCGACCGCTGATCTGCACTTTGAAGATCGCCCCTCTGAGACTGAAGCAGGTCGAGCGATGCGGTGCAGCAAGAATCAAGTGGTGGCGAATGAGAGAGAAGGAAGCAGCTGTGATTTCTCGCGTGCGGTTACCGACAGTCACAACTGTCGACGAAACTTGGAAGAAGGCTGCTGACGCGATGCGTGAAGCTGCAAGGTTGGAACTTGGAATCACGGTGCCTGGACGACACAAGGTCGAAAATCAGACGTGGCGGTGGACAGATGACGTGAAAGCAAAAGTTCGAGAGAAGAAGTCGCTCTACCACGTGTTTCTCAGCAACAAGACAGCCGATAACTGGCGGAAGTACCAAGAAGCGAGGAAAGAAGGCCGTGGCTGTTGTAAAAGCCACTCATTATGGAGATGTCAAAGAGAAGCTCGAGTCGCGCGATGGTGAGCGGTATCTGCACCGACTTACCAAGAGTCGCCATCGGCAGACCGAGGACACTGAGAAGTTTTTCGACATCAGTGATGAGGACGGCCATCTTCTCATGGACCGCAAGAAGGCATTAAAGCGATGGCGCGATTACTTTGAGGAAATCTCTACGGTAGAATTTCCTCATACAGCCATCCCTTCAACGGCTCCAACTCACGGCCCCGTTCAGAAGATCGCCGTGGAGGAGATTGAAGCGGCTTTGAAGAAGATGAGGCCAGGCAAGGCAACTGAGCCCGACGATGTGGCAGCTGATTTATGGAAATCCATGTACTGGAACCCTGCTGAGTGGTTGGCGAAGTTCCTTAATCAGATTGTGACGGAAAAGAAAGTGCCTGAGTGCTGGCGCCAAAGTACGACGATTCCGATTTGGAAGAAGAGGGGCATTCCTGCAGACTGCTGCAATTACTGTCCGATTCGCTTGCTTTCGCACAGCATGAAAATCTTTGAGCGTGCTGTCAATGGACGAATGATTCGGGACATCGTCCAGCTTTCCAGCAATCAGTGCGGCTTCGTGGCTGGCTGTGGCACCGTTGATGTCATACATGCCGCCCGCCTCCTGATGGAGAAGCATCGCGAAAAACAGAGGCCAGTGCATGTCGCCTTTCTCGACTTGGTGAAGGCCTTTGAATGGATGCCGCGTGAAGTGATATGGTAAGCCCTGCGACATCGCGGAGTTGCTGAAGAGCTCATAGAGTGGGTGCGAATTCTCTACTATTGTCCAAAGTGTTCATGCTGCAGCTGGAACCTCGATGGAGTTTCCCATCTCTGTCGGGGTACACCAGGGTTCTGCTCTTTCCCTACTCTTCTTTGTTGTCGTCATGGATGTAATCACACGAGATCTTCGGAAGCCCGTTGCTGACGTTGCTTTATGCCGATGACGTGATGCTCACTAGCGAAGATAAAGGTGAACTCGAGCGAGAGGTGCAAGCTTGGTGTGGTTGCTAGGAGCGGTTTGGACTCAAACTAAACGTGAAGAAGACCGAATATTTAACGACGGACGTTACTAAGTCCGGCTCCATCAACGTTAACGGCTTCGAGCTTCCACGCACTGCGGTCTTTAAGAATCTGGGATCAGCAGTCGCGTCTGACGGCAAACTGATGGTCGAAGTGAATTCACGCGTGAGTGCAGCTTGGTCCAAGTGGCGCTCGTTGATTGGCGTGCTCTGCGATAAGAAGATAGTGAAGCGCTTTAAGTCGAAGTTCTACAGAGCAGTCATCCGGCCAGTAGCGATGTACGGCGCTTAGTGTTGGCCTGCGTCTAAGGAAGTTGAAACGCGCCTCAGCGTCATGGAGACGAAGATGCTGCGCTGGACTGCATCCGAAACGATGTCATTCGGCAGAAGTTCGGTGTCGCGCCGATAGCTGACAAGATGCACGAAGCTCGCTTGCGATGGTACGGCCACATTCTACGTGGAACGGAAGACAACGTCCGCAAGATAGGCCTTAACTTCGAGGTAATAGGAAAGCGGCCTAGAGGGCGCCCGAAGCAGCGCCGGGCTCATACGTTACATATGGACTTGAAAGTAGCTGGTGTCCACCCTGATCTAGCGCTGGATCGAGAAAGCTGGCGTCATGACACCAGAATAGCGGACGCCGCCACGAAGCGGGGCGAGCGCTGAAGAAGAAGAAGAAGATACATACATGAGGGACTATCAATACACATATATACCAGTTTCACGTTGAACTGGACACTTTTCAAGCCAAAATGGACACTCTTCCAAGTTAGCCTAAGAGTTTCGAAATCAAAAGGTTTCAGTGGTAAACATGAAGGAACGGTCATCGCCAGGAAATTATCATAAACCATTATCCACAATATTTAACCCATTGACGACCGCGCGGCAAATCGCGTGTCTGCCGCGTGGGACCGCGCGGAAGCCCCAATCTCATGAAATCACTACTTCACGATATTCCAAATGAAACTCCCTCTTAATGAGCCACCCAAATATTGGAGAAGGTCAGAACAGGTTCGAAAGCAGAACGTAGAGGATGTTTTTGCTGCTATAGGAAGGTCTGCAAAGAAAAGGGTGCAAGTTCGCTACGAATCATACGAGGAGATGACCACACCACGTAGCAAGAGTTTGTAATACTTTTGTCCAGGTTGTTTTTAAAATTTTTACAAGAAATGTGACTACTTGTTTTGTACACGACTATTTTTCAGGATGTGAGTAGCTGTTTGTGAATTGTATCGATTTTTGTAAAGCTTGAATAGTGTGTAGTGTTGATTTTTTTATCAAAGCTTTCGTTAGAAGTAAATGACTCTCGGACCACTGTGCAGGTACTTACTTACTTACTTACTTACCTACTTACTCCCCATTAGCGGGCGTCAGGTTTGAGGGCGGCCTCGAAGCCAGCGTAGCTGTGGGTGCCATGGAGTGGCGGGAATCACGAACAATGTTCTGCCATGCCAAACTATCCACTTCTTTCGCACGCTCTAAGCAAAAGCCTCGTTTACTCAAGTCATCTTGCACTTGTTTTATCCACGTCTTCTTCGCAGCAACTCGCTGGACTTTCCACCCGTTCGGTCTGGTCTTCCACAATAGTTTGTTGGGTATACGCTGAGCTGCCATTCGGTAAACATGTCCAAACCACCTCAGTCGGCGTTTCCGGACTTCGGATTTGATGGTTGGGTCTCCGCTGTCGCCAGGGTTTTGCACACATCGGTGCTTGTATTATGGGCTTGTGTGATCACAGGAGTCAATTTGTACACGATTATTGCTTCTAGTATTTGAACCTAGCTTTTTTGGGTTTTCATTTGAGCTACCTCTCAATGGATCGTATTTGCATTGTATCATTCTATGGGATCGCTAACATAAAAAATTTCTTGCTCACATGAAGTAACTGTGTTTATTGCTGACAATGATAATCAACAATTATGATATAGAACTATAAAGCATTTAAAACATAATCGCTTATCACACCAAAAGCATCTTACAAACGCTGGGGGTGAACAATCTTCCTCTCCTTGACAAGTCATCACTATGTACTTCTTCTTTGTTGAAGGCATAATCGGTAGGCGTAGAGAAGGGCCCCGACTGATCATCAACATATCCAGCCGCCACCAAAGCGTATGCCAGACATGGGAAATACCGGAGCGCAGAACTGCCGGTAGGTCTGGCTTACAATCTGCAATCGAACAAATGGGTGCGAATGGAATCCAGTTCGTATGGTGTTCTATAGGGCGCGTGCAGCGCAGTCGGAGGAGGCGCGACTGTCGCGTGCACCCGATACCAGGTTCGTGGTTCGGATTTTCCGCCCAGGCCAACCAAGCCTTCCATCCCTTCGGGGTCGGTGAATTGGTACCAGACGTGTCTGGGAAGGATAAAGCGCTGACTTGTTCATCGGCTGGCCACCGCAAGTCATTGTATGGCCAAATACGCATTCATGTCGCCTTCACGACAGCCCGTAGAAGTAGAATGCGCTGGCGCATCCCAGAAGGGATTGAGTAACGCCGTCCTTTATCCTTATCCTTTATGGTGTTCTATGATATTTACTTCTTTCAACATACCGTTTCTGCTGTGTGTAGCAAATGCCGGGTGACGCTGTATCATGTAATCATGCACCCGTCGGATGCACTATTGAACAATCGAAAGAAGTATACATCCAACCGCTGGCAGAGGTAGATTGCACCAGCTGGAATGCCCATCAGGCGATGTTTTTTTTTTTCATTTGGGCACCTCTAACATTGGTGTGGCCCTTAAATCCAGCCCAGCTAGGCTAGGTTTAAATACTAAAAGCATTTGTCGTGTACAAATTGACTCCTCTGATCACGCAAGCCCAAGCCCGAATAAATTGATCTGATTTGTGCAAAAAGTCTGGCGACACCACTACGCCAACCGACCACATCGGATTCGGTGGCAGCAGGGCGCCAAGAACTTCGCGCTCACGCGTCCACTCGGTTTTCTTCGACCACAGAAGGTCATTCCGAAAAAAGTAACTATGGTTTTGGACTCCCCACACGGAACCCTACCTTCCGTAAAAACTGCATCGCAAAAGCTCACCGCCACTCCGGAGGCTCTCCTTGTTAGAGCAATTCCTGACCAGGGTGGCTGGGAATTTCCGATAAAACTCCCAAAACGTTCACTCTATAAGCAGTGGTTCGCTCGCTCTACAGGTTGTCGCGCCCACTCGACTGATTCGGGCGAGCCTATGCATTGTTCAAGTCTACTAGATTTATATGTCAAAAAATAGAGCTCGAGCTGCTGAGCTCAGATATGTTACTTTTCACAAATGCTTGATTTGAAAAAAGTTAATTAGAAAAGCCGTTTGGAACGCTCCAAGGCGTTCTTTCCGGTAGTAGACCAATGTAGTATCGAAGTGCTGCCTAGCAAATACTTCACCTATTGGCAAGTGTATGGTTATAGTGGCTTTCACCAGCTTAAACTATGACGATATGAACGAATATGTATATGAACCGTACATAGAACACGGAACTACACGCTCGATTGTGGTAGAATGATCGGGTGCAGCCCCGTCTCGGACGGGACGAGGCAAGATGAGCGAGTAAGCACATCCTACTGCAGTGGAGTAGGTTCCATGGTACTGCTAATTGGGATCTATCCTTGTCGCACAGACCAGGGTTAATTTCGAGGTTTGGGAATCGAACAGGGGTCGTACTGTGCACCGCTTGGAGGAGGAGGGTCGCACTGTCTCTTGATCTTGGGAGAAGACTGTCTTGTGTTTCTGCAGCTTTAAGGTGGTTTTTGTATTTCTTAATTTAAAAAGTAAAAAGGTGCAGGATAAAAATTATATGTCATTACATGTCAAAAGAGCTCGTGCTGCTTAGCTCACATAAGTGTTTCTTTTCACAAGTACTTGATTTAGAAAAAATATTTAAAAAGCGGCTTTGGAACGCTCCAAGGCTTTCTTTTCGACAATTGACCAAAGCGTATGCGCGGTACTGTAAAACGTCTTGCCTCTACATTATTCGTTTTCTGTCTAACTAGGGAAGGGTTTCTACCGGAATCGGTTGGCCCACCACAGGCTGGCTGTGCGACACAGCTGGCGCGGGAGTGGTGAGTCGGGGCTCCGTAAGGGCCTCTACAGAGTCTCGCGGCAGCACGCGGAGAACTCGTCCATATCGCACCCGCCGCAGTGGAGACCCGCGTGCCAGGGGCTGTGGATGAGACCCGTTGGAGGGGGGGGGGGGGTGATAGATGGGTGTCGATTATGGTTCATCTATTTGGATAATTTTTTCAATCTGCATGCTGGGAATATAATAAATTGGTGCATAATTTCTGTCTGTAAAGGGACTTGACAACCAACAATATAATCTTCGTTAGTGTCGACAAATGTAGGCGTATGGAGCACTCAAAATGTAACGCTTAAAAAGAAAAGAAAGGCTCCCAACTCAAGGTGAGCTTTTGCGATGCTATTTTGACAGGATGTAGGGCCCTGTGGACGGTGTCCAGAAGCACAGTTAGTTTTTGCTGAACGCTTTTTTAAAGAACTGAAAAAGAGGTCTGTAAGCGTGCGCGCAACTATCATCAACCCCTGCGACACCCCAGGGGGTGTGCCTTGGCGGCGCAGTTGGTAAGAGTGGCGCCTCATAGAAGCACGCTGGCGTGAGTTTTGGGTTTTAGTCCGCGTACTGCCGATATTTTTGCACATATTCGTTTGTTGTTATTACGCTTCCTCATGCTCACAGGGGTCAATTTTTGACCACTAATGCATAAAATAAACCAAAGCAGTCTATTTACGCCTTCATATGTGCTAGTTTTTCAACAGTGCCTATCTGCACCATACCATTTCTCTGGAAATGAAAAGTCCTGTCTTGCTCTACCCTTTTAGATAACAGCTATTGTACAAATCTATGAAACAAATGAAACACAAGCACTTGTCGCACCAGCAACATCTTACAAAAGCCAATCAGGAACAATCTTCTCCCTGGCAAGAAATGACCACTTCTTCTTCGTTGAACGTATGACCGACTCGCCGAAAACACTGGAGCGAAAGAGAGCGACGTTGTTCGTCTTACACGATTTTGCAAAATGTCTTCCGTCACACCCTAGGTTTTGTATAAAAAGCATGAAAATCAGCAAAAATGATCGCTCGATGGGCACAAAAAGATGACATCATATTTTCTGGGCCCAATCGCGTTGTTTAAAGGCGAAATGCACATTCCGGCAAAACGATGATTCTACAGGGTACGTAAAAAGTATTGACGCACTAAACGTAAAGGTAGAAATAAGAACACATTATAAAATTTAACAAGTTTATCAACAAAATGTCAACAATGACCTAGCGAACAGAACAGCATCACTTCTATTTTATATGGGCTTCTTTGCTGCGAATGCAGGGGCGAAGACGACAAGAAAAGGCATCGACGGTGCGCCGCAAGTAGTCCACGTCGATTTCGTTCCATGTTTTGACCTTCAGTGATTTGATACTTTTGTGCATTAAAGTTGTCAATGTGTTACATACTCTTCAAGGACCTCCAAAGTGGCAATTCTGGCGGAAGGCTCGCTGCAAGGGAGGCGCATCCGGCCAGTATCATGGTTTGTGCATTCATCCCAAGCGTCTCTCGTTTTCGTGGATACAGAAGTGAAGATAAATCAGTTGAACTATCTGTATTGATGTCTTGAAGAAGCATCTGGTTCCTTGGCCTAAATCCTACCTCAAGAGTAAGCCGTATGTCTCCCAGCAGGATTAGACTTCTGCGCAGAGTCGAGGATTGCATAGGACTTGTACCGCGCCGAACTTGAAGGCCGCCATTTTGGCAGAGGAATGACCTCTGTATAGACCGAAATTGAATTCGCTGAATTACTCTATATGAGCAGTTTGTAGAACAAGGCCTGCGCTGCTTCCCACAAAATTATGAAGTCAGTGAAGGATGAGCTGGTCAATGCATGGAACGAAACCGCTCCACCATGATCTACGCAGTGTGAGCAAATAATGTTTGAAGATATACGAAATTTGGAGCATTTCTAGCCTTTTTATACAACTAAATTTTTTGCAGGATCTATGGGCAACCCTGTATATTGTTGAAAAACTAGCACTTATAAAGGCGCAAATCGACAGCTTTGGTTTGTTGTAAGCATTGATGACTAAAAAATCAATCAATGAAGTCTAAAATTGACTTCTGTGATCATGAGAAAGCGTAATAACAGCAAACTATATGCAAAAATATCGCCAGTACGCGGACTCGAACTCAAAACTCCGTCGGCGCGCTTCAATGAGGCTTTCGCGCTTTTAAAAACGCGTTCAGCAGAAACTAACTGTGGTTCTGAACACCGCCTGCAGGGCCCTACATCCTGTCAAAATAGCATCGCAAAAGCTCACCTTGTGTTGGGAACCTTTCCTTGTTAGCACGATACTAGGTAACCTTAACTGCGCTGAAAGTCTTCGTGGCCTTCCTGCCAGAAGCTAGCCGCGTGAGGTTTCGGGCCTGTCATCACAAGGGCTACCACATTATCTTCGAGCTGCTTGTCAGTTGAGAAACGTTTAGTGGAGTTAGAACGGCAAAAGTCAGAGCAAGGGCAAAATGGTACAGAACTGCTGAGTTATAAGGAGTGTTCTATTAGATTTCGGGCCTTGCATTCAAGAACTCTTAACTTTGCTTGAAAACGGTTCTTCACAAAGCAAAAAGTGCTTTGCTTACTACATCTCTGACATTGTTAGAGGTCGCAACTGCCAGCAAAGTACGAAGTATTGCGTACAGTAACCTTAGCGACTCCGCACCACCGCCGTTGTCATGGCGGGTCCGCAGCACCCGCAAGACTGATGCTGGCCTAAAAGGGGTGGACAGCTACGGCGGGTAGTGCTTCTGCGACGCGACGTCGCTGGTACGGTTCTCATTGCTGCCGGTTTTTTTCATAATTTATCTTTGAAAAGACCTTTTATTGAATTATGGCAATTAAAGAACAAAATGTCGCTGATCCCCTTCATGTGCACTCTCATCGCGGTGAAGGGGTGAACATCACTTACGATTAGTGATGGCTAACGGCACAAATGGTCACGCAGTACACGATGCTTTGTCGTGTATGGGCGGCTCTCATGATCCCTGGCCAGGAACATGTGAGTAACCAGATCACCGCCATGGCTCAAACAACTAAACCCGCGCCCCAGTCCTCCTCGCGCCGGAGGTGGACCTCTATGACGTCGGTTGCATCCACCTCCGGCGAGGATCATCTAATCTCGGAGTTAAACTATCAGGACGTCATTGGAATCGGACTACCGGAAACTCCCTACCACCACGACGCGGAAACTGCCTATTCGTCTGCTCTTATAACTGTCGTACGATCGCATCTGAGCAGGATCTTAGGACACTGCTTCACAGAAGCCGCAACATCAAATACAACGTTATCGCCCTGCAGGAAACGAAAGGCAGAACGGAAACTATAAGAGGGACCGACCACAACGAGCTTCTCATTATCGGAGCAAAGGTGGACAGAAAGAATATTGGCGGAGTTGGATTTCTCGTCAGTTCGACAGTGCACCACCTAGTAGACTCCTACAAGATCATCAGTCTGCGAGTAGCTGTTCTTCGTCTGGAAAGCAAAGATCAAGGAACCATCTCCATCATAAATGGATATGCTCCAACATCTGCGGCCACAGATGAAGAAAAGGAGGAATTCTACAAGCTGTTCGAAAGGACTGTCAACGACGAGAAGAGCTACTACAAAGTTGTCGTTGGAGACTTCAACGCTTTCGTCGGTACGAATGATCACGACGAATGGAGGCTAGGACCACATGGAACTTCCTCAAGGAACGAAAACGGAGAGCGCCTGATAGACTCCCTATCAGCGTGCCATCTCAACCATGGAAATTCTATGTTCAAGAAGCCTTCAAACCGGCGATGGACCTGAGAAAGCCAAATGGAGAAACACGTTCGGAGATCGACCATGTTCATACAAACAGACGCTGGAGTCTGTTCGACGTCTCCGTGCTGCCTTCATTTGACACCGGCTCGGATCACCGTCTTGTCCGTGCTGACTCTCAAAAAGAGGATGTTCAAGCGTGACACTCATAAACCGGCACTGGTGAGGATCCCCACATTCAAGTCTGAGGAGTTGGAATATGCAATAAAGTCGTATAATTGGAATTTTCTTGAAGACCCATCGAACCCTCCTCATTGGAACTCTCCCTTGAATAATACCTTCCGGGGAAAAGCGGGGTCTCCCCTCTCCGATGGACCATGGGATTCACTGATGGCCAGCTCCACAACGATATTGACCAACCGTCTTCAACCGCAAGTACTGCCTGACTGACGTATCCGTTGTCTCTAAGTTTTGTACGGGATCGGACCGCACCCTCCTTCGAGGGAAGTTTCGCTTCTGGCGCCAAGGAGAGCAATCGGAGAAGAGGAGCAGCTGAGAGCTCTACGTTTTTCTCCCTCTTTTACAAGGTAGTATTATCACATCCTGTGGATGTTCTACATACCATTTTCACGTTGAACTGGACACTTTTGAAATCAAATTGGACACTTTTCACGTCAAATTGGATGCTCTTTTAAGCTGGTCTATGAAATTTGAAATCAAATTTAGCGTCTTCCAAATTGAAACGAGCTTTTTTAAGATTAAACTACAAACTTTCCAAAATGGTTAGAATAATATTCTGTTCGCGGAAATTTTTAAATGTTTTATTTTTTATTTTTTTTTTTACTTCAGCTGCTCGAATGAGTGAAATAATTTTGTAAAATTTTTCACATTTGAGAAAAACAATAATATAAATCTTGTCTTAAAGCGCAGCAAAGCAGCAATGATATAGTGCACTACAAGACCAGATTGCGCCATGAACTCGAAAAGCTCGTCGCGATTTTTATTTGATTGATAGTGTAAATGCTGCTTAGATAAAGCATCGAAGTGAGGATATGTGTGTTTTTTTACAATTGTCTATGTTGCATCGTTTATAGGTGTCAATCTCCACCATAACCGAAATTTTTCTGTCAATCGAATAAAAATCGCGACGTCTACGATGGTGGCACGGCGCAGTCTCCTTTTTGGCGCTAAAAAATTGCCGCCCTCGTGTTCTCTAGAACAAGCGATAAACCTTTATTTTTCCACAAAAAATGAGAATTTTATAAAAATTTCAACAAAATTAGATTTGAAAAGTCTAGTTTGATTTGAAAAGTGAAAAGAAAAAGTGTGAAAATGGTATAAGAACGAGTGACAGCAGTGCTATCTTAGCAAGGCAAGCGACTGAACGCCCCGTGCCGGCTTGTTGAGCTCCCAGGTTAAGGCACCCCAACACTTCCGTGAATCAGAGAGGCTAGCGTTGGTCTTCCTGTACTCCCCTCGCTATTACTGTTCTTTCACGATCACCCTAGAGGTCGAAAACCTCAGCCTGGAATCACCAGCGGGGAATTCGCTGGCGCTTATGCCGTCTCCTCACCGACTGAGCCGAGCTGAGTGATGAGAGACTAACGTCCACTTTAGCCTAATTGAGTGATGCCGCCTCTTACAGGCATTAAAGCGCCGAAATTGGGCAGTAAATCGCTGGACACACTAAGTGCTCCTGGCAAGCGCAGGTGACGTGTAATGGATGCCAGTGAATGAGAACAAGCAGCTGTGAGAGAATCTTTACTTTCTATGAAGAGCTCATCTCAGACGTTTCACCATTTGCCGACTGGCACTGGAGGACTCGCTCTCTTCGGTCCTGGTCTGCTTTCTTCCACTTCGTCCGACGGTTTTGGAACCAGATTTTCACCTGAAATTGCGGGTTTTGCCAGGAATTCATGTTCGGGTAAGAAAGAGCTGCAAGACACCTGGGTTTCCGTAACGTGAAGGCTCTTGGCTAGTTCGCTGCGTTCGGCACTCGAAAGGTACTTCTTCGTCTCAAATCTGAAATCAGTTATACTTACCAGAAGTCGGTGTTGTGCTACTTTTCTTTTCAAAAAGGCGGCTTTGGGAGCGGCCTTGGTAACATGCGGGGAACATAGATGGCGAACATACGGAGTGGAAGAAAACCAGCGGAAAGGTAATCAACGAACACACTCTATTGAGGAACGTTTCTAGCCTGCAAGCTACAAAGCCATTGAAAATTCGAAACAGGTGGATTCATGCGCAGCTTTCGAGGCGTTGTACCGCTCACTTCATTGAACTCATCCACATTTAGAGTTTCATCGATGAGCAGATACATTTCCTCGGTCGCTTTGATCAAGAGGGCTCACAAATTTACCACCGGACTATTCAGCGAATTATGCTCAATCCTCGTCTGGCACTTTCAAGAGTGCAACTATTGCCTACTGCTTTCTGAATCCAAATGTGGGATCAAAATTTGCTCCGAACCGCTTTGAAGACAAGGGGAAGCGAGAGCATCCAGAGATGCAAGAGGAACTGCATAATCAAAGCTGTCCTTGTGTCTGCAGTACTCCACGGATGGTTAGCAGTGTAGTCTCATGTTAGAATGGTTGAGGGTTCGGTTCCCGTGCTGATCGCCTTTCTGCACTTTCACCTTGAAGCTCAAACATAGGTCGGATCTATCCTAGTCCGGGGGGGGGGGCACATAACTAACAAGTCTTATATGTATCAAATCCATTTCAGACTTACCGAGCGGCTCCTACAGAACAACGTCTACACCTAAACAAGAAAAGTCGCAAATAAAAAACGAAAAAAATCACATTTGTTGCGGTTGTAAGCAGGCAAAGTTGTGTGCCCTCCTTACCATGTTAGATCCTCGTTATAACATGTCAGCCGGCGGTCAGCACGCGGCATGGCTCCATTGCCTCGCTTTTTGCCCGCCGAGACGGTTGTAAACCGCGGCGACTTTTTAATTTTATGTTTGTTCGTTCGCTTTTCAGTTCCTTTTAGGTTTCACTTTGTCCTCTAGGAGCCGCTCGGTAAGTTTCAATTTATTTTGTTACCTATTTTTTAGTTATGTGGCCCCCCTCCGGACTAGGATAGATCCCATAGGTCTTTTCCACATGCTTCGTTTGTATTACCTTCCCACGTCTACTATTATCTACGCTGTTTATGATGGTACCACAGGTGAGATGTTGTAAAAAAAACTGTAACACAACTGTGTTGCTCACCCACTACCTACTCACCGAATACAGGCAACACCTTCGCTTAAGTACACAACGCAATCTACCGTCCCCGGGGGACGAGCGTTCTACCCCTGGCCCGCCCACCCCCAACCCTTTGGCTTGCTCGAAGGGTCCAGTGGCTGCCTTACGAGATAGTGGAGACGCAGACATTTGTCACGCCTCTGTTTAAAGGGCGGGCGTAGAACGCCACTCCGCCACCGTCCCCGGAGCAAAAGGACGACAGCAGAGACACGAACTTTTTGGGAGGAAAGAGCCCTGGTCGATCGCCAATAATGTTGCAACCGCCCCGACGTCTGCGATTTCACATCGTAACCATTGATTTCCACGCCATTGTGATTTGTTGCCAAGTGTTAGGTCCCGTTTATACTTCGTCGCGGCGCGACGCGACGCCACGCATAGTGGCCATATTGATTGTGCGACGCGATCGATCAATTTGGCCTCATTGCGTGGCCATCGCGTCGCGCCGCAACGAAGTATGAACGGGACCTTAGGGATCGTTTAGCCTGAACGAGAGCGCGAATCATCGCGTCCCGCGATCAATATGGGAGCTTGTCATACATCGCGTCGCGTGCACCCTAGAAGCTCCCTAAACGATCCCTTATGCTATTTGGGAGCAATAAACGTGAAAGGAGGTAAAGAAGAAGAGCAACTGGATGCTACATGTTCGAAGGCCTCGAAATAAAAATGCGTAAGACTGCACAGCTCGCGAATCGATCGCCCTGTAGTGCAAACGAGGACCCGGACCAAGTCCCGTCTGCATCAAGCAGCTTCGCTCTCGCCGGCAAACTCTTACCTGCTCTCACTTGCGTCCGAACTCGCTAGCAGCAAACGCCATTCTACATTCGGACTGGGACCGCGAAAGACGCCAGACAAGTCAAGCCCGTTTCAAGTGCCCACTGGTAAGTTTGCGGGCTCCCTAGATCAGAACGAATCATACGTGTTTGGCACCGCTGTCAAGGTCAAAGAACAGGTTAGATGCCGAGAACACACCACCGAGGGCGGGAACACTGCGACTTCTGGCTCTAGACCCTCAACCTGTCTTCTACGTCAAGCTTAGCGGCGGTTTTTGGTAGAACTGCGAGGCGCGACTCTGCAGGAAGAAACCAATATCTGCTCGGGAATTATGTCCTGTTTTCAACGGAGAGCGTAGCCAACACCCTTTTCAGTGATGAGGTGGTGTGGCTTCTCGCGAACGAATCAACCGTGCCCTGAAAAGCCAACATCGGGAGCCTACGTTCTCTTATCCATGTCCAAGAAATTTCGAGCTTTTCAGGGCACGGTGCATCTCAGCCGTCTTTGCATCTCTACTGCGAAGAGCGCTGTAGATGGAGGTTTTCATGCTTTCAGCGAGCTCAATAGTGTAGCAAGAGGACGTACTGCTTTTCAAGTTCGAAGATCTGGCGCCCGCTGAATGTCGTTCGTGCCTTCTTCTTCTTCGCCGGTCTACTGCTGTTCTCTGCCAAGCTCTCCACTGGAAGTAGTGTTTCCTCTCAATTTTTCAGTTTAGTGAAGTCGTGCAGCAACCCACCTGTTCTGCCGAAGTCATCGAGCTGAAGCGTGTTGTCGCTCACACCGAGGATGTCTTTGATGAAGTACGACGAGCGCTTCGGAGGCAGTGAGCAGTATGAGTAGAAGGGCAGGTACGGCAGCAGACCGGTGGCGAACATTCCGAAGGGGTGGGCCATCCGCGGAGATCAGCGCCGAGCCAACTATCTCGCCTGCGTTCGACGGGCGAGTACTGTAGTTGTGCTCGTCGGCCCCGCCCGCCGAGCTCAGTTGCAAATGAAATCAAGAAATCTTCGTCTTGGGAGAACTCGGCCGCGAATTGAAGCACCTCAATCAGTGTAGATTACTCGGCAAATGCTTTCCTCCAGCGAATCGAACAGCGCAGCTGCATTTGCTGCTTCGCTGACTCTTCGCCCACTGCGGGACTTAGGCAGTACTGCCACTCTGGTAGAGGGGCCTTGGGTTGCTGAAAGCCCATGAAGCGCTGATGATGAGAAAGAGCTCTGTTGGAAGAAAGCATGCGCTTCTAAAACTCTTTGAAGAGTTTGCTAGTGAACTGCGTAATGATCACAGATGGCGGTTTATCGAGAAGCGCCCAAAATGCTGCCATATTTCAAAGCACTCGAGAAGAGCGCTGCATGTACCATGCAGCAAAGGAGCAGCGCTCACGCTCTAGCGCACCTGCACCACTTCTTCACTAAGGAGAGCGGTTCAAACAGTAGCTGCACTACACTAGGCAGCTATGCTAAAGGCTTTGTAGCGAAGATCACATCTAACTTTTAATTTTTGGCTTGCAGAAACACATCATCCCCACGGTAGCTCTAACCAAATACCTCTATTGAGCTGTTACGTTGGTATGGAGCAGATCAAGCACATCGCTGCTATCAACTCGCATCGCAGAAGCTACAAAAGTCAATAAAGAGGGACCTCAATGGAAATCATCGAGGCTTTGCAAGAGTACAAGTACAGCTGTGCTCCACAGACGTCATAAACATCATATTCAGTAGCGCACATTTTGCCAATATGCAAAACATAGCACTCTTCCGGATTTACAGTTAGACTTAGCTCAGATGGCCAAAATCAAAGCTCTTGCAATGCCAAGCAGGTTTCTGCACGCTTGCTTCATCGTAAATGCCGTAGTGCGTATATCATCAGCGTACACTTGAAGTTTGAGATTACTAGAAAATCTAATAACATCAGAAATACCAGCTGTGTACAGCAGAAACAGAAGAGGTTGCAATACACCACCTTGTGGAACTTCGCTGGTACATTCGTATTTGTCGGAAAATTCATATCCTACCCGAACGGTCATTTATCTGTTCTCCAAATATGAATCGAACCATTTCAGAAGCTGTCTCTCAATATCTTGTGAATTCACCTAGAGAAGCAGATTCGTGTGGGACACCTTATCAAATGCTTTCGTGAAATCAATGTAATCTATTTTTGCCCAGATTAGGAACAACTATCCAGTTGAATATGCTATCAGCAACATTCGTGACTGTAACGAGTTCCGATAAAAAGCCATGTTGCTCTGATGAAACAGCCCCCGTTCGTGTTAACCACGGCAAAAAATTTTCCTTTATTACGATTTCAATAATCTTAATAGGACCAGATATAATGCTAATTGGTCGAAACTGAGAGAATGAATATGCAGCTGATTCTTAGAAACGGCCGTTACTAGTGTGTGCTTCCAAACATATGGAACCTCTCCAAACATAAAATAAATATTAAAGATATCCGAAGGAGGTCGAAACAGTTCATAAGCACACTCTTTTAAAATAATTGGTGGAATGCCATCACAGGGTTCAGTGATGGAAGGCTTTAGGCCTCTAAGAACGGTGTTCACTTTATCAGGTCGAAAGACTACATTGCTAAAAGAGTGCATGGTATTCGTAATTAAAGAGGCATTTCTAGAAGCTATTGTGTTTGCATCGATGGAGCTATATATCGCGTCATGCGAAGGGAAGGCGGCAGCGAGGTAACAACTCAGAGCAGTAGCTCTGCTTTTGGTGCTTGAACAGACGTTACCATTAACATCAGTTATATATGGAAAGGCTCCACTAGATTAAATATTACTACGTGTATGTAAACGTATCCTTTCACTGATACATGTTTGGCAAGCTTACTCTCACGCTGAGTCCAGAATCTTTTTAGATGATAATCAATATTCGCACAGACGGTTTCATCGCGGGCATTATTCAGCGGATCGGGTAGAGAGCGAAACATTCGCTTTTTTGGGCAAGTAAATTTCGAATATGCTTACTCGAGACCCCTGTTTTGGTCCTAAAAGGAAGAAACTGATCCAGTCTATCATAAATAACTTTGCAACATCTTTGGTAAAGGTCATCTAGTATTTCCGTAACCATCGAAAACAAGCGAACACTCAATTTCGGCTAGACTCTGCCTGACGAAGGGAAAGTCAGCATTGAGGAAGCAAGGCAAAGGCCCTAATATATAAGGAAAAGTGAGGAGCGCAAATTGATTTGAACGGTGTAGTGGTCAGAGAAAGCGAATGGTGGCAAAATCCGAACATTGGATACTATAAGGGATGTTGACAAAATGACATCAAAACGTTCTCTTCCTTCGTCGGCTCATTGACTAATTGTGTGAAACCAGCATCATTAAAGAAAGCCAGAAAATTAGCTGACGCATAGCATTTAGGGTAGGTGAGCAATTTTGCCAATCTAGGTCTCCATGAATTGTACTTTTGTTTCTGACAACAACAAAAGAAGAAAGATGAAGACCAAGATCAAGTAGGGCATCGTCATTCCCTTTCGATAAGCTAGGAGGACGATAGGCAATGATAAGTCGGACCTGGTTTAAATGAGCTTTTATACAAGATAAAATTCCAACACAAAGTACATCAGATTCGTGAGAGGCACAGTGATTAAGGATGCTGGAATTAATGGTACTTCAGGAAATGCCACAAACGCCGCCCCCTTTACCATTGCTCCGGTCAAAGCGGTCTATAATATAAGGCAAGTTGGCTAAGATTTCGACATCATTGATTCTTCCATTCAACCAAGTTTCAGTAACAAATACCATATCCGGTTTCACTGTTGACGAAAAGTGATGGAAATGAATAATTTTGTTAACGAGGCTTCGGACATTAACCAGGTAGTAAGAAAGGAGCGGTGGAGCACCTGCCCACTCAGACGTTGTCCGACCCCGCAAACGTGCCTGAGCTGACCACGATATACCCCCTCTCCCTTCTCGCCTTGCCCCTATTTGTCTCATTAGCCAACTGCCTCAACTCATACTCCTGCTTTCTTTCGTTCGTAGTCTTGCTTCTCCGCACGAAAACGCCCTCGAAGCCTCCACCGCGGAGAGTACGCGCGTTAGCTTGTGCCCTCTGTCAGTAATATTGCGATGGTAGGGCAACTTTGACCAGGCGTGGCCCGGAAACATCGGCCTTGCGTATTAGAGTGCACCTCCACAGGTTCGAAATCAACCTGCAGAACGAGGACTTTCAAAACCTTAGTTTTAAGATCTGTTCTCAGTTCCGATACTGACAGGCTATCCGACGGTTCTGCAAGTCCAGATACCCCGATCGATCTCCCTCCTTTTTTCAGCTTTGGCGTGCTCTGAAAAGTCCTTTGATATCTTTTCGCCAAGGATGTTAAGCATTTGTAGAGACACGGGATCGGGAATACGATAAACTATCCTTTTGAGGAGACCCTCCGCCGTTTGCGTCCTTAGCTCCGAGTCGTGTGCAGCAGATATATATGAATAGATAGATAATAGATATAGATATATATGAATGATGACAAATTCGAGCACGCTGGTGGTATGAGATGGCAGCTTCACACACCACATACTGCTTATATGACCTTTCGATATTCAGATCTTCGAATTCGAAAATGGCAATAAAATGGTAGGAAGATTCTGATGTCAACTTGATCGAAGGAAACGCTAATTTCAGCTGTCGCAGTGCTTGCCAGAGTGTTGCTCGCGAGTTTCCCCACAAATATCATCAATGTATATTCTGAAGCATAGCACTCTGGAAATCAAAGCTGGCCGCTCGAATTGGTCTATGGATATCATAGCGAGCAGGGGTGCCAGCCTGCTTCCCATTGCAAGATCTCTTGACTGTTTATAGCACACGTTCCCAATTCGAATTGTGCTTAAATCGTCCACTCTTCGAAGTACAGCTCTGCAACGCTTTCTCTGAATAACCCGAAAGGCATAAGATTGCTCTCTTGCAAGAGACTCAAGCAGACCTCAACAGCTTCTCGTGTGTCAACATTCGTATACAGTGCAACTGTATACGAATCAAAATCAAAGTCTTCTTCTTCTTCTTCAGCGTTTGTCCCGCTCCTTGGCGGGGTCAGCTATCCTGGTGTCATGACGCCACCTTTCCCGATCCAGCGCTAGATCAGGGTGGACACCAGCTACCTTCAAGTCCATATGTAACGTATCAGCCCAGCGCTGCTTCGGGCGCCCTCTAGGCCGCTTTCCTATTACCTGAAAGTTAGGGCCTATCTTGCGGACGCTGTCTTCCTTTCCACGCAGAACGTGGCCGTACCATCGCAAGCGAGCTTCGCGCATCTTGTCCGCTATCGGCGCGACACCGAACTTCTGCCGAATAGCATAATTTCGGATGCGGTTCAGGCGCGTGACTCCAGCCATCCAGCGCAGCATCTCCGTTTCCATTACGCTGAGGCGCGTTTCAACTTCCTTAGACGCAGGCCAACACTAAGTGCCGTACATCGCTACTGGCCGGATGACTGCTCTGTAGAACTTCGACTTAAAGCGCTCCACTATCTTCTTGTCGCAGAGCGCGCCAGTCAACGAGCGCCACTTGGACCAAGCTGCACTCACGCATGAATTCACTTCGACCATCAGTTTGCCGTCAGATGCGACTGCTGATCCCAGATACTTAAAGACCGCAGTGCGTGGAAGATGCCGCTAACCTTGATGGAGCTGGACTCAGTAAGATCTGTCGTTAGATATTCGGTCTTCTTCACGTTCAGTTTGAGTCCAAACCGCTTCAAGCGATCACACCAAGCTTGCACCTCTCGCTCGAGTTTACCTTTATCTTCGCTAGCGAGCATCACGTCATCGGCATAAAGCAACGTCAGCAACGGGCTTCCGAAGATCTCGTGTGATTACATCCATGACGACAACAAAGAGGAGTGGGGAAAGTGCAGACCCCTGGTGTACCCCGAAAGAGATGGGAAACTCCATCGAGGTTCCAGCTGCAGCTTGAACTCGACTCTTTGGGCAAGAGTAGAGCATCCGCACCCACTCTATAAATTTATCAGGTACGTTGTGTTGTCGCAAGGCCTACCATATAACCTCACGCGGTACGCGGTCGATAGCCTTCTACAAGTCGAGAAAGACGATGCACTGGCCTCTGTTTCTCGCGATGCTTCACTATCAGGAGGCGGGCGGCGTGAATTGCATCAATGGTGCCACAGCCAGCCACGAAGCCGCACTGATTGCTGGACAGCTGGACGATGTCCCGAATTCGTCCATCGACAATTCGCTCAAAGATCTTCATGCTGTGCGAAAGCAAGCGAATCGGGCGGTAATTGGAGCAGTCGGCAGGACTGCCCTTCTTTTTCCAAATCGGGATCGTCGTACTTTGGCGCCAACACTCAGGCACCTTCTTCTCCTCCACAACCTGATTAAAGAACTTCGCCAACCACTTAGCAGAGTACCAGCACTTGGATTTCCATAAATCAGCCGCCACGTCGTCGGGCCCAGTTGCCTTGCCTGGCCTCATCTTCTTCAAAGCCGCTTCAATCTCCTACACGGTGATCTTCTGAACGGCGCCGTGCGTTGGAGCCGTTGAAGGGATGCCTGGATGAGAAAATTCTACCGTAGAGATTTCCTCAAATTAGTCGCGCCATCGCTTCAATGCCTTCTTGTGGTCTATAAGAGGATGGCTGTTCTCATCACTGATGCCAAAGAAATTCTCAATATCCTCGGTTTGCCGTTGGCGAAACTTTGCAAGTCGGTACAGATACCGCTCACCATCGCGTGACTCAAGGTTCTCGTTGACATCTCCATAATGAGTGGCTTTTGCAACAGCCACGGCCTTCTTTGCAGCCTTCTTCGCTTTTTGGTACTTCCGCCAGTTATCGGCTGTCTTTTCGCCGAGAAACACGTGATAAAGCGATTTCTGCTCTCGCACTTTTGCTTTCACGTCATCTGTCCACAGCCAGACTGCTTGTCGACCTTCCGTCACCCAGGCTTCGTAATGCCGAGTTCCGACTGTGCAGCTTGACGAATCGCGTCGGTCCTCTTCTTCCAAGTTTCGTCGACAGTCGTGACTGTCGGTAACCGCACGCGAGAAATCACAGCTGCTTCCTTCTCTCTCATTCGCCACCACTTGATTCTTGCTGCACCGCATCGCTCGACCTGCTTCAGCCTCGGAGGGGCGATCTTCAAAGTGCAGATCAGCGGTCGGTGCTGTGGGTCGACTGTCTCATACGGCACGATCTTCGCGTCTGTGACAAGACTCCGGTAGCGATCGCTCACAAGGACAAAGTCTATTTGAGTCATGATACTCCCCCTGTAGTATGAAATAAGGTGCAAGTCGCGTTTTCGGAAGACGGTGTTCACTATGGTGAGGTTATGCGATTCCGCATAATCAAGAATACGCTCACCATCGGCGTTTCGTGTTCCGTATCCGAAATCACCATGACAGCTGTACCCGTCTTTCGCAGCACCTATGTGCCTTTAAGGTCACCAGCGACTATGATCACATCTTTCGACGGTACCTCTGCTGTCTTCTCATCAGGCAGGTTCCAAAACTCATCCTTGGCTTGATCGGAGCAGTGTGGAGCATACGCAGAGAAGAAGTGATAGAGTCGCTCCTTAGCGGCGACAACGACCTTCATCAATCGATCGTCAAAGCGTTCGACGCTTACAATCGAGTCACGAAATCGTTCGGAGACGATGACTCCAACTCCATTGGTGGTCCTGGGACTTCCACATAGAACGGCCTTGAAGCCACGTCCTATGTCCCTTGACTTGTTGCAGGACCACCTCGTCTCCTGCGCCGCACAGAGATCAACTCTTCAACGCTCCAGTGCTTCAACCAACTCTCACGAGCACCGTTCCCACATTCAGCGTTGCCACGTGGGTCCTGCTTACGTTACGGGATTTTCGGACTAGCTCAGTTGTCCCTCCCCCCCCCCCCCCCGATGCCATCCTCGCATCAGGGACCCTCGCATACTTTCCACACTCGCCGGGCTTTGCGAGTGCGCGTGGGCTCCCGCGGACGCCGTAGCACTATCTCGATATACGTGAACTGACATGCACCATGTGATGTTACGTGGGTGTTCGTAGGCCGGCCTGTCACAAGGGCCTGTCGCCAGCAATCGAATGTCCGTGTTTGGCTTAGCTCGCAAAGCGGGCAGTTTCCAGTGGCACCACGTGGAGGAACGGACATCGCCACCAATCAAAATCAAAGTCAAAACGTTGATATTCCAACTGTTGTTGTCCAAGTTCCACTGCCTTAGCTGCTCTGGAAGCTGTTGCACGTTTCTTGTACGTACGAAAGCAGGAAGATAAAAAATGATGCAAAAACCAGCTAATGCGATCCGTCCGCCTTTCAGAGGATCACACAATAGGTCTTGTCTTTATTAATGCCCTGTATCTAGATCGGAAAGTCAAGGAACTAGCGCCATAGCTAAGTAAGAGGAAACGAGCTGCATGGGAAGCCTACGGGAGCCTCGAAGAATCGTGAAGAAAACGAAGAACGCCCGACTCCGTGCCTACCTACTCGACTCCATTCTTCTTCCTGCTCTGCCATGCGCCTCATAGACCTTGGCCATACGATAGCAGGTTGAACACGCGATCAGCGCAGCGAGGCGTGAAATCGAGAGGACGATGCTCGGAGTGACGCGACCCACGCAAGTTAGAGAAGACCTCCGGAGTTCCGAGCTTCGTCGACGTTTGAAGATTAGGGACGCTGTCGCATGGGCCACGTCGTCAAAAATTAAATAGGCCAATGCAATTCGCAGACACCCGCGGGACGAGAGCCGTCACCGACTGGACTCCGCGCGATGTCAAGAGAACACCAGGACACCCACCAACGCGTTGCTCAGACATCTTCGTGACGGCCCTGAACGATCGACGTGACGTTCTTCATGTCCCTCGAGCGAGGATAATCCAGTGGAGCACTGTGGCACGAGATAGGCACGAATGGAGACGCTGCTGGCGCCCGCTCGAACAACTCGATGCAACGGGATATATATATATATATATATATATATATATATATATATACCATTTTTACGTCAAATTGGACACTCTTCTAAGCCGGCCTATGAACATTGAAATCAAATTGATCGTCTTTCAAATCGAGACGAGTCTCTTACAGGTTGAAATGAAGACTTTCTAGATGGTTAGAATAATTTTTTGATCAAGGAAAACTTAGAATAACTTTTTTGAATTTTTTTTTACTTTAGCTGACGAATGAGTAAAATAATTTTGTGAAATTTTTATTTTTTAAGAAAAAAGAATAAATTAAATTTTGTGTTCAGGCGCAGCAAGGCAGCAATCATGTCCAGTATCGGAAGCCTGGATCGCACCATGTACTCAAAAAGTTAAAGGAAACGTTTATTTGATCGGTAGTGTAGATACTGCTTACATGCAGCAAGAAAGTTAGGATATCTGCATTTTTTACAACTGTTTGTGTTGCACGCTCGCAGGTGTGAAAGTGCATGCAAGCAGAAATTTTGCTCTCAATCGAAGTTTCTGACGGGGGCATGGAGCAATCTATGTTTTGGCAACGTAAAATGACCGCCTTCTTGTTGTTCAAAACAAGCTTATGTTTTTCCACAGAAAAAAATAAATTTTTCATAAAATTTTAAACTATGTGTTCTCTTATTAGAAAGTAAATTAAAACTTATACCGAAATTTTCCTTGCACAAAAAATTATTTTAATATTTTTCGAGAGTATCGTTTAATGTAGAAAAAGCTCATTTCGATTAGGAAGTTTTCTTTAATTTGAAAAGTCTTCGGTTAGCTTAGAAGACTGTCCAATTTGACGGGAAAAAGTCGCAATCGAAGTGAATAGCGTGATGGACTCGCGAGAGGGCGATCAAGGGATCGGTTCCGGGGGTGGTGTAGTATATGCACTGCTAGTAGCGTAAGTGCATCTTGGTCTCGGCAGAGTTCACTGTTCGCATTTCAACCTCTTTATAATCTCTTGCGGGACGTGAGCCAAGCTAGCCTTTGTCGATTAGAGACACTCCGATGGCCACTAAACCATGCATGTTTTGTGGAGGAAGACTTCATTTGATTCAATTCATGCGTGATCCCTTTATAATTGTTTGTATTAGTTTTGGAAGTGTGTCTCGTAGTAGCCTCATTTAACCACTCTCCACTACTATATGGGGATGCAAGCAGAGCGGCGCCATTGCTAATACAGGCACTCGTAGTCTCGACACTCCAAAGGTTAAAATCTTCCTTCGTTCAAACCTCGTTAAGGGGGTTATTGGTGGTGCTTTTCACGAATCTGGCATCTGTTTTCAGTACAACAGCAGATTAAGTAGGTTAGAGTTGACATGAATACGGCGAAAAAGCTGACTTTCAAGTGGGTTTCTTCATCTGGCCGCACTTCGTTTCCAAGATCGTATTTGAACTGAAAATAGTCCTCAAAAATTTAAAAGCTAAAACCGTTTACCACATTTGTGATCATCGCCCAATAACATTCCTAGACGAGTGGAGTGACGGAGGAAGTGCGGCTAGCCTGCCTTCACTATTTCACTTACCAGCACCCTACTTACGTCGTAGCCTACTATTGTCTACCGGAACACCGAAATGCCCTCCCCTAGACGATTCCGACCGTGCAGACATAAGAGTACATGTGTTCATAACTGTAGCGGACCCCTCCCCTCTAGAGTAGGAATGAATTACCGGCACTGAAGTAGGCAGAAATGCGACCAATAACGCAAGAAGGATAAAAAATTGTAATTTTTGCCACAGTTAGTAAAATTAGTAAAAGTCACCATAAATGCGCTGTCCGTAGAAATCCGAAAGGCGATCAGCATATCTTGGTGATGGATCAAGTAATAGTCACGATCACGCTCACTACAAGGTTACTACGATACGCACTTCTAAAATTAATAGAAAACATTAAAAGGGGTCACAAATGAACACCATCTAACTAGACAAGCACGGCTCAATGGCCATATCTAATCGACGAAGGCTAGCTCCGCGCACATCCCGCAAGAGGTTAAAAGAGGTTGAAACGCGAACACTGAATCCTGTAGAGGCCAAAATGCACTCTGCAATACCGGCCTTAACTTTTGGTCATTGGGCAGAAAAAGCGAACAAAAACCGCCTTTTCCGCCGCTTTTCTTTAGCGCTCTTTAAATTTGGCGCATTGAAAATTGAAAACACATATTCGTGATCAGCACCGAGCTGTCTTCCCGATGTGCTACAAGACGCCGAGTGAGCGCTTGAAATTTAGTTTCGTGACCTAATTCCTGACTGGCGCGGCTGACCTCTTCCCTGGCGAGAGATAATTACACCCACAGCTCCTAATAGCTAATGATAGAAGAGATTCGGACATATTACAGCCTATTTTCCACCTTACTTGTAGTTGCACACAATTCTTTGGATTCCCTAGTTCATCGCGATCACAACGATATAATTTTTTAAAGGATCTGATTGTTTAATTGTCATTACTTACTTTGATACTTTGATGGTCCTTTTTCGGCTAGAGGTCTTCTCAGCGGGGACCACAACTCTTCCAGACCGCTCGATCTCTGGCTCCTTGCATCCAGTGAGGCAGACTCCGCTCTCTGAAAGATCTTGAAAATGAGTCTGCCCATCGCGTTGGCGGTTGTCCCAGTGGTCTCTTATGGTCTCTCGGGAGCCATTCTGTGACACGGAGACTCCATCTATCGTCCTTTCGTCGAAGCAGGTGTCCGGCCCAGCGATATTTGGACTTCTTCATGTACTGCAGCGGATCTGCTAATTGCGACTTCTCCCGTAACTCCGAGCTTCGCAGGCCTTCTTGCCATTGCTGATGAAGGCTTGTCCTCAGAAGACATCTCTCCAGTGCACGATGCGTAGTTTGCATTGCTCTGACGATTGTCTTGTTGTCGGACCAGGTTTCCGTCGCATAACACATCGCAGGCAGTACAGAGGCGTTGAATATCGGAGCCCTGAGGCCGGGATCCTTGACCTGATCGGTGACTTCGCGAATCGAACTAAAGGCTGCCCATGCTGCGCGTCTCCTGCGCGCGATTTCAGGAGCGAGGTCATTATCCATGTTCAGCTCTCTTCCCAGATAGACTTAGGTGTCGACCTGTTGTAGAGCGACTCCATTTAACCTTACGAGTCCCGTGTCACACCACTGGTTGACCATAAACTGCATTTTGGACATATTCATGTCCAATCCATATGGGCGCGTGTAGCGCAGTCGGAGGAAGCGCCACTGCAGCGTGCACCCGATACCAGGTTCCTGGTTCGGATTTCCCGCCCAGGCCAACCAAGCCTTCCATCCCTCCGGGGTCAGTGAATTGGTACCAGACTTGCATGGGAAGGATAAAGCGCTGACTTGTTCATCGGCTGGCCACCGCAAGTCATTGTATGGCCAAATACGCATTCATTTCGCCTCCACGACATCCCGTAGAAGTAGAATGCGCTGGCGCATCCCAGAGAGGATTGAGTAACGCCGTCCTTTATCCTTTATCCTTTATCCATGTCCAATCCAATCTTCATACCTGCCACATTGAGCTCGTTCAGCATTTCCTCGACTTCTGCCGTGCTGGTAGAGATGAGAACAATATCGTCGGCGAAGCGAAGGTTGCTGATCCGTTTACCGTCGACAAGGTAGCCTTTATCGTCCCAGTTCAAGTCCTTCATGGCATCCTGGAGTGCCGTTGTGAATAGCTTAGGAGAAATCGTGTCTCCCTGCCGTACTCCTTTCCCGGTAGGAATCTTAAGCTTTCGATCGAACAACTGGATGGTGGTCGATGTGTTCGAGAAGTATTCGTCGAGAAGTCGGATGTAGGGCGATGGTATACCAGCGTGCACAAGTGCGTTCAGAATGGCGTTGATTTCCACAGAGTCGAACGCTTTCCGGTAATCCACAAAGACAAGGACAAGTGGGAGGTGGTATTCGCGGCTCCTCTCGATGAGCTGTGAGACAGTCTGAATATGGTCCATGCAGGAGTAATCCTTGCGAAACCCTGCTTGCTCCACTGGCTGATATTCATCCAAGCAATGCTCCATGCGGTTAAGCAGTATCTTGGTGAAGATCTTGTACACAACCGAGAGAAGACTGATGGGTCGATAGTTGTTGATATCCTCCTGCTGACCTTTTTTGAAGATTAGAACTGTTTTCTGTTAACTGATGGTGGCTTTTTCTAGATGGGAAGCATTAGGATCCAGTTTAACAGCTCTTCTTTGCTCCAAGAGTTTAATCGCATTTGCGTTGAGTCTTGAAGCAGACGGTGATGTGGCTCCGCAAGAGCTGCTAGCACATTTCAGCAGTCCTTTGGAGAGATGGTCGTAGTCTTCCGATGGATCTTCAAGAAGATTCCAATCATACGACTTTATTGCATATTCCAACACCTCAGACTTGAATGTGGGGATCCTCACCGGTGCCGGTTTATGAGTGTCACGCTTGAACATCCTCTTTTTGAGAGTCAGCTTCGCACGGACAAGACGGTGATCCGAGCCGGTGTCAAATGAAGGTAGCACGAAGACGTCGAACAGACTCCTGCGTCTGTTTGTAAGAACATGGTCGATCTCCGAACGTGTTTCTCTATTTGGGCTTTCTCAGGTCCATCGCCGGTTTGAAGGCTTCTTGAACATAGAATTTCCATGGTAGAGATGGCACGCGGATAGGGAGTCTATCAGGCGCTCTCCGTTTTCGTTCCTTAAGGAAGTTCCATGTGGTCCTAGCCTCCATTCGTCGTGAACATTCGTACCGACGAAAGCGTTGAAGTCTCCAACGACAACTTTGTAGTAGCTCTTCTCGTCGTTGACAGTCCTTTCGAACAGCTTGTAGAATTCCTCCTCTTCTTCATCTGTGGCCGCAGATGTTGGAGCATATCCATTTATGATGGAGATGGTTCCTTGATCTTTGCTTTCCAGACGAAGAACAGCTACTCGCAGACTGATGATCTTCTAAGAGTCTACTAGGTGGTGCACTGTCGAATTGACGAGAAATCCAACTCCGCCAATATTCTTTCTGTCCACCTTTGCTCCGATAATGAGAAGCTCGTTGTGGTCGGTCCTTCTTATGGTTTCCGTTCTGCCTTTCGTTTCCTGCAGGGCGATAACGTCGTATTTGAAGTTACGGCTTCTGTAAAGCAGTGTTCTAAGATCCTGCTCAGATGCGATCGAACGACAGTTATAAGTGCAGACGAATAGGCAGTTTCAGTGTCATGGTGGGAGGTAGTTTCCGGTAGTCCGATTCCAATGACGTCCTGATAGTTCAACTCAGAGATTAGATGGCCCCTCGCCGGAAGTGGATGCAACCGGCGTCGTAGAAGTCCACCTCCGGCGCGCGGAGGACTGGGGCGCGGGTTTAGTTGTTTGAGCCATAGCTGTGGTCTGGTTACTCACATGTTCCTGGCCAGGGATACAGGAGAGCCGCCCATACACGACAAAGCGTCGCGTACTGCGTGACCGTTTGTGCCGTTAGCCATCACAAAGTGATGTTCACCCCTTCACCGCGGCGAGGTGGCACATGAAAGGGTAATTGTCATTAATTTTAGAAAATGTCTCTACTTTGGAGGGCTCTAACTTTGGAATATCAAGTTTGTGTACTCATGTTCATTTGCCCCGTTAAACATAATGGTTGAAATCAAGCCGTGGAGTTGGAATCTTTAGGGTTGGAATCTGTAGTAATTGTGCGCTGACAAAGTTGTACACATGGCACTTCTTTGTGATTGCCCGCGCACTTGTCCCATGGTGAAAGCGACTGCAGAAGCAATTCTTTGAATGAAGAAACATGGCGATTTGGGGTCCTATGAGAACTCCTTATAGTCTTTCACAGCTGAGATTTCGACTAAGCTAGAGGACATTTTAGTCACTCAGTTACAAAACAAACTCACTCCAAATGTGAATTGCGTGAAATTGAAAAATTGTTCAAGAATGGATAAACGACCCGCGAGAGCATTTCCCAGTTAATTGAGTGGTTTGGTCCAGGGTCGAGTTTTGACAATATCTTGACATTCTTCTCCATTTTATTTCTTTTATTGCACAATTTTTCCAATCCTTTGTGCAATCTTCTTCGTTCTATTTCCATTTCAATTCGTTTTTTTAGAAACGACTTGTGAAAAATGCAGGATAATCTACAGTAAAAATGCAGGTACTATCTTAAGGAAACTAACACTGCTGCTATTGAAGCTTTTGAAGATGTTTGAGACTCATATGAAAGAACAAGGTAGCGAGATTTTTTTTTGGCGTACAAATGGCCAAGATTGCGCCATGCCTCCGTCTGAAACCTTGCATTTCAGACTCGATTGATTGTGCATGAGCTGAATGTTTGTCACATTCTTGTTACTACCTGGCCACATTAACCTGTGCCGCGCTTCTTTTAATGTCTAGAACTTGACAATCACGTGGAAGACACGAGAATCGAATTCTGTGTACTGATGAAGCAAGTCAACATTCAGGCCTACTAACAATTCGACCTGGCTCCTACTCCGACTGCTCTACAGCGTGCTCGAGTACGATAAGAAAGATAAGAAATGATAAGAAATAATGGGCTGATCACTTTCCTCTAAAAGTTCTATTTCTATTTCTATGTTCTATTTTTTATTTATAACTATACATGCATTGTTTAAGCCAGATAAAAAAACTCAACTGTCTCCTTGGTTGGTATCTCTAAAAGTAGAATGCGTGGCGCATTCCAAAAAGAGGAATCAATAAAGCCATATGTCATCCTTAACTACTATCAATGTCGAAAACGAAGCCGCAGTGAGTAGCATGAATGACCCGGCCTTAGTCCAACTGTTAGTTTAAACTCTCAGACATGAGAATAGGCTCTATTCAATGCCACTGGATTGCGCAATACATTTTGCCCTTCCCCACCCCATTATGCTTATGATACTGTGATGCGCCATGCGTTCTACCGCCATGCAGACTACGCAATGGAAAAGCGCGACACGCGTCCGGTGCTCCTCAAGATGCGCTACAAGCTATAGAAGCAACATTTTAGTGAAACGCCCTAAAAATAAATAAATAAATAAATAAATAAATAAATAAATAAATAAATAAATAAATAAATAAATATGAAAGACATGTTTCTGGTAAGATGGAGAGAACACGAAATGGAAAACACAAGCATGTTAAATGAAAGGGGGAGGTCGATGTTATCCAAACCTTATTTGGTGTACGCCGCGTATTCTACTCCACAGTCGTTTGGAAGGATCAATATGGCGCCGCTGCACCGGAAGTGTGAAGGCTATAGTTAGGCGATTTACGGCGTCCTCAGATGGCGCGAGGGGTCACAGAGGCAGGAGAGTGGACTGGCTCCGAAGCTAATCTGGGTCCCGACCATGGCCATTGTATATTTCACTCGTGATGAACCGGTACAAACAAACCAATATTTGAAATCGAACCATCCTTTAAGTCAGAATTAACTGGGCAATGCTCTCGTAGACTATCTTTCCGTTTTTGAACAATTTTTTAAATGACACTCAGTTAGCATTGGGGGTGAGTTTGCCTCGTAACTACATGACCAAAATGCCTTCCAGCCTAGTCGAAATTTCACCTGCTGAGGACTATAAGGTGTTTTCATAGGCCTCCAAATATCTGTAGTTCTTTCTCCAAAGAAACGATTTTGTGTTCACTTTGCAAAAAGTGTGCGGCTAACTGCAAAGAAGTGTCATGTGGCCAAACTTGCCGGGGTATAATCAGATTTCAACCCCAAAGATTCCTCTTTCGCAGCATGATTTCCACTGTTGCCTTCAACAAGACAAACGAGTATAAAACACGTAAGCTTGACGTGCCGAAATTATAGTCTTCCAAAGTGGAGACGTTTTTGAAAATAATAGCACTTTAATTATCGGATGCTCTAAAAAAGTGAATCATTGTGATCGGAAAATGCTAGGAAATCCAGAGAACTATATGTTACTACAAATAAAGTGGAAAACCGGCTTTAAAAAGCCGAATCTCTTCCATCATTAGCCGCTTAGGAGCTGCGGGTGTAATTATCTCCCGCGAAGGAAGGGGTCTGCCGCGACAGGCAGGAATTAGGTCACTGAAGTATTTTTCAGGCGCTCGCTATCCGCTTTGGAGCTCATCTGGAAGAGGGCTCGGTGCTGATCACAAATATGTATTTCAATTTTCAATGCGCTCAATTTGAAGTGCGCTACAGAAAAGCGGCGGAAAAGGCGTTTTTTTTTCGCTTTTTCCGCCCAAAGACCAAAAGTTAAGGCCGGTATCGTACATTGATAAAAGGTCAAAAATACCACTAGCAAACCCACCCTCGGAACCGATACTTTGACCACCCTCCCGCAAGTACACCGCGCTATCCACTCAGCTATCCACTCGGCCATCAAGCCGCTGGGGGCGTGCTGGTGAACGCCTGCCATGAATGCGAATTCTCGCTTCTACTAGGAGTTTATCAAATCCCGCGTTCTCGCAATGATTGAGGATCCAAATCTTTTGCGGGATGATTTCTGAGCTCGACAAGGGCATTCCAGCGTCGGTTTTGCGCTATTGGCTCGCACTGAAGCGGTACAGTTTTTTGACCTGCACAGAGATCCGCAGGAAATTTTAAAACCACTGTGATGCTTTCCAGACAATGCCCTACAATCCTTTATAGGTCGTCTCGAAAAATTCCACGGTCACCTCTTTGACATTCCTCGTTAGATAGCATCCGCTGATCGAGAAGGAGCCGTCTAAACAAACGTCCTTTTCTTGTAGCTGTGTCACTATTGGCCAAATGCGCTCGAGTAAACATACGTCGTTACCCTTCCAGCAACATGTGTTCTTCTCGAGCGCTGTGCAGACGTGACTACAAGTTATCGATGAGGCGTGGCTCATCGCCATATTTCGAGCGCAGAAAGCCGACCGCTTTTTCGTAATTGTTTTTGGTGACGGTAAACCTGCAAATTGAGTCCCTGGCTTCTCACGGCAGCACACTTATCAAATAATTGAACTTCAGGAGGCGAGATAGGGGTGGGCTATCCATATTTGCGTTAAAAACCGTCCAAAAAATTTTATAATCTCAAACGTTTCCGGTGAAAGTCGGAATGGGGATAGAAGGTAGTTTTGGCGCATCTACAACTTTGTTCCTGTGGGGTTGCGCAATGGAGAATTTTGGGAGTGGAGAATGGAGAATGTTGGATCACTTATCCGTTTGGCTTCCAATTCTACGGCAGCTGTCTGTGCGCGGTCTATAGCTAGCTGGGCTTTGTCTACAGATTCGTTTGCAAGCGCTGTTTGGTCATGTGTGAGTCAGGTAATCTAGGGAGGTCGTAAATTTCTGGGAGGTTGCTTGCAAGTCTAGAACTAAAGAATGTACCACTTGCGAAATTTTCGAATCTTGCGATGACAAATCGTCAAGCTGGTTGAGCTTTTCGGCGCATTTTTTCAATAAGATTTAAAATTGCAAATTGCAATGCAAATTGTTACAATTACGGGTAAGTTGTGCCTTTTATGACAGCAAAGACGCAGGTCCTGACATGAGATGTTAGTTTTGAAAAAATGTTTAAAAACATTCTGTGACTAAAAAATATTAGTCCGAAACGTAGTGAAAATTTGGTCTACAAAAAAATAAAGCGCAACAGGCCTCCAATGTGAAAATGGAAAAAATGAAAAATTGTGCACAAAGGAATGAATCAAAGTCCTCCTTGTAGAAGAAAGTTGTAGCATATCCGCGATCCTTTGGAGTCGTCTGATGCACCATAAAAAATATTTGAGCCTCGGTGGTTCTGTCTGTTGTCTAGCTCGCTCGACCAAACACACACCAAGTCGTAATCGAACTTTATGAACCTCATACTTCGGTAATTAAACCGATCAACAAATGCAGCAAACGAGGTGCAATAACAGAACAGAAATCCTAATCCTAAATCTAGAACCTAGGACCTAGACAACAAGGATACTATGCTGTTTTCCCACTCATTGAGAGATTATCCAGGCACACAGAAAAGTAGCCCATAAGACCCCAGGCGCATGAAATGGTAAAAGGAGGTAATGTAAGAGCTGGACCGAGATTGTGGTTTGCGCGCGGTTTTGCTCTGATCCGACTTCCGATATCGTTGATTTGCAACATCAGCGCACATTTTTTCTCGAGCCGTAGAATATCAGGCTGCATGCT
>OX377205.1:56405605-56425824 GCA_947396885.1 Heligmosomoides polygyrus polygyrus
AGCTGCTTCAACTGATTTTGTTTATTTCAACGGAAGCATCCTCAGTCTAAACCTGTTATTGTAGCTTGCAATCTACTCATCTTTATGGAGGGAAAATGACATAGAAAATTTACGTTTCGAGTTCACTTTGGGCATTTGTGTGTTGGTTGCAATTCATCAAAACTGCAAGTGAACCTTGGTAAAGAGCACTCCCTGTCGCCGATTTTGGCTGCGAATATCTATGTCCTAAGAAAATGAGTTAGTCCAAAAATATGTTGGCTAACCGTACCCAATGTAGAGACTCCAAGTATCAAATATCGAGGAGCAAGGTAATCAGATGCCCGAATTTCAGCTGGTTAAAGTGAAGACTTCTTTCAAAAGTGCGGCTGAGCTTCTACAGCGTTTCATGCTCAGCCTTTGCAGCATGAATGCTGGGAAGCCCAGAATTCATATTAAGTATTTTTCCGCTCAAAATTTTCAACCAGTCCAGACGCCAATATTTTGACGCACCAGATCGAGCGTCGATGTAGAGGTCTTCTTCGACCATAATTGCACTGACCTGACATGCCCTACAGAGACATTGCACTCGGCTGCATGACCAACCCCTCACTTCTCTTTCTCGTATCTACGGGCCTGTTTGACCTTATGCAGCTCACCAAGATCGATCCGTGCTGTCAAATCTTGAGAACCTTTTGGGTTTTCTGGATCAACGACTGCATGGCCAGTAGCGACTGCATGGCCGAGTGGATAGCGAGTCGGACTTGTGGGTGGGGGTCGAAGGTTCGATTCCGGTGGTGTCCATGCGATTTGCTCTGTGGAGTACTTCCGTTTTTGCAACTGAAGAATACATTTTGGCTACGGTGGGGTACCGTATTCACTTGCTAACCCCGCGACACGCAGCGGGCTCGAGAGCAATGGAGACAATCGACCGGGTGTGAGGTGGTGCCCGATTGGATAGTGGTGCGAATCGGACGGAAAAAGTGATACTTAAAATCTTGCTTAAACCCTGGAGGTGTTTCTCACTGTCACCTCGTTTACTCATACGATCAACTAATATTGTTCTGACACCTCATCATGTGATCATCATTTTTCTGATTTCTATATAGACTTCCTTCTATTAAACTCGCAACTCTCACTAATTCTACTTACTGTTACAAATCATAGTCATATTTTATCCAGCATTGATAATAAAAAAAGGAGCACACCAAACAAACAACGGATGACAGCAACGGTATTAATGAAAACTCGACCCAGCTATACTACCCAGTCCCACATCATGCATAAAGATCAAGTTCCGACTTTTGTCAACGAGTGCATGATGGCAGGATATGTGCCTCCGCTGACCATTGTCCTTTTGGATACCTGGTCCGGGTTTAAAGATCACGCCAACATCCTCTCTGGTGTCCCGGCCGGGAAGCAGCTGAAGTTGATGACCATACCACCTGGCGCAACGAGTCTCTGCCAACCGCTTGATGTCTACTTCTTTCGTCTTTTTAAGAGATTCATCCGGCGTATACATGAAGTTGTTATCCACACGAGGCCGGAATTCAACTGTTTCTCAAGAGACAACACCTTAAAGGTAGGAACGGTATCCGCAACTTTTATATTCTTCAATGGACCGAAATTATCGTTCCCAATTCAAAGGTGTTGAGTCAAACATATCGGCAGTTTTGCGCCCCTGTGTTTCACCTGTGTTTTAAACACGCAGGTTTGCTGCCGGTTATATAGACACACACCGGACCATTTTCGGCGCCAACCGACTACGCATTTAACGAAGTGCCGGTCGAAGGACCGTGTCAAGGAGCAAATAACTGTACCTTCCATGCCTTTGTGCGTTGTTGCTGGTGTAACAAACACTTCTGTTTTAACTGCTTTATTGTGCCTGTTAGCTGGGTCGAGTTTTCATTAATACCGTTGCTGTCATCCGTTGTTTGTTTGGTGTGCTCCTTTTTTTATTATCAATGCTGGATAAAATATGCTATGATTGGTAACAGTAAGTAGAATTAGTGAGAGTTGCGAATTTTAATAGAAGGAAGTCTATATAGAAATCAGAAAAATGATGATCACATGGTGAGGTGTCAGAACAATATTAGTCGATCGTATGAGTAAACGAGGTGACAGTGAGAAACACCTCCAGGGTTTAAGCAAGATTTTAAGTATCACCTTTGATTCGCACCACTATCCAATCGGGCACCACCTCACACCCGGTCGATTGTCTCCATTGCTCTCGAGCCCGCTGTGTGTCGCGGGGTTAGCAAGTGAATACGGTACCCCACCGTAGCCAAAATGTATTCTTCAGTTGCAGAAACGGGAGTACTCCACAGAGCAAATCGCACGGACACCACCGGAATCGAACCTTCGACCCCCACCCACAAGTCCGACTCGCTATCCACTCGGCCATGCAGTAGCTGCCGTCATCGATGCGAATGAATCACTTGAATGCACACTGCATCTTCGTCTAGGAAACGTCGTTAATTATCATTTTATTTTTATTATAATCTAACTTTAATTTGAGCCCCAAACCTTTTGTAGGTTAAGTTCAGAGCTCGGCAGGGCCATTCCAGGTGTCACTTTTGCCTTATCAGCCCGCCCAGAAGTGATTCAGTTTTTTTGCCATTTTTGGACCACCCAGGGGCATTTAGCAAAAACGAAACATAGTTCTGTGATCCTCGTCCGATGCTCTACAAGATCATATAGGTCTCATTCAGAATCTCCGGACCGAGTTCAGTGACCTCCCTCGTGAGTAGTGCGCTAGCTATGTCCCCCCCCCCCCCCTATACTACCCCTCTCCTCTTTCTTCTTGGGTTGGTTAGTAATTACCCCCCCCCTTACTACACCCTTTCCCCTATTTTGTTCTGGGTTGGTTAGCAATTACACCCCTCCCCCCTTCATGGCAGATGGGGATACTGCGAGACCTCCCAGGCAATGACAGCGCTCGCATGGGGTTGGCGCAGCGTGCACATAAGTCATACACATCCTCATCCCCTTTTTTTCCTTTTAGTAGTAGTTGGGGTTAGGTAAAAAAGGGGAGTGACCAGTTTTCTCATCAGCAATACAGGTTTTTTCATGTATCAGCATTACAGTTCCTTCCATTTGACTTCCATTTCCGTTTCCACATATCTTCTTATTGTAGTAGTTCCTCTCTAAATTCTTATTCGTTTCTCCCTAGTCTTCCCTATTCTTTTTTAGTTTATTTCGTAGTAGTATTAGTAGTTCACAACACAACGTACCTGAGGAACTCATAGAGTGGGTGCGGATGCTCTACTCTTGCCCAAAGAGTCGAGTTCAAGCTGCAGCTGGAACCTCGATGCAGTTTCCCATCTCTTTCGGGGTACACCAAGGACTTGCGCTTTCTCCACTCCTCTTTGTTGTCATCATGAATGCCATTACGAGAGATCTTCACAAGCCTGTCCCATGGACATTGCTCTATGCTGATGACATGATGCTCGCTTGCGAAGATAAAGATGATCTCGAGCGGCAGGTGCAAGTTGGTGCGGCCGCCTGGCGATGTTCGGACTCAAATTGAACATCAAGAAGACCGAGTACCTAACGACTGACGCAAACGAGTCCGGCTCCATTAAGATTGACGGCACTGAGCTTGCACGCACTTCGCTGTTTAAATACCTGGGATCAGCACTAGCGTCTGACGGCGGTCTGATGGTTGAAGTGAACTCACGCGTGAGTGCAGCTTGGTCCAAGTGGCGTTCGCTGACTGGTGTGCTCTGCGATAGGAAGATACCTGAGCACCTGATCGAAGATCTACAGAGCCGTCGTCCGGCCAGTACCGATGTACGGCGCTGAGTGTTGGCCTGCCACTTATTAAGCTGAAACGCGCCTCAGCGTCATGGAGACGAAAATACTGCGCTGGACGGCTGGAGTCACGCGCATGGACCACATCCGAGATGATGCTATTCGGCAGAATTTCGGTGTCGCTCCGATAGCGGGCAAGATGCGCGAAGCTCGCTTGCGATGGTACGGAAACGTTCTGCGTGGGAAAGGAGACAGCGTCCTCAAGATAGGCCTTGAGTTGGAAGTGTCAGGAAATCGGCCTAGAGGACACTCGAAGCAGCGTTGGTCCGATACGTTACACATGGACATGAATGTAACTGGCGTCCACCCTGATGAAGCGCAGGATCGAGAAAGGTGGCCTCACGACACCAGGAGAGCGGACCCCGCTACGAAGCGGGACAAACGCTGAAGAAGAAGAAGATTAGTAGTTATTCAGTTTTCTCGTTTCATTTTCCTTCAAACAGTATCCCTTTCCATCTTTAAGTCCCCTTATTTAGTTTAGTTAGTTTCTTTAGTTCGTCATCCTTCCTAGTGGTTGTTAGTTTACACTTTAGTAGTATTTTAGTAGTTCTTCTTTTTTCTATCCTCTCCAGTTGTCTTTCCCCGGCTATCCTGCTTATATATTCCATCATGTTCTCTTTGAATCTCACGCGTCGCGAAGGGTACCCCAGCAAGGGGCCCCGTATGTCGTTTAGACGTGTTTCAGGCAAACCCGCAGTCGAGTTGTTCACCATGTCAACCATCGAGCGACCAAGGCACAGATCAAGAAGACCGTCAACACGCTGAGAAAGGCCCTGGAAGAAGCGAATGGCAACTGCTCCGTCCGGGGCAGATGGCAACTGCCCCGGACGGAGCCCGAGCCAGCCAGGACGAGTCGACAGGAAGCAAGCGTGGATTCAACACCAAGACCATCCATGGAAACTCACAGTTCCAGAAGCCTCCCTCTCTACGATGGACCTGGGAATCCCCCGGTGGCCAGTTCCACAACGAGATCGACCACATTATCTTCAATCGCAAGTATTGCCTGACTGACGTCTCCGTTGTCCCCAAGTTCTACACGGGGTCGGACCACCGCCTCCTTCGCGCCAGGTTTCGCTTTTCGCGTCAAGGAGGGAAGGCCGCAAAGTTCAAGAAGAGGAATCCCAGAACGACCATCAACTGGGACATCTATACCTCTCTTGTCGGCCTTTGGGTAGATGCCGTCATGGACAACGTCGATGAGGAATATGACCGCTTCGTGCACCATCTCCACGATAGTGCTAAGGAAGCTGAGAGCTTGAAGACTACCAAGAGACGCCTGTCTCCGGAAACTCTCGAGCTCATACGCCAGCGTGGAGCAGCACGAGAGTCAGGCAACTACCAGCTCACGTCCGAGCTTGCAAAGCTATGCAGAACGGCGATAAAGGAAGATCTCAAGGAGAGAAGGGCGGAAGTGCTGGCAGAAGCAGTAGAGGCAGGATTGAGCATCCGCAATGCCCGCCGGAACTTCGCCATCTTTAACAACACCAAGACGACCGCTCTCCGACGACCTGACGGAACCGTCACCTCTTCCAGAGGGAACATGGAGAAGGTCATCCACGACCTCTACTCCGATCTCTTCGATGGCCACGTCCACCTGCCCCCATGCCATCTTCCGCAGGATGGATACGTCGTTCCCTCTGTTCTCCCTTCCGAGATCCGACACGCCATCTCGTCGGTGAAGAAACGTACAGCACCCGGCCCTGACAGGATCAGACCCGAACACCTAAAGAACCTCCCGCCAGCACTCATCAACACCCTGGCGCGGCTCTTCTGGCGCTACCTGTCGGAGTGCAAGGTTCCATCTCAGTGGAAGACCAGCAAGACCGTCTTGAGTACAAGAAGGGAGACGTGCACGGCATTGGCAACTATCGCCCGATCTGCCTGCTGTCCGTAGTCTACTAGCTGTTCACTCGAGTGGTCCTGAATGGGATCAGTAGAACGCTGGACGAAGGACAGCCATGCGAACAAGCAGGATTTCTGAGAGGATTCAGCACGATCGACCACATACACACCATTACGAAGCTCATCGAAGTGTCGCGAGAGTACAAGCTGCCGCTGTGCCTTACGTCCATCGACCTGAAGAAGGCATTCGACTCCGTCGAGAGTGAAGCGGTCATCGACGCCCTGCTCACGCAGGGTGTTCCTACTCAGTACATCAGAGTCCTTCGAGAGGTGTACAGTGGATTCACGACCAAGATTTCACCATTCTACAACGACGTCGTCATCGAAGTAAAGAGAGGGGTTCGGCAGGGGGATACCATATACCCGAATTTCTTCAGCGCCACCCTCAAAAACGTCATGCGCGAACTTGAATGGGAAGACATGGGAGTGAAGGTCAACGGCCGGCAACTACATCATCTTCGCTTCGCTGACGACATCGTGCTCATAACACCGAGCATCAGCCAGGCGGAGCGAATGCTGGCCGACTTCGATCGTGTATAAAAGTTGGACTGCAGCTGAATCTTACGAAGACGATGTTCATGAGGAACGGACAAGTTTCTGAGATCCATTCTCGCTTAAAGGAACGAACATCTTCGAATGTTCCAGCTACGTCTATCTGGGTCGCGAAGTCAATATTGTCAACGACCTAGCGCCAGAGCTGAGCAGGAGGAAACGAGCGGCTTGGGGAGCTTTCAAGAGCGTCGAAGAAGTCGCGAAGAAGACGAAGAACGTTCGACTCCGTGCCCACCTATTCGACTCCACTGTTCTTCCTGCCCTAACATACGCCTCAGAGACCTGGGCTATACGAAAGCAGGATGAACACGCGATCAGCGTCGCGTAGCGTGGAATCGAGAGGACGATGCTCGGAGTGACACGACTCACGCAAGTGAGAGAAGGCCTCCGGAGTTCCGAGCTTCGCCGACGTTTGAAGATCAGAGACGCTGTCGAGTGGCCCAAGTTGTCGAAAATTAGGTGGGCCGGCCACGTAATGCGCTTCACAGACACCCGCTGGACGAGAGCCGTTACCGACTGGATTCCGCGGGATGTCAAGAGAACACCGGGACGTCCACCAATGCGTTGGTCGGACTTCTTCGTGAAAGCCCTAAACGACCGATATGACGCTCTTCGTGTCCCTCGAGCGAGGAGGATCCATTGGACCACTCTGGCACGCGACAAGGACGAATGGAGACGCTGCTGGCGCCCGCTCGAGCAAGTCGATGATCAACGGGACGACAGGTGATACAGGTGATACAGGTGGTCGAAAAAAACGTGTCGTGTTGAGCGCGAAGATCATGACGCCCTGCCGCCCCACGGCGGATGTGGGGGGGGGGGTGGGCGTAGTAGTAGTGTTGTAGCTTCTGTTGTAGCAGGAGCATGAACGTGGGTTCAAATCCTCCTTGTGCTGGTGTTTTTGCAATTTGCCACTTATCGTCAGTGCGACCTTTTGTCCCCATTTCGAACACATTTTTTTGAGCAAAAACACGGCAACAAATTTCGTTTACGTTCATCGAGCTCTTTGAAAGTGGAAAGGTGAGAATTCTTGCCTGCCAGGTTAAGCAAGCAAAAGACTGATTCGTGATCGGCACCCCAAATAACCCTCACGCACAGAGTTTGGGCAAAATTGGTGCTTCTGACCTCACCTCAAGGGCCTAGAGCGGGCTTCGCACCTCAATCTTCATGGTCAAACGAGGGCGGTCATTGAGGTGCGAAGCCAATCGAGGTAGAAACCAACTGAATACGTTGAGGGGTAGAGGACACCACAGAAAGTAAAATATTGGTGCTACTACGTCCTTTTTTTTGAACGGGTGATGGAGAGAAGCGTAGATGTTCAGTTTGTGAGCAGAGTATTTCGCTTGCATGCATTTTCGCAATCTTCCATCGTTCTTGAGGAAGGTTGGTACATCATTAGCTATTTTTACCAGTTGGTTACTATGTTTTTGACTCCATCCTTGTAATGAATATAATAGAATTTGCTATCTACAACACCTTATCATCTAGAAGCAGCTCGATGAACGTAAACGACATTTGTTGCCGTGCTTTTGTTCAAAAATGTGTTGTAAATGGGCATAAAGGGTCCAACTGACGATAAATCGCAAAATGCAAAAGCACCAGTACAAGGGGGAATCATACCCACGACCTTGTTCCTGTGAAGCTACACACTAGTACTGCGCCAACCGCCCGCATCCGCCGTGGGGCAGCAGGGCCTCATGAACTTCGCGCTCACGCATCCACACGCTTTTTTTTCGACCACAGCAGAGCATCCATTTCAAGTCGAATTGGACACCTTTCAAATCAAATTGGACAGTCTTCTACGCTAACCTAAGACTTTTCAAATCAAAGAAAACTCTTCCAATTTGGAATGAGCTTCTTCTACATTAAACTAGATACTATCAGAAAATGTTAAAATCATTTTTTGTGCAAGGAAAATTGCAGTATAACTCAATTTACTTTCCAATAAGAGAACACATAGTTTGAAACTTTATGAAAAACTTATTTTTTATGGAAAAACAATTAATTGTTTTGAAGAGCAAGAAGGCGGCCACTTTACCAACGTTGCCAAAACAGAGATTGCGCCACGCTCCCGTCCGAAACTGTGCGATTTTTATTCGATTGATAGCAACATTTCTGTTTGCATGCAGTGTCACACTTGCAAGCGGTGCAACGTAAACAATTGTTTAAAAAACACAGTTATCCTAACTTTCTTGCCGCACGTAAGCAGACACTATCAATCAAATTGACATTGCGACTTGCTTTTCGAATGCATGGAACGATCCAGTCTTCTAAGGCATCACTTGATTGCTGCCTTGCTGCGCTTCTATCCAAAATTTAATTTATTATTTTTTCTCAGAAAATTTCGTTTTTATAAACTTATTGCACATGCTGGGACAGCTGAACTAAAAAAATCGAAGAAAGTTCTACCAAAGCTTTTTTACAAAAATTATTCTAATAGTAAGCATTTTAATGAGTCTGTGGTTTAAGTTGCCCCAGGTAGTTTCGATTTGGAAGAGTTTTCTTTGATTTGAAAAGTTTTAGGTTAGCTTAGAAGAGTATCCAATTTGTCGTGAAAAGTATTCAATTTGATGTGAAAAGTGTCCAATTCGACGAGAAAATGGCAGTATGTTAAGTGTGGGAGAGTGACTGCTTAACAACCAGAGTTACACCTCCTCCCCTTCTATCTGTATGATCATATCGAAGTAGAAGCGATCGAGCGGCAGAATCACCCAACGATAAGATTTAGCCGCTAGTAATATCACTGACCAACCAGGTTTCGGGCAGAAACACCAAATCTACTTCATATTTCTTAAGTAAAAAGGGAACTGCATTTCATTTCAGTAAAAAGGGAACCAAGGAGCGTATATTAGCGAGGAAGCACGTTAGACTGTCGGTCTAAATCCAATGGCGGTACGTCGTCTTTCCAGACGAAAAAAGGCACTAGCAGAGCGGATTACTCCTCTTCATATAGGTAGGTGTTCCAGGTTAACCAAACGATTTACGGTTCGCTTTTGAATGGCCGCTGCTTCTGTATTGTAAACGTAAAAAGAGCTCGCTAAGCAATGTGGAAGGGCGTGGCGCTCCCCTTAGGGATTTGTTAATTTGCATCATCTCTTTTACCCGCACTCCCTTGTCCTCCCTCCTATCTTCCCCCAATTTTACAAAATCTTGCGACCGAAGTATGTTCTGCTCAGACCCGACATTAGCGCTTATCCTGGAATAGTACCTTCAACATCCTAGAACAGCAGATTAGCATCAAGCTCTCCACAAAGTAACTGATGCTTCTTTGCTCAGCGGCGCGGCGTGTCCTTTGAGAGGTTCGTTGCGCTGCTGTCGATGGCGTCGTGGTTCGAGGCTGTTTCTGAGTGCTACCTGTGTTTTTGAGCGCTAATCGGCTTTCGCACCGGAGGATTTGCATGAGCAGGTACTGTCGGAGGTGCTCCAGCGCCGGCGACCGACAGCGCCTGCTTGACTCTCCAGGCGGAAAGGGCCAGCGCAGCCACTCTCTCCGGCACGTTATCCTTCTCGGCCTCCAAAGACGTCGATCTGGTCGGGGAGTTGCGCATCTTCTGCATGTTTCCGCTGTTTTCGCTAATCTCCTCCGTCCTACTTCTGCTCCTTACCCCGCTGACTGCACATTCTCGGATTCCGACAAGTCACAGGGGGACGATCAGGAGGTACACCCGCCTCCTGCTGAGGGGCGTACGATCTTCCCCTCATCCCCCTTGCTCACCCACCCCAACCCCCTAGGCTTGACCGAGAGTCTACCGGCTGCCTTACGAAACCCTTGACGCGCACATCAAAAGTTTCCGGTCCGCACAACAACGGATGTACCTCCTGGCGCCACGCCCCTCAGCAGGGCGTGGGTGTACCTCCTGTCGTGCTGCCGGAGTCCACCGAAACCGGCACATTACAAAGTATCACCAAGTATGTGAAGAAGCTCCAACATCGCGCTTCTTTTATAAATATGTAAGCGTTGGCGATGGAGGTAGAAATGGACTTGTAAACCGTTTTAATGTTCTGTCCAGGGCATGACCAAAGTAGCTAAGAATTCACCACTCTAGACAGGAAAAGGAGTTCGCTATGAGAGCTCTGCTAAAGCACTGAAAAGCAGCCAACACTTTTCTCGCGCCCGAAATCATTCAGCCACAGCAACATGGTGGCCTGAATCCAACACGAAAAAGGCGGCTCACTCAACTAATGGCTGCAGGGTGTAAGAAGTTCATTTCCTCTCCGACGAACTAACTAGGAACCACCCTCCTCTATGTTCCCTGCACCTGCCAGAACCACGCGTTATTCCTTATAGCTCGGACATGGGAAACTCATACCAATTCTGTCGGTGTGGCAAAGCGATCAAAAACGGACCCCGTATTCAGAACTCTTACACTGCTTTTGTAACGATGTTTTTCTGCGATGTGAGAATCAAGCTGTTTTCCCTAAGCCTCAAGTTGTTGTTGCTGAGGTTATATTATGTTGTAGCAAACCTTTTCTCTAGCGCAGAACTCTAGCGCTAGTCGGGACTCGAACCCGAACTCCTGATTATCGGGAAAGACCTCACCGACGCTGACCAGACCCACGACACTTCATGGGAGCAATCAGAGTGCTGACATCACCAGTTGAGCTGGAGGTCTTGAGAGAAGTGTGATTCGCCCTGTAAGTCTCTAATGGCTGGTTCTGTGGTTATAAACCGTTGCATCGCTAATTAGTTGCGACCAAGGATGGTGTCGTGGATGCTGCGTTCGATCGAACAGCTCCGGTGGTGTAGTGGCGCAGCATCCCGCCTAGTGCAGGTTCAAGTCCCGCCTGGCGTCAGATTTTGGTCTCAACAAAGCTTCGTTATAACAGCGTATAACCTCAGTAGTAGCCACTTGAGGCCTAAGTAAAGTAATTTGAGCCTCACGCACCAGCTCAGATCAGCACTAACCCTGGAGAGCTATTAGCGTACCACTGGCGTGGACCACAGGCACGCTGGCTACGTGAAGGTTTCTGAACTACTGCTGCTAAAACAACAACTTGACTGCTGACTTCTTTTAACTCCCTGTCCACAGAATCTTCAACAGTGTACTTTATGCACAGGCCCAACTCGCTCATAAATATGTCGTTTTCATCTGATGCAGTATGTTTCAAAGAAATGTTGTTCATGTATTCATGTAGAAATGATTGACCCTTTCAAGTTGCAAGGCAAACTTTGAGCTTTCACCAAACTAATGCTTCGGCAGCTTCTTTAGTATGCTCCGCGTAAATTGTCAAATGACCATCTTCCCCTGGGATTTGCCATCTAAGACCTAGTAAGCATTGAGCAGACAAATGAGCATTTTCTTGCGCTTCCTGACTCGACTTGACATATTTCTCAAACTAATCACTACGAGGAGGGACATTTCTACTCTGCGAGAATTCTGGGATCTATCCTGGTCGGGGAGGGACACATAACTAAAAAGTGTGTAACAAATCGACTTCAGACTTACCGAGCGGCTCCTACAGAACAACATAGGACCTGAAAGAAACAAAAAATGAAAGGGTAAACAAATAATAATAGACCGTCGCGGTTTTGCCCGAAGCAACGTTGGCTGGATACGCTGCATATGGACTTAAAGGTGTCCATCTCGACCAAGTGTTTGATCGGGAGAAATGGCGTCACCAAACCAGAAGAGTGGGTCCCGCCACCAGACGAGACAAACGCCATTGAAAACGATGATGAATGATGAATAAATCGTCGCGGTTTTACAACCGTCTCGGCAGGCAAAGGGCGACGGAATGGAGGCATGCCGCGTGCTGACCGCCGGCTGACATGTTATACCCAAGATCTAACATTGAGAGGAGGGCACATAAATTTGCCTGCTCACAACGGCGGCGAAAACAAATGTAATTCTTTTCGTTGTTTTTCTTCGTGAATTTTTCTAGTTTAGGTCTTATGTTGTTCTGTAGGAGCCGCTCTGTAAGTCTCAAGGGCATTTGTCACATGCTTTTTAGTTATGTGCCCCTCCCTCGACTAGGATAGATCGGAATTCTGATTCTTGGTCTGCATGTTTCTGTATTTGACAAGAGCACTCGATTCAACGAATTCTACTCTCCAGGCACGTTTATATGTCATTTGCTGTCTGCATCTACGCTGCTTCGTGATTGTTCGAGCGAGATTATTATAATAGAATATATGGGGGGATTCTTAACTAGCCGATGATTCGTCCAAGACAGTTCCTCCAGAAACTAAATGAGAATGAGCTTCCGCTCAAGTGAACGATCAAACGCCTCAACGAACTTCTAGGGGTGGTATCGAACTACCTTGCGGCCAACGCGAGAAACCGACAGCAAAACGAAAAACGGAAATCAGGGCAGATCTACAGTACGCGGGAGAGTGGGACGACCACTACCGCTATGAAAGCCGTAACTTGAACTGGACAAGTGTGACCTGCCTTCCCGATGTCGAGTTGCTCGAGTCGCTCGAGCGTTCACCAGCAGCGTCTCCACTCGTCCCTGTCGCGTGACAAAGTGCTTCAATGGATACTCCTCGCTCGAGGGACACAAAGAGCATCATATCGTTCGTTCACTTAGTGGGCGTCCGTCTTGATCTCCCGCGGAATCCAGTCGGTGATGACTCGTCCAGCGGGTGTCTGCAAAGTGCATTACGTGGCCGTCCTACCCAATTTTCGACGACTTGGCCCATGCGACAGCGTCTCTGAATTTTCGAACTCCGGAGGCCTTCTCTTCCTTGTGTGACTTGTGTCACTCCGGGCATCGTGTTCATCCTGCTTTCGTATGGCCGAGCGCTGTAAGTAGAGTACGCAAAAAAAACAGTGGACTCGAGGTGAGCGCCCAGTCGGACGGTCTTCGTCTTCTTCATGCGTCATCGATGCCCATAAAAGCTCTCCAAGCCGCTTGTTTCCTCATGCCTACGTCCGACACTAGGTCGTTGACCACGTTGACTTCGCAGCCTAGATACGGGTACATAGCCGGATTGAGCGAGAATGGGGCACGACGTCTATTCCTCATGAACATCGTCTTCGTAAGATTCAGCTGCGTTCGTTTGAGGTCCAACATCCCCATATACAAGATCGAAGTTAGTCAATAATCGCTCCTTCTCGGTGTTGTGTGCACGGTATCGTCAGCAAAGCGAAGGTGGTGCAGTTGTCGGTCGTCGATGCCCACTCAATGTCTTCCAATTTTAATTCGCACATGACGTTTTCGAAGAATGCGCTGAAGAGCTTTGGCAATATGGAATCTTCTCGTTGACGACGAGTTCGTCGTAGAATGGTGTGATCTTCACCGTGAAATAACCACAGCTTCGATGACCGCTTCAGGCCGACAGAGTCGAATGCCTTCTTCAGGTCGATGAACCTAAGGCGCAACAGCAGCTTGCACTTACTCTAGTGATACTTCGATGAGCCTCGCCATGGTGTGTATGTTGCCAATCGTGCTGAATCCTCTCTTCTTGCTCGCATGGTCGTACGTCGTCCAGCGTTACAGCAAGACGGTCTTCCATTGGAACGGAACCATGCACTCCGATAGGTAGCGTGCGAAGAGCGCCAGCGCCAAGGTGTTGGTGACCGCTGGCGGTAGGTTCTTCAGGTGTTCGGGTCTGATCCTGTCAGGACCGCGTGCTGTACGTTTCTTCACCGACGAGATGGCGTGTCGGATCTCGGAAGGGAGAACAGAGGGAACGACGTATCCATCCTGCGGAAGATGGCATGAGAGCAGGTGGGAGATGGTATCGAGGAGATCGGAGTAGAAGCCGCGGATGACCTTCTCCATTGTTTTTCTGAAAGAGGTGACGGTTCCATCAGGGCTTCAGAAAGCAGTCGTCTTGACTTCAAAGTTGGCGAAGTGCCTGCAGGCAAGCGGATGTTCGTGCCAGTGGCATGCGTTAAATTTTTTCCGTAAATTTTTAGCGACCATTTTTTAACGAAAAATTTCTGCGTTGAGACTATTAAATTCGGTAAACACGTTGAATAACTTTCATCTTTTCTGAAACCAGTTCGCCTCTATTTATTATACGAAAAAACCACATCTTTTTCTTCATTGATTTTTTTCGAATCGATCTACATGGTAATTACATGACTATCTCTTCATCTTCACAACAAATAACAACAGTCCATCTATTATCAGCAAAATTGCTAAACGAGAAGAAACATTTAGAATCCGAAACCAAACCGTAATTACAAGACTTTTAAAAGACTTACTTACTGAGCCTTGTTCGTTTCGCTGGTGGAAAGTCATTCAGCTTCTGAAAAGATTTAGATTGCACCATAGCACGGCTCAACGTTTTTGAGCGTAGACTTTTACAGGCCGTGTATTAGTATTCTTTATAGTGCCATAATTGGTTTTGAAAACTACAGATCGTCCCAATGAAGAATTCATGTCCGGCAGCAATCGCAGCGAATTCTTTGGTACAGTCCGCCTTTGGAAGACATTTACTAATCCATAGATCACATAATGATTTCTTTTGTCCCAAATTATCCCGTTGCTAGTGCAGACGACAGCGGAGAATCAAATGAACAGCCACGCACCGTTGGCCGAATACCAGTAGAATCTAATTTTTCTGCATTGGGTATTTTTGTCCTTGTCACCCAAGTAACGTAGATTTCAATTGTTACTCTTTCTCCTTTTTATTGCAAGGAAATGCATAAGGAACGCGGGTATTTAAAAGTGCATTTCTCATCCTATATTAAAAGTGGCCTTTAGCCTTCATAATTTCTCCACATAGAATTAGCCACAGTCCGTCACTCGTTTACGACTTTCCAATAATCCATCTCTCCTATTTCCTTCTTTAAGCACCTGTTCAAAATGCACAGCACATTTGCTTGAGGATCGAATGCGTTTTTGGGTTCCTCTACTTTTTCCTATTTTTGCGGAGCACATTTTGGATGGATGATTGGTATTATAGTAAACTGACGGCGTGTCTCGCACTTGCGCGCTACGAGCATCACTGACCTATGGACAGTAGTTTTCGTAAAACTTAAGATGCGTTAACATCTAGGACCTGCTGCGTACTTTATTGTCATGAAGGCGTTCCACACTTCAGTACCTTCATTCTCTTCGGACCAGTAACGTCATTGGTTTGTGCTGCGCAGTACTTCTGTTCCTCAGGTTGCTCCTCCAGAACCGTTCTCATGCCTAACAACTAGCGTTTCCGGATATCGATGACATGTATTCTGAAGCCAGGTTCCACTCACTCGTATCTTCTTACTGGACATAATTGCTGGTACGCCTTTACTGGTCTTCTCTCCCCCCTCTTTAGTCCCCCACCTTCCTGCTCCCAACTCCTGGCCCATTTATTTGTTTCTACTATTGACCCTCTACTGTTCTCTTCTTGCTGGTTTCTCTGTCCTCCTCCCTCCTCCAAGTTGTTCCTTTTCTTTCCGGCCGCTCTCCTGGTCCAGCCTCGAGATCCCCCTTACTGCCCCTATTTCTGCACAACCTCCTGGCTTCTCCATAACCCCCTTAGTGGTCCTCCCATGCTCACGGTAGACGTCGGCGACGCGACGTATTCAGAATAAGGACAGTTGTTGCGCGACGTAGGAGGACCGTCTTCCGAATCCAGAAGCAAGCGCAGTCGCCGCTGTGTCGAGCATGAAGAGGCTACGCATGTGGCAGCGCGACAGGAGGTACACCCGCCCCTGCTGGGGGCGTGGCGCCCGGAGCTACATCCGCTGTTGAGCGGACCGGAAACTTTTGTTTTGCGTGTTAAAGATTTCGTATGGCAGCCGTTAGACTCTCGGTGAGGCCTAGGGGTTGGGATGGGTGAGCAAGGGGATGAGAGGAAGATCGCGCGCCCCCAGCAGGGAGCGGCTGTACCTCTTAAACGTCCCCCTATGCATATGGCAGATTCCTTGTTTCCCGCATGAATTCCTTTAGGCGCCTTTTATACTCCCGCCGCTGCGCGATTGCAGCTAGAAAGGGGAGCGTCAGCGACGCGCGGCTACGAGCGTACTAGCGTAGCGAGCGTCCATACTAAGGTTGGGGTGGAGGTCGCCTGCTCAACCTACGATTGAAACAGATGAGTTTGGAATTGAGTCGAATTCCCTGCCTAGGTTACGGAAGGTACGGGTGTCTAAGGTCATGGTCACCGACTTCGAAATCGGTGATTATGCTCGAGATAGCGTTTATCACCCGAACCTGCCGTAATTGGCCGTAATCTTAAAAACGGATGTCAGATCCGTTATCAGCATCCTAAATACCCTCCCCCCCCCCTCTTTAGGAGAAGTTTGGTCGAAATTTTTTTCGAACTTTCCTCGACCTCTGGAGTCCTGCAAGTACATGTAATAGTGCCATAATTTTGCTACACCTTTTCGGTTTTGTTAGTTGGGAACCAAAACAAAACAGGAGTAGCAAATTCATTCATCCCGGTGTGAAATCTTCCACTCTACACCGAGTCGCTGCCGCAGCTAACCGCGCCGCGCCGCGCCCTTCCCTCCAGCGGCGCGATTCGCCGATTACCGTAACCCGAAATTCCGTCAAATGTGGTGTTTTAAGGCGGCGAGTATGAAAGTGATGCGGAGCCGCCTCGCGGCGCGAAAATCAATCGCTATGTCAACTATTACGCTGCGCCGCGTCGCGACGCGAGCATAAAAGGCGGCCTACGGCTCCGTTCTTGTTGTTTCCCCAGTCCCGCCCAAAGGTCCTTTCTTCCAGGTAGATAGAGATCCCGCCACCCCCCCCCCCCCCATTCCCTCTCCCTCGGGATCCTCCTTACTACCCCATATCAATTAAGTAGCAGACAACGGCGAGCGAACGCCCATTGCGCGACATTGGTGTCACATCTTCTAAATTCGGTCTCCCTTTCTGGCAACGGATCCCTTGCTGATCCTCCTCACCCCTTTAGTGGTGCTTTTGTTTTGATTCGAATTTTCGACTTCCTTCGTGCCATGAATAAAGTATGTTACCTGAAACACGTTTCCATCTTCAATTATCCTAGCAGACGTAATTGCAAGTCGCCATCAGCCGTTCGCTCAAAAATGTGATAAAAATTATAGGTTCTCGTCTAAGATAGGTCAAAAATAACGTCACCGACAAGAACCGAACCTATGATCCCATTCCTATAAAGCGAGCACTCTACCCCTGTGCCGCTGCCGCTGGTGTTATTGCTGCCAATCGCACCTCTGATTACACAACAACGCGGCTTCCGCCGGCCACAACTCGCTTAGGAGATACATTTAGTAAAATTGAACTACATGTCTGTGATCAGCGTCTTGAGCTCTTTCAAGTGATGTAGGTCCGAAGTTCTATGGGAAGCTGACGGCATTCCCTGGTAAGTTGCGTCAACTTCAACAGCAGATTATGAGTTCAGGCACTTTTGAATTAAAAAAAAATTTTATCAGCTTAATAGTGTTTTTGAAATGCTGTGCAGTCACTACATTGACAACGGGCGCTCTGTGGTATCTGTGCTTTTTGAATCGATCTTTAACTTCGGTTTGCGTCCAAGCCATCCAAAGCACCTACTTCACCAGGGCCGATGTCTTGCTAGCAACCAAGTTTTACCGGGGAAGAACAGTAAGAAGTAGGAAGGCAGTCAATATGTATGTGTAAAACAACCTCAGTGATTGTGTGGACACAGTCGAAGGGCTGATTAGTCATTCTTGGAGGAAGACAAATGTGAGACTCATTCTCCTCTTATTCATTCACATTAATATTGTTCCGACGGCAACGCCTGCCTTGTGTCTGTTTCCGCAGAGCCAATTGGGTTGTTTTACTGAGCGGTCGCCTAATTCTTTTTTCAAATAAAACTGCAGCAAAATAGGTTAATCCTTAGATGGATGGCTCCTGTAAATACTTTTCAAGCTACAAAGAAGTCGGTGGCGCTGAAACGTGACTCTAATAACGTCTGCATAGCAATCTTGGTTCGGCAGCTTGACGTGTTCCGCTACTGTTCTTTGACAGTATGCCAGGATCGAAAGCACTTTGACGTGGGATTATCTGGGATGGATAAAATATTAGCTTTTTCATCGGCTGGCCACTGCAAACTTTTGTGTAGACCCAACGAAAGCCCATTCATTCAAAGAGTTGTCACGTCCAAATGAGTAGAAACAGAATATTCGGCCCATTCCTAAAAGATGATGGTTCCCTATATAATGGAGAACTTGCATAGAAAACTCACAAATCAGAAATAGTTTGCATGCTTTGCAACAACCGCGATGTTAATGATGTGTTTTGAAAAAATCGCAATGTTGAACGTAAACTTAGTATACTATTTAAATTTTTAAATAAGAAGGTCATTTCCTTAATATTTGAAACGCACCATCATTATCAGCGGGATCTGAACAGAAAGTGCTCCTAGAAATTCGTTTCTATAAAAATAACTCAAATACATGATTGCAGAAGCGTTGCTTTTTGACAGCGGGCCCTGCGACTGCGCGGGACTAAACGCTCAGGAGAAGATGAAGAAGAAGAAGAAGAAGCGTTGCTTTTTGGATGAAATCTGCTCTCATTTGTTTGATGCTTTACAATACCCTACGACAGCCCCTGAAAGGAGACACTGCCACAAAATCCAGCATACTACTATCGTGGAACCATCAAAGCAGTATGTGAAGGTCGGCGCTAAAGAACACTTATTTGGATGCGCTATGCCCTCCTCCTGTAATTATTAGGTTGGAAAAAAGTCTCTTCACACTTCGAAAAGTTTTTACCGTTTTCCTTGTAAACACACTAGCCAGTATTGATTGCTGATTTCATAATCCTATCACGCTTGTCTACCGTTCGCATGCGGACGCAGGTCAAGACCCTTCTTGTACTTCGTTATCTATCCATCTTCCGGACTCAATGCCAGATCTACCTCATGGCCATTTTCGGCACGGCATTCTTCATGAATCCATTAAAGGATCTACAGCACGTCAAGCAGCCGACCAAATTAGCCATATATACAGGGTGGCCCATAAGTCCTGCAACAAAATTAGGAGACCTTATTGGTTGTCTTTTTCCAATTGCAAAAAACCGCATACCAAAAACCGTTATGTAGCATATACTTAGTGCTATACTTCTGGAAAGTATCATGGTTGTAGCTTCTCTTATTACAAAGTAATGCGCTCTCACGTAAAACTACCGAAAATTCTTCTCTGGCCCGTGGTGGGGCGCTTCCGTTCCGATGTGACTAAATTTCGGAATATTGGTTGTTGAACATGCAGTATGATGGTATTGTGTAGGGCAGTGCAAAAGCTCCTCAATAGTGAACATTGGATGAACGGATCTGAACTACAGTAGAAGGACGCTATTAATTTTCTGATCGTACAGGATGCAGCGACCAGCTGGAACAAATTCAATATTCAGCCGTGTGCGTAATCTATTACTAAGCAATATGTTGTTTCTAGAAAACTACAAGGAAAGCTCTACAAGTCCACAAGTGAGATTAAGACTCAGCTAAGAGGAGAAGAGAGTAGAAGGAAAAATTTGTAAGCGCAGTTTTAGGGCGTCGTTCGCAATGTTATTTAGCCTCTGCCTCATTTGATGAAAAATTTCTTAAAGTTGAGCGATCCCAGAAAGGTCAAAATAGTAGTGCGTTTAATGCTACCTTTGCGGGAACCTGATGATATTAAAACAACGGCCACGCATGGCAAGTTTTTGTCATACACGATTTTCCAAAATGTCTCCCCGCACTCCATAGGTTTTTGTGTAAAAATAGTGAAAATCAATAAAAATGTTTGTTTGATAGGAACGAATACCTAACACCATATAATAGAGACTCAATCGCGCTGTTTAAAGGCAAAATACACATTCTGGTGAAACGATTCCTGTAACAGCAAAAGAAAAGGACGTGATAGCGGTTCTCAGTCCATCTGCAAAATATTGCACCTGCTAAGGACTATCTGTGAAATTCCTAAATCTTTAGATTTTCAATTTTGATTTTTTAACCATCTTGAAGAAAATGTATTGCTCTATAAAGCCTGGGAAAACTATTGTTCAATATCTTCTTTGGAACGAATAAGAAGTAAAACTCCGAAAGAGGGGCTGCGACGTGAGCTGCAAAGCAACCCACACGATCTGAAGGCTCTTATCAATCCAGGAGTGGTCCC
>OX377205.1:56426024-56492589 GCA_947396885.1 Heligmosomoides polygyrus polygyrus
TTCTCTCCGCTTAGGCTTGCAAATTTTTGCGTAGTTTTTTATAGCACATGGAAGACAATGTTCTGTGCTACAAGAGTTTGTGTTGGTCCTATTTTCTCACTTGTCCTTTATTGATTTTTAGGCCATCAAATTGGGAATTCCGACTTTTCCGTCCGAATTTTCACCAAAACTCCGGTTCTGTGGTTGAAGTTTTTTGCTTGGTGTTATATGTCGTTTAAAAGAAGATGTCTCGCTTAATAAGAATTTGTGTCATGTTTATTGGCTCACGCTGATTTCTGTCGAATATCAACAACTGAAGAAGGAGAAGGAATTGTTGGTGAAGACGATTTTTCTCTTTTTGGCATTTTGTTGATATTTAACAGAAATCAATAAACGCAACACATACTCTTATGGAAGAATACATTTTCTCTCGAATGACATATAACACAAACCCAAAAAGTCTAACCACAGGGCAGGAGCTGTCGGCAAAAATAACCACCCTCCTTCGGAGGTCCCAATTTGATGACCTAAAAATCAATAAAGGACAAGTGAGAAAATAGAACCAACACAAACTCTTGTAGCACAGAACATTGTCTTCCAAACGCTATAAAAAACTGCGCAAAAAATTACAAACCTAAGCGGACAGAACAAGTGCGCAAATGGCTACTTTTTCACTTTTTCGTTTTTCAATTCAACGACATAAAAATTGACTAAATTCATGATGAGGATAGAAATGCAATACACGTTCTGATAGAACAAATCACTCTCTTTCGAAAGCTGTGCAGCGCTATGCAGGAGACCGCCGGCGAAATCTGCAGTGAATCGTTGAAAAAAAAACGGCGAAGACTTATTGGACTTCCTAATACATTGAGTAATAATCTTGGTTAACCAGCCTCTGGTCATGACCCGGAATCAATTCATTTCGCATATTTATCTGCGATAATCTACAAAGCACGGAACGACAAGCCGGAACATGACTCGGCACAAGAGAAAACATGTCAACAACACATAACGGGAGATCACTGGGCGCCGGAGTGGGGACGAACGCCGGCGTGGTCGGCGGAAGGAGCCGAAGCACCGCGATGAAGGGCTGGCCGGGTCCCTGGGTGCAGTCGCGCGTCCCTCAACCGTCCGGGTGGCAGTCCTCGCGAGTCCTTTGTCCTCGCTTATATAGGTCCGTCCTCCTCAAGTCCGTGCCTGAAACAAGGAAGGGCAAGGGGCCGCGACGTTTCGAAAGATACGGCCAGCAAAGAGAGAGGCAACACGGGGGTAAAATGTCAAAACGGGACTCACCACACCGATTCCTCCTTCGTCCCTTACATCTCCCCCTTTTCGCGAAGTCCGTCCTCGGACTTAATACTTGATTGCAGCGGGGATAGTCTTCTCGAAGAAGCACATTTCAGCCAGAACTCTATTGAAGCGACACCATGTGATGATTTGTTCCCATAGTGGTATGACTTGAAGCGACGAGAGGCATCCTATGACGAACATTCCGTCTCGAGCCCAGGATAGCGCGACGTTGAGGCGCTTAGGGTCTGCAAAAAACGAATGGTTGGCGTCTTTGTCGATATGAGTCCGTGTGGTACACACAATCACAATAGATTTTTCCGATCCCTGTGCACTGTCGACCGTAGCGACGGCCACCTCGGTATCGCGCAGCACAGCTTCACATAGATATTTTTGGTCACGATAGAGGCATATGACCATAATGTCCTCAGCGCGGACTCCTTTTGCTTTTAAAAGGCACACTAGGACGCGCACCGCGTTTGCCTCGATGTCGTTGCTGTATGACCCAGTAACGGATCTAACCGCGTGACCTCTCACGTTCACGACTGCGAGTGGAATCTCGGGGTTCGTCAGTTTCACACGCGACAGCAGATTTTGGCGTAATTCTACTGGTGTGCCGCACCGCAAAGCGTCGCCGTAAAAGAACTTAGAATTGAGGCGCATGAGGCCCGCGTGCGGACGGTACACCGTCCGGATGGTGCAGACTGGAGCGTTGCCCCTGCGGTGGGCGACATCCAGCACCGACTGTGAGCAGAGAGCTACCGCCTTGGGGACGTTGTGGACGCCTACATACGGTGGTAATTGCTTACTATCACCCACGAGGGTGTAGCAAGCATACTGAAAGCGCGAGAGAAGTGCAATGAATGTGGCCTCTGGAATCATTATGCTTCATCTAAAAGCATCGCACTCCATTCCCGTGAGGGGCGACGCCAAAGGCCCTTGCGTATAGTTAAATTTATGGCGGAGGAAATTGTACAGAGGAACACATTGGGTTTGTAGATCCGAATAAAGGCGCGGGTCAGCTTCTTAATACGTGTGGAGGCATAACGCTCCAGGAATAAAAGGCGCTTGTGCTCCCGCGTAGCGACTCCCCTCTCCTCGCCAGTGAATACGAATTCCCTGAGGGCGTTACGATGTTCCGCAAACTCCTCAAACATTGCTAGATCATTTTTAGACAGAACTTCTCCATGGGTGCTTGGAAGATTCTCCATGAGGGTAGCCATGTTAAAGGGTTCATTAAGAGCGGCGTCCTGCGAGAGTAGCTCGCTGACATAGCGCACAGGACGTATTCTGTCCGAGTTAAGCTCTCCTATTTTTGCGCATATTACATCTAACGCGCTGTTTTGAACCGCGGCTACCAGCACGGTTTGACCCCTTTTTACCACTTCTTCGGCCATGACTGCCGTGCATAAAGACTTGCCGGCCCCGTATGCGCTGTCAATGATTAGGACAGGGCTCTGCCGATTGAACCAGTTTACGGCATTGACTTGGTCTGCGTTGAGCTCTACGTCGTTTCCTGAGACGTTGACAGTTATGGAGGTGCGCTCTTCTACCTGCTGGGCCAATATATCAGCGTCTCCTGCCAGTACTGCGCGAGCCGCCAGCCATGACGTCGTGTCCGGCTCGAAGGTGCTAGCCATTCGGCTGTTTTCTAGCATCGCCAACACAGGATTGGCGCGCTCTTCGACGCTGCTGAGTGAAGTCCCGACCGCCATACGACGGTGTGGTGTGCTCAACATGTACGACCGAAACCTGGTGGTGTCCTTGAGAAGGAGTTCCGCAGTGACCCCGACTCTTGTGTCTCCCATGACTAGGTGAATTATCCGGGCTTTAAGTATATCAGCCTGGTATGCTCCTTCAACGAAGCTACCCACCGCCCAACCCGATTTGCTACTAACGGGGATTTGAAACTCCACCTTAGCCGGGAAAGCATTTATATCAAGGGAAGTCCAGATTACATTATGTACTCGATGGTCGGACGCTTCTGCGACGCATGCCGCTATGGTCCCACAGGCAGTGCTGTAGAGGGGCTCCAGGAAGTGCATGACCTCCTTAGGACGAGACTCGAATAATGTGAAATCCGTGAGCTTGGCCTCGATTAAATCCTTATACGCCTGCTCTACAAGTCGCATGTGCCCTGGAACGGGAGGGGCGCTTGGGATGTACTGAATATCGGCTAGGAAAGCGTATATTTCTGCTGAGTTGTCCTTAGGCGTACACGCGAAGCGCATGTAGTCAATCTGTCGTGGTCTAAATAAGGCTACGATAAAGGAGTTATCGATGACTTGTTCAAACTCCTTAGGATCGCGAAACCGATTTTTGTTTGCGGTGACCAAGTAACGGTGACCTTGCATGCACAATTTGAATGTGCCGTTTTGCCTGGAAACCACCCTGATGACGAATCCAAGGGTATCCTTAAGTTCGCGATATACAAGGCCGAACTGAGCCACGCGCCATATGGTGGACTTCCGCGATAAAGTAGCTTCCTCCACGTTTGTGGGGGCTACCAGATAGGAGGTTTGGAACTTTACAGTTACGGCGAGGGAATACACCCAGACTAGATCACCGATAATAAGGCTACGGAGGTCGACTCCTCTTTTACCAGTACGAATATTGATGCCGAACTGGTCGATCTGGATGGTATGGAGGTCCCACCGGTCGGGGAAGGGAAGCTCGATATGAGCTGCTTCTAGTCGTGCCCCGGAACCATACAAGGTTTTGACCCTATATAAGACAGGTAGGATACCCTTGTGGCGTTTTAACTCTCTTACGTAGGTGTGCTGTTCCTGAAGAGAAGCCTGGTCTACTAGGGGCATAGTTGGCAGCTCCCCTTCGCTCCTCTTTATACTTATAATGTTGTCGTAACTATTAAAACGACGAAAGTTTTCAATAGCCCTTGGACCAACCGCTTCCAAAATGGGTACCTCGTGACCCACCGTAGGTAATGGCTCTCCAGATGGGTGCAGGTGTAAGCCGCTGTACCCCGCAGCTGTTACTTTCTCATAGTTGCGAACATCCAGGTCGGAGTGATAATATTCACATTCCTGAATCTGTACCCTGGGCTCGAAGAAGGGAGCCCATGGGTGGGATGAAAACCGCTCAAACTTCACCGAAGGAACGGTTTGCGGAACCTTATGTTTTAGTTCTCTAGAGGGGGCAACCACGGTTTTTTCTGCTGGTGGTGCCTCCTCGGGAACTGCTTCTTGGGCAAGAGTTGCTTTCTCGATAAGTGATGCCAGCGTGTCAGCCGCTGATTCACTACTTTTGATTCGTTTCACGGCTGGTTGGCTGAAAGCTCCTGAACTAGACCCGGCAACGTTTTCATATTCGGTTTGGGGCGCTGATTCCTCAGAAGAGGTAATGAGCTGAGACACTGTTTGTATTGCACTGCCAGGTGGCATTTCTTCAGAAACAGTTTTGTTTGGGGCGGCAGATCCCTCCGAAGAGGTGATGAGCCTCGGTTTCTGCACTAGTTCTAATTTCACACCTTCCTCGTCAGAGTCGAAATGAAGGTGAGAAACTGCTTCGACTCACCGCCCGCCGAAACGGGAGCGTTTACCGCTGCCGCCAGCGGTGGTGTCTCCTCCCCATCACCAGCATTTGAGAGCACGACGTCCATCGGTTCTTCATGAACGTTGCCGTCAGAAACTGGCAGAGGAGGGCGGTCTTCTACTGCTAGGGGCGAGAGTCCCTCAGGTGAGGTAACGCTCTGAGCACTGTGAGAATCACTTGACATTTTTCTGAAATAGGTGAAAGTTTCTTTTTGGAGAGGCTTCATGAAACACACGACATATTAGCGATCTATGGCGGTAGGCGGAAATGATGAAATTGGAACTTGATATGAAGGGAAGATGCGTTTAAGTAATAGAGGGACAGATATCGCCGAAAATGGCGCCCGAGGGAAGCCGAGAATAGGAATTGTAGTCGTCTTGCAGCAAATAGAGAATGCGTCGTGGGAGCGAACTGAAAATTAAAGTAGTCGCGGAAAGGAAAAAATGTGTGTGAGGTTATGAAACTCATTGACGATTTCGAGGACGGAGATTATAGTGATGCGATGGACTCCCTGAGGCTGTATCCGTAGGGGATGCTATAGGTGCTTCCTCCCGTTGGTGGATGTAACCAGGGATATGCTCTTCAGGTAGTGCGTCTACGTAATCGTGCTCCTCCGGTACCGAAGGGAGGGTGGATGCTGGACCCGTGAGATCCACGACCTTTTTTATCTGATTTAGGTGAACACGACGGGGCTGGGACTGCGGCGACGTTATGCTCACAATCACCGCGTATGGATGGTCGACCTTCAGAACGCGAAATTGACCAATCCAGGGGAAGCATAACTTCCGTGCTAGCCCCGATTTGCTGGTATAATTGCGGAAAAACACCCGATCACCTTCGCAGATTGTAGAGGGGCGAGCTTTCTGGTCGTACACGCGCTTCATAGACGCCTTATATGTTCTGGCGTGCTCTGCTGCTTGCTGCCACGCCAGTTGTAAAGCCGATACTAGTTGCGCTTTATAATCGTCCGTTTCCGAGGGGCCAGGGATTTGAGGTCGGGCTTCGGGCAATAGTATGCGATCTATGGTAGAAACAGGATCTCTACCAAACATTAAAAAGTATGGTGATTCACCGGTGGCTTCATTTATGGAGGTGTTGTAGCAAAATGCTACGCAGGGTATAAATAAATCCCAATCCTCCTGTTTTATATTGATAAATTTGGAGAGAATAGCTTGAAAAGTGCTGAAAGTTCTCTCCGTAGCGCCGTTTCCCATGGAATGATACGGAGTTGCAAAGCGGTGTTTGATGTGCAAAAGGTTGCAGAACTCCTGGTAAAAATGCGACGTAAAACTTGAAGCCTGATCGGAGACTAATTCAGTCATAGTGCCATATTTCAAGACGCATTCCGTCAGAAGTGCGTGGGCGATCGTATTAGCCCTCGCGTCGGGTAAGGGAACGGAGATTACGTACCGGGTGAACCAACAAACAATATTTAAAATGTATTTATTGCCGCGCTCCGTAGTTTTGAGTGGTCCGCATAAGTCCAGTCCTACTTTGGCGAACACTGCTTCGCTGTGCACGGGAATGAGGCGTTCGCGGAAATTTGGCTTCGGATTGCGGCGCATTTGACAGGTGAGACAGGAGTCACACCACTTTCGGATGTCACTGTGCACTGAATGCCAGTAGTATTTACGCAGGATTTTTGCAAGGGTCTTTTCCCATCCCATATAACCGCCGGAAAGAGCGCTGTTGTGATGAGCATCAAAAATCAGATTCTGCAGGTGCTTGGGGACTAATAAAACGGTGTGCGCGTTATTCTCCTCTTTTAGGAAATAGTGGAGACAATTGTCATTTTTAATAATGCACCTAGGCGCCGTTTTTGCAGCCTGAGTTTTAATCGGTTCTGGTGTATCTATGGGTAATTCTGAATCGGTTATAATACTTCGGAGACACTGCAGCAGGTTGTCCCTTTTCTGCTCATCAGCAAAGCTAATAAGGTCAGGGCTTCCGCTTACGTATGTGTTGAGTGAATACACTATGTGGGGCTCATCCGCCTCGAAAGCCATAGGTAGGCTGAGAGGGAACTCGATGATATCTCGTAGTTCCTTTTCAGGAGGGGAAACACTATCCTGGCTCTCGTATGCTCTAGAGAGTGCGTCGGCGACCGTGTTTTTGAGCCTTTAATATGAATTACCTTAATATTATAGCTCTGCAATTCGATGAGCCAACGCGCTAAATTATCGTGGGTCTTGCTTTTGTTAAGAAGAAACGTCAATGGCTTATGATCGCTATGCAGTGTTACTTGTGCCATGCAAATATAAGGTTTAAACTGTCTAAGGGCGTAGATAATCGCTCCCAACTCGATTTGAACTGCGGGCCATCGGCGCTCAGTCTCAGTCAATGTTCTACTACAGTAAGCGACGGCATAAAACTGTTTTGAACCGATCTCGCTTTCCTGCATTAGAGCTCCAGCTTGAGCGACGCTGTTTGCATCGGTAAAGATGTGAAACGGCTTGTCGTAGTTCGGGTAACCAAGAATAGGCTTCCTTAATAGTGCGTCTCTCAACTCCTGAAATGCAGCTTCTTGCGCTTCTGTCCACTGGAATTTTGTTTCTTTACGGGTCATTCTAGTTAGGGGTTCTGCTATGTTAGCGAAGTTGGGAATAAATTTTCGGAAAAAACCTACCATTCCGAGAAAACGCTTTATTTCTTTAGTATTACTAGGTCTAGGGAATTCCCGTACTGATTTCGTATTGGCTTCGGCTGGTGAGTAGCTGTCTTTACTGATGACATGACCCAGAAAAGTGATTTGCTGTCTTGCAAAAACGCACTTTTTAGGGGAAGCTTTTAGGTTAAACTGCCGTAGTCGCATGAGAACTTTTTCAATAGACTGAAGGTGACTGCTGAAATCTTTGTTGTATATTAAAATATCGTCAATATACGTGAGGACGTTACCCTCTAGACCACCAAGGACCTTGGCCATTATGCGAGCAAAGTAGCTACCCGCGGATTTTAAACCAAAGGGGAGATGTGTCATTTGGTAGATTTTATTTTCCGTGATAACTCCACATTTGTAGCTACTTTCTTCGTCTAGGGGAAGCTGAAGATATCCTCTAGCGAGGTCTAGTGTCGTGTAGAATCTATTGCCACCTATTTTTTCTAGGACATCATCTATGCGTGGAATAGGGTACGGGTCCGGCAGGGTTTCAAGTCACTTCATTAATTGGGCGTCTCATATCTAAACAAACTCTGAGTGAGTTGTCCTTCTTCCGAACTACGACCAAATTATGAACCCAGTGGGTGTGCGATTCCTTCATAACACCTGCTTTAAGGAGCATATTTATGTGTTTTTGAATTTCCTCGCGATATTTGGCGGGGACACGGTAAGGACGAACCTTACTAGGGGAGTCGTTAGTGGTATAGATATGTACCTTGCCAGCGGTGCAACTGCCGATATCGTATTGGTGACGCGAAAATACATCGGGATATTCATCGAGAAGCGCGCGTAGCTGACTGCGTTGCTCATTATTGAGGTCGCAATTATCCAGGTTGACTACGTAGGTTGGGTCTGTTTCATTCATTTCAGTGACGCAAGCTACGGGAGTATGCGCCGGTAGCGACCCTGCACTTCTACCAATGGCTTTGTCCTCACGGACCTCCGACGCGTTCGCAATACGAGAGCCCGCGTATAAAGTTTGCGGCTGGTTAGTCGGGTTACTCGCCAGCAATCGTGGATTGGATGAATTGATTATTGCGGGAGCTACAATGAGGTCCCTCTGAGATAATTGTGCTGACTGCGAAACCAAGACTAAATCTTTGTCAGGGCTTACATTTTGCACAACACACGAGACGATTTGCTCCGAGTTAGGAGGAATTTGTAACGTGTCGCTAACGCGCACGGGAAAGTCATCGTCCCTTGAGTAGTTAGAGGAGGAATATATTTGTCCTAGAGGCAGCGTTACAGAGCCGAAAGAAACCGTTTTCCCCTTAAAGTCCATAATCATTTTCGGTAGTAATGAAAGTACGTCATTTCCTATTATTACTTCATAAGCGGAGTTGATATTAGGAACACATAGACCTTTTGTAAAGTGAACGACAGGAGTCAACTCAATGTTTGCAATTTTCATTCTTACTACTTTAGATCCGGCCAAAGGAACTTGGGTGCCAGCCATACCTACTGCTTTTAGAGAAATAGGAGGATCAAGATGGAAGAAACCGAGAGCTGAGCAGAGATCCTGGGCTGCTAGTGTGATACTGGAGCCGGTGTCAACTAAAGATGACACGCTAACTCCGTTGACGGTAATACGGATATGGGCGGACATAGAGTGATCGGCAAGAGAGAGCGCGTAAACACGTGGGAATGAGGACCGTGGCTGGAGTTCCATAGATTCCTGGGGTGGGGTACTGTAACCCGTCTGCGATTGGTCGGCGCGTTGTAGGCCACGCCTCCTTGGCCTGCCTAAGTTAGCCACAAGTTGAAAAAGGGCACCCGGGCTTTGAAAGGAGGCATAAAGGATGATCAGCCGCAATAAAATGTTAAGAGTCACAAAAGAACAACATGCAATGACCCAGGGTTTATAAAGGAGTGATGCGACATATGAGAATGAATTGAAAGGCGAAATAAGTGAAGGAAAACCGTTAGGGGTTGAGTAGGCGTTATCCTGCGTGGTAGCAGCAATGTGCGCCTTAAGAGCCATTTCGTTGCCTTCGAATGCTGACCAAAGTTCCGTAAACTGCTGCTCCGGTACGAATTCGCTAATGTTAGTGATTACAAGGTTATGAAAGAGAGTAAACGGTGGACGGAGTTCACTGGGAGGGCGAATAAAGGAATTATGGAGTACTGTAACTCTATCCCGTGGGACAGGTTCGTAAACGCCGGTCAACGGAAAGAATTTTGTCACGGTATTGTTAAAGGCGAATTCAAAGAAATTATCGTTAGAACATGGAATTGGAACCGCCTCATGTGTGATAATATTAGTTAAAGGGTCGATAAAGGTATTCCAGCGAGATTTGTCCGGAAGAAATATTGAAATAGATGGAAGAGAAAAACAAGAAGAGTTAAACGTGGTGAGTGCGTACATGGACGGTGAAAGGCTTGCGCAGGCCTTTGTGCGCACGATATTACCACCAAGATATTTTGCTTCAATATCGGTGCGTTGTAGAATATTACGCATGGCCAAAGTTGGATTTGCAGAAATGGAAGAGACCAGAGACGCGCTTAAGGAATTTACGGACTTGCAGAGGGCGGGAATGGCATGGTGAAACGAGGCGCCTAGAGAAAGCTGCACGTTATCTTCGACAGCTAAGAGCTGCGCGGCTAACTGGTTTGTGGTTGCAAGTTCCACCTTCTGCCTCGCTGAGACGCCAGCTTGCCGTTTGGGACGAGGATACGGAAAAGATTCAATAGCATAACCTTGATCGGTAGGAATAAGAGAGTGACCACAATCGGAAACTGGCGGAGATGAGAGTGCGAACGATAGAGCAAATTCTTTAGAATCACTGAGCCACACCCTGTCGGCGAGCGTACCCTTCATCGAACTAACGTAAACATACTGGCAAGTCTCCTGCGAGTCTGGCGTCCATATGACCGCAGCTCCAGAGGCCATCGAACATTGCCCATCCTTGTATAAGCATCCATTCAAGGGTCCGATGGAACTTTCCATTGATGTTGAGCCGTGGTAGGCGTATACCGTTGCCTGGAAAACAACGCAATTAGATACCGACGTAGTATAATCAGAGCAGCAATGGAAAGGAGCTGATGGTCAATTAATTTCCAATGTATTCAACGTTTTTAAGACGGTTCCAACCGCAATAAGGTCGCCATGCGCACATGTTCTATGGGATACCATGTGTTTGCAAGTGTCTGCGGAGACCGTTTGCTCCTGCGTAGTAATTTTCTGCGTGCGGGCGCCGAAAAAGTTTACAGAAAATATGGCTGTTTGCGTGACTATACGACAGACATGTGCTGGGCTCTTATACCGAATCGTATTTGGGCGGTAGACTTTCACTTTAAGAGGAGCTGCTGCCGCAGTCCAGGACAGAAGAATTCCTGTGCAGTTAATGTCAGAGGGCACTTTCCAATAGCTTACTGGAGCTTTATTAGAGCATAGAAGGGGTGGAGAAATTTGCGCACTGGAAACCTGAGAAAGAACCGTTAAAGCGAACATGCAAATATAGGGCCAGCTAGAGGATGAGCAAGGGAGCGACCGACTACGTGACGGACGTTCTTCTTCCTCCTCAGCGTGAATGTTTAGGTTACGGGTTGCAAACGCTAAGTCCGCCAACGCGTTATTTCTTTCAATTAAGGCGGCTATGTGAGCATCTTTCTGCTCGTTGGTGAGCGGCTCTTGATGAACAATGGGCGTACTGTTACCATATGATTCGAGTTCCAAAACTTTCGAAGTAGTACGGCTATTGCTAGTCCTCGGATTTGTTTCTAATCTGCGCTCCCGCTGGGGGATCGCGTTGCGCGCATCGCCGTACTGATTATTGCGCAACTGTGGATTCCTGGCTTGGCTAAATGGCGCTGCGTTTGGGCGCCAGCTGTTGCTACGATAAAATGGCTTTGGAGGAGCTAAATTGGCAGGGGGGAGGGTATAGCGGCAAAATGTCTGAATGTGTCCCATTCTGCCGCATCGGAAACATGTTACGTCAGAATTGGGGGCACGTTCATTTACTCGACGACTGAAACGAGAATAAGAATTAGAATTATTATTGCTAAGTGAAAAACTATTACCAAAGCCACCGCGCCTTTGATTAGATCTGGAAGTTCTACCGGCGTCGACTCTTGAGGTGCTAATGACATTAACTGGTGGTAAATGAGGTTGAGAACCTGGAAAAATACTCATGCTATTAGCCGCATCCGCGAGAAGCGACTCGTACGTAATGGCTTTTATTACTGCCTCATCAAAGGTGGCAGGGTTTGCCGCCTTCACATGGAAACGCAGGCTGGGTTTTAAGCGATCCACGAACTCGTCCAACAATCTTTCGTTTTGGGCAAGCCTGGTTTGTCCCCGAGTTACCTTCTTTACAATATGCTTGAGTCTCTCAGCAAAAGCACGCGCGCCCTCCGTTTGACTTTGCCTGCAATCGCATAGCTGCTGGCGAGCTAAACTCCGAAAATGTGGAGATTCAAAATGACTACGCATGCGTTCTACAATGCTGTCGAAATCGTTCTTGCTTTCCTCCGACATCTCGTCCACTAGATCGCGAGCTTCGCCTTCCAGATACCCCACCAGGGTGTTGGTCTTGAGCTGGTCCGGTAATGGCGGGTTGACCATTCTTACGGCATCTTCGAAACTGCGGAACCAGGTTTCGAAATCGCGACCATCCGCTCCGAAAAATGGTTTCAAGGTTTTTGGCGCGAGCTGCCCGAAGGTCAGGCCGCTAGGAAACGCTGCTACAGCGTCGCCTTGTATGGGCAACATCTCACTCTCACTTTTACACTCCAAAACTCGCTCCTTTTTAGCTGAAGGTGAACGTACCTCGTCGATAGTGGGAAGCTTAGGGTCGTTGGGTGATCGCTACGAAGGGGTTGACCTGGAACGCTTAATGGTAAAGGCGCGAGAGACGATGGACGTCTGCAATGTATGCTTTGAGTCCTAGACTACTTTTATAGGGGGGAAGTACGAGACAGGTGCAAGCTGGCCTGGGATAACATGTTTTGCTTCGGAACGGCGAATGGTGGAGGGCTTTTTGTGCAGACAAAGAACGATGTCTTACTCATGCGTACGGTAGACAAAAAAAGGGCACGCGGGGAGGAAGTGAACTTTCTGGACGGCAGGAGCGAAAACATGCAAAAAGAGGTCTGAGAAACGGGGCTCCGCTGCTGGCAATTCGGGAAGATTCTGCGCAAACACGACGGAAAAGTTCAAATGTGTCCGCAGACAAAGACCTACCCGTGAAAACAGCGAATACTGTAGCCTAGACAGCGGCCGTGCAATACAGTGAATGAGCGGCTCTGGTGGCGATTGGAGGCGTACGATGCCGTCTGTTCGCGAGGCGGTGTGCTACAGGACCGAGTGTATCCCGCGGGTGATCGTTTGATAGCGTTCGCGGGGAGGTACTTAACGAAGTCCGCGAGCATGCCGCTGGGTGGGCTCGATGAGGCACTCGGCTATAAGGATGTTCTCCGTAGCACGTCCCTTCGTGTGGCCGCATATTCACCAGACAGTTTGGACGCCCTACGGTCTGAATTGCGCAAGGGAGCCACGTGAACCCCGTCTTTGTGTCATTTTCTAGGCGCTACTAGACACATAATGGGCGCTGAACCCAGCTGTCAGATGCAGCGGTTGTCAGTACTCTCCACGTCCACCGCGGCCTAATTACGGTATTTCATTTGGATGCGAGGCGATTCCGTCGTAGTCCTAATATAACTAGCATCAGACTTCATATTTATTTTAGGCAGTGTATGTAGCTCCAGGTCCCCGAGGGTGATGTGGATTTTACGGCCCTTTCCCTTTTTTGTTGGCGCCAAGACCACTCCAGTGTCTCTTTTTCCAAGTTCCCGTAGGGAGCAGCGTGGATTCCTCTTTAGGACATCCAAACAGTGGATTTTTCTTTCCATAAATGCGTTCCGGCACTCCACAAGCAGCGCTCCAAAACACTGACTACGGAGGCAGTGAAGGAAGGAGGGAGAGGAGGCGTAGAAGGCGAAAGGAGCTGCGCAGAATTCCCCATCCGCCTAACCTGGCTATCCCTCCTAAATTCACCTGCCCCCCGGTCGAGGCTTAAACCGGTCATCCCTTTGGGCCGATTGCTCATCCCCAAAGAGGCTCTACTACACCCCGAGATCGGGGATCGCGGCCTATCCTGAGACCGCACTCGCTGCTACCAGTAATAATCTTGGTTAACCAGCCTCTGGTCATGACCCGGAATCAATTCATTTCGCATATTTATCTGCGATAATCTACAAAGCACGGAACGACAAGCCGGAACATGACTCGGCACAAGAGAAAACATGTCAACAACACATAACGGGAGATCACTGGGCGCCGGAGTGGGGACGAACGCCGGCGTGGTCGGCGGAAGGAGCCGAAGCACCGCGATGAAGGGCTGGCCGGGTCCCTGGGTGCAGTCGCGCGTCCCTCAACCGTCCGGGTGGCAGTCCTCGCGAGTCCTTTGTCCTCGCTTATATAGGTCCGTCCTCCTCAAGTCCATGCCTGAAACAAGGAAGGGCAAGGGGCCGCGACGTTTGAAAGATACGGCCAGCAAAGAGAGAGGCAACACGGGGGTAAAATGTCAAAACGGGACTGACCACACCGATTCCTCCTTCGTCCCTTACAATTGTAATTGTAGGGGAAGATTTTTAGACTACTCTTGGATGCGCCTGTAATACATCTGAATTTTATTGGGTCCTTGTGCATTTTAGGTAGGCAGTATATTATAGGAATTTCGGTGTCACTGTTAATTCTTAAACCGTTATTCGTATTAAAAAGGTTGTGTTTACGTAAGATGTCAGATTCGTTATGATTGGGTATGTAATTATACACTTTGTCTGCTTGATCTTTTGTTGTGAAGAGTACATTATGCCTATCAATGGCTATTCCCAGTTCTTTCATAGTTATTTTGAGGTAGTATTTTTTACATATTATATCGTAGTTGTTAGAGGCTTTGTCAAGCGGGCAAAAGACAAAGTGATCTTGGTAGTATTTTATTTGATTATATGGGATAATTTCAGATTTTTATTTGTGTATTTATTTATTTACTACACAAAATGTGTGCCATAAATAATAAACAAAACAAATACAGTAGATTAAGTTAGACCACATACATGACAAATGTTCAGTTTGAGTGTTTTTCACTCCATTGGTGAATGTGGGAACTCCAGTTTGAAATTGGATAAATTGAGATCGATTTTAGATTTTTTAGATTTTAGATTTTTCTCAGTTATTATTTAATATAGGCTTGACTTTCTTCCTATAATGGAAAATAAAATATTTTTTTATTTGATTTATGTTTTAGCATTCAATTTATATTTATTTTTGATCTTTTCGATAATACCGTCAATAGCGTCGTTATATATGACCTTCATTTATCTCTATCTAGTTTTTTACCTATTCGATATTTAGTGCCGTTACTAAGTAATTTTCTTAGAGCTCTAACTTTAACAATTTCTAAATTACCTGTTATAATATGATTATGATGTTTGTCGATAAATTTATTATCGTTTACATAAATTGTTTGACATAGAGAAGGATTAGATAAAATGTGAGAAATGTTATTGTTGACTTGGGCGCGTGTAGCGCAGTCGGAGGAGGCGCGACTGCACCCAATACCAGGTTGCTGGTTCGGATTTCCTGCCTAGGCCAACCAAGCTTTCCATCCCTCCGGGATCGGTGAATTGGTACCAGACTTGTCTGGGAAGGATAGAGCGCTGACTTGTTCATCGGCTGGCCACCGCAAGTCATTGTATGCCAAATACGCATTCATGTCGCCTCCACGACATCCCGTAGAAGTAGAATGCGCTGTCGCATCCCAGAAGGGATTGAGTAACGCCTCCTTTATCCTTATCCTTATTTAGTGACTTAGGAAACTTATTGTTATAAAAAATTTTGGTTGATATTGGAGGATCGTATTTGTAAACTACTCCAAATGATAATTTATTTGATTGTAAAGTCTTCATAAATTCATTACTGTAGATGCTGTTAAATATTTTATTAAAGTTAATGATATCTAATTTAGTGTGTATGTAAGGTACTACTACATTAAAATAATCCTTTTGCACAGTAGTGTTTTTATCTTGTATGTGGTTATATTTAGCTGTTGTCAGTAAACAGTACAGAACAAGTTTTGCTTTATGTTTATTATGTTTTAAAAAGGGTGGATCAAGACATAATTCCAACAGTTTTATTATATTTCTTTTCGAAAGACTTTTAAGGAGTCAAAAAAAAGTTCATAATGCAAAGGTTATTTTCATTGTTGTTGAAATAGTTCAGAACTTCAGTATATTTGTTGTGGTCCTTGTGTTTATTTTTTGTATTTTTTCTCTATTTGTTCTCTCCTTAATGATCTTTAATGAGAAGTTAGGATGGGTAACTTTACGCTTTAGAGGATTAGTAATGCTCGTTATATTACCATATCCTTTATATTGTCATTAAGGCCCAGCGGATATGCAGTGTTGAGTAGTTTTATCCAGAAAAGTTCTTTATTGAGTAATATATTTTTGTCTGCATTGTTGTCTCGTGAATCTAAAATACAAACATCAAATTCCGACTTACAGTGGTGAACGTGAGTATATAAAACATTAAATTTCTTTTTATTATTTATGTAATACACCAGTCGTTCAGCGGCCTAGCGGCCGCCGACGACTGGTTGGGGGCTTCGCCCCCAAACCCCGAGAAGAAAGAGGACACTCCGACCATCTTCCTTTCCCAACTTTTAGACCTTCATACTTTCATTGCGGTAAAGAACTGGTTTAACTACATAGAGTACAGCCATCAGACCGGCCTGTCGGCCTCACTGACGGCTTATCAACAGCTTCTTCGTAGTGATAATCGTAGTGATAACTTCTCATCATCCATTTTAGTTGCAACCTATGTCATGGTTTCTGCAGGAAGAACACCTTAACTACGTCGATTGCGGCAGGTTAGAAAGAAATAGAAAAAATGAAGAACATCCATGCATAATTTGATCAATATCGATTGATGGTGCTCGATACCTCAAAACCAAACTTCAGATTCGTGTTCAGCGACCTCGATTACCCCCGGGGCTAAAGTTTCGTGCCTCCCGAACGACATCCACAAAAAATCGATAATATCGATCGATATCGATTGCCTCCAAAAACCGTTCCCGTCGATGATCGTCTAAGTGCCCAGGCACGGTTGCCGACGTGTTCGGCACGTCTACGGTTCGCCATGCGTAGTCGCCGACGTGTTCGGCACGTCTACGGCTCGCCATGCGCTGTCGTCAACGTGTTCGGCACGTCTACGGATCGCCATGCACGGTTGCCGACGTGCTCGGCTCGCCATGCACGGTTGCCGACGTGTTCGGCACGTCTACGGCTCGCCATGCACGGTTGCCGACGTGTTCGGCTCGCCATGCACGGCTGCCGACGTGTTCGGCACGTCTACGGCTCGCCATGCACCGTTTCCGACGTGTTCGGCACGTCTACGGCTCGCCATGCATGGTTGCCGACGTGTTCGGCACGTTTACGGCTCGCCATGCGCGGTCGCCAACGTGTTCGGCACGTCTACGACTCGCCATGCGCGGTCGCCAACGTGTTCGGCACGTCTACGGCTCGCCATGCACGGTTGCCGACGTGTTCGGCTCGCCATGCACGGTTGCCGACGTGTTCGGCACGCCTACGGCTCGCCATGCGCGGTCACCAACGTGTTTGGCACGTCTACGGCTCGCCATGCACGGTTGCCGACGTGTTTGGCACGTCTACGGCTCGCCATGCACGGTTGCCGACGTGTTCGGCACGTCTACGGCTCGCCATGCGCGGTAGCCAACGTGTTCGGCACGTCTACGGCTCGCCATGCGCGGTCACTAACGTGTTCGGCACGTCTACGGCTCGCCATGCACGGTTGCCGACGTGTTCGACACGTCTACGGCTCGCCATGCACGGTCGCCAACGTGTTCGGCACGTCTACGGCTCGCCATGCGCGGTCGCCGACGTGTTCGGCTACTCAGTGCCACCATTCCAGTTGTGACGGAAACACACACACACACACGCTTGCTCCTTTATATATAGTAGGATATGCTCCCTTATCTTCTCCTTTAGGCATCTTGTCATGATGCCAACGTATTGGATGTTACATTTTTTACATGTGATGCAATAACCTACGTTTTTGGAGCAACATGAAGAAGTTGCCGTCTTAAACGTGTTGAGATGTCAAAACATGCAAGTCGATTAAAACCAACCGGTCCTCTCTTTTCATGCTCGATCGCTGTCGCTGTCGCCCCCGTCGTCCCGATGCTGCTGTCGCCTGTTCCTACTTATCGCTGGCTACTTGAGGGATGGCGGTGACAGCGCTACCAGGGTGCGTAAAAAGTATTGACGCAGTAAATGACGGTTGTGGAAATAGTATTGCGCAGTAAGTTTTCAAATATTCACTTGAGAAATATGGAAAATGATCTTGCGAACACGATAGAGTAACTCGTAATTGACATTGGCTCCTTTACTGTGAATACAAAAGCGAAAACGACGGAAAAATTCATGAGCACGCGCCGCAAGTACTCGCTTGGATTTCGTCCCGTGCTTTTAACAGGGTAGCCTTCTGCGACTGGTCACTTCTGTTGAAAGTAGCACAGACCTCATTCTCCAAAATCGCCTAAAAAGAGTAGTCCAGCGGATTCATGTTTATGCTGTGCTCGTCTGAGAAGCTGTCCACATCTGCGCGCGTTATCTGTTTGCTGTTATCGGACAGAGAGTGATAATTTTGGATTTATACGTTATTGTGCTTGGACATATTGTAATCATCATCTGTTATGACAGAGCCGTGGCTGACGTTTGGATTGCTGACCTCTTTCCTCACCAACCGTTTCGAACAGCGCCAAATTCTCTTGTTAAGGAAGTATTCAGCTGTCTGCGTAACAGACAAAAAAGGCCACCGTAACGGCGACGATCATGTTTCTTCAGTTTTTTCGTGAGTGTTTTTTCAGCACAATACAGGAAACAAAAATAACACACAAAAACCTAGAGAGGTAGAAAGAGAAAGCTGGAGCTGAAACAAAATGTAGGTGCGTCAATACTTTTTACGCACCCTGGACAGCTAAAGGTCGGAAGAACTCGAAATTTGTGCAAGCGCTCGATCAGCTTAATCTATTATCCAATAAGGTATACTCAATGGGTTTCAGTTTGATAAGAGGCCGTTCGCCTAGATGATGAGACATTTCCAAGGTTCTTTTAGATTTTCATGCCGATCAAAAGTTAATTCGTACTGCTTAAGGGATTCCTGCAGTTCAAAACCATCACGACCCTCATATACCGAAGACATATAGGGAGACTGCTTCAAATGAAGTATAGAAAAGAGTATAATCAGCAGGAAGGTGCTTTCAGTCCGAATTTCAATTGTCCTTTTTCCATGGGCTTCTCTTGCGTAAATACGTGCGCTACGCCTCGCTAGTGCTTCTCTTGCTCCCGTTCCGACGTATGAAATATTCACGTGTTTAACGTGTTCCAGGGCACGTTTTGGAAGCTTCGCACAGCCTAAGGCCCGTTTATACTTCCGACGCCGAGCGTAAAGTGGCCAAATTGATATGGCCAATAAGTCGCGTCGCGTCGGCGTCGAAGTATAAACGAGGCCTAAGGCGCCTTTTATACGCGCCTCGCCTCGCGGCGCGTTGTGATGGTTGACATAGCTACCGATTTTTCGCGCCACCCACCACGTTTGACAGAATTTCAGGTTGCGGTATTCGGCGAATGGTGCCGCTGGAGGGAACGGCGCGGCGCGATTAGCTGCGCCAGACTCGGTGAGAAGTGGGAGATTTCACCACCGAGATGAATCATTTTGTCTGAACTTCGTCTACAGGGAGTATTTGGGGTGCTGGTCACAAATCTTGTATCCGTTTTGCTTATTACGCTAGAGTTTGGGCGGAATCGGTGACCATGACCTTAGTCACCCATATCTTGCGTAACCTAGGAAGGGAATGGAGATCTGTAGACATTCCCGATGTTTCATCTACAGCGCTAAAGATGTGTTTAGTGCAAAATGTTCCCGGAATGGCCATATGAGAGAGAATTCTGAGTGATTCTCGTCAATGCGTATATTCCTACAGTTTTACTTTTGAACCCGCACAGGATCCAAATAAAGTGTCGTTTAGTGCCGTTTGTATTGCAGGGGATTTGACACAATACCACACTCACCAGTTTCGACCGTATGTTGAGCGGATGACTTAAACCCTAGCCTTAAGAGAGGATTTGTCGTTCTCCACAGAAATCCTACCACTAACATTGGCAAGATGCGTTCCTGATCAGCCAGACAAATCTTTTCTGTTCTAGTCTGACTCATGGACCGCCTTCTCCGCCATCTGTCAGGTGCACGGACCATAGTGAGCAGAAGCTCGTCGCATCCCTGACGCTACCCTTCCTAAATGCAATCGCGCAGCGGCGCGTCAAATTCGGGGAGCGGAGCGACTGGCCGCCCGCGCCCCTTAATTGACGCGCCGCACCGCGGCGGGAGTACAAAAGGCGTCTAGGAAGACAATTGAGCGCGTGAAGCAAGCGCTGACATGACCGCTCGCGACGGACGAATGACGGCGACCGTTGGATCCTCTATGATTCAAGCACGCACATGCAGTGTGACTCTGTAGAGGTGACCTCGCCAACGCAAGCCAATCTGCCTTTAACTCCAAGTGGTGTAGCCTTCGTTGCTTCTGGACATCGCGAGACATGTTGTATTACTAGCTGCTCCCGCAAGAACACATCGTCACCGGCAGCATTTACGTCAACCAGCTTTAGGAGTTGGCGGACGCTGTTTGAGAACAATGGCCGAGACAGAATTTTGTCCTTCTACTCCACGATAACGCTCGGCTCCATATAGCAATAGTGAGACGCTTAAAAAATACAGGAGCTGGTCTGGGACACGTTCTCCCACCCGTCATATTCCCCTGACAATGCCCTGCTCTAACTACTCTTATTCCGCCTCCCCATCACCACCACCGCGTAAGGCATTCCTAGCTTAGAACGATTCATAAAAGTTGAAGATGATGAAAGGGCGGTCAGTAGAAACACAGTGGAAATACGTTGGGTGTGAGGGAATAAAGATGCGGGATGTGGATAATCGATTTCACAGCTGAACGTTAATGGGTTATTTAAGGTGCTAATCACAAATATGATTTATGACCGCTAAGAATCACATCCGTTATGTCAACAATACCAGACTTCACGAACACTGTGCAGGTACAGGGTGGCTCAAAAGTCTTGTAACAAAATTAGGGAGCCTTATTAGGGAGTTTTGGATCTATCCTAGTCCGGAGGGGGGCACATAACTAAAAATTATTATATGTAACAAACCCACTTGAGACTTACCGAGCGGCTCCTACAGAACAACATAGGACCCTAAATAAGAAAAGTCACAAACAAAAGAAAACGAGAAATTGCATTTGTTGCGGTTGTAAGCCGGTAAAGTTGTGTGCCCTCCTCACCATGTTGGATCCTGGTTGTAACATGTCAGCCGGCGGTCAGCACGCGGCATGCCTCCATTCTGCCGCTCTTTGCCGACCGAGACGGTTGAAAACCGCGGCGATTTTTTTGTTCGTTCGTTTATGGTTTCTTTTGGGTTTCAACTCCTTCTCTAGGAGCCGCTCGGTAAGTCTCTATTCATTTTGTTACCTGCCTTTTAGTTATGTGCCCCCCCCCGGACTAGGAGAGATCCGGAACTTTTTCAGTTGCAGACATGCTATTTATTATGTATTTAGCATACCCTTACTGCTATAACCTTTGCAATTATCATGATTGTAGCTATTCTTATTCGAAAGTAGTGCGTTCTCACGTAAAACTACCAGCTATATTCCTCAGTTTGCGGTTAAGGACTTCCATTGCGAATTGGCTGAATATCTAAAGAGTGGTGGTTAAGCATTCAGTATTATTATAGAAGCTTGTAGCCTACTCCAGGGTCTCTTCCATGGTGAACATCATATGAATGCACTACAACTGAAGAACGCTATTAGTTTGCTGATCATGCACAATGCAGCAACCAGCGGAGCAAATACCATATTCAGCTGTTGGCGTTCTGAATTGTTACGCAGTGTGTAGGTATTTTATAACTACAAGAACAGCTCTACAACAGCGGAAGAAGGGCTAGGATTCAACCTTGAGGAGAAGAGAACAGAAAGGAAAAATTTGTTGGCACAGCTGAAGCGCGTCGCACCAGTTGGGTACTCCGACACCTCTTCCTTTGATGAGAAATTTCTCAAAGCTAGGCCAACCTAAAGAGGTCTGAATGATAGCGTTCTTATCGGTGCTTCTGAGAAACCTGACAGCAAGCAAAAAATGGCCGCTCATCGTAACTGGTCATATTCTATTGGATTGATCGATAATTAATGACGTTTTATATTTTTCAAAGTGTATTTATTCATTTTGACGCCAAAAATTAATCAACAGTATAGTTAGCGTTTTGTTGGTTGACCACTTGCCACCTTTCTGTATGTTGTAAGTTTTTGACAGAAGATAGTCTAAGTCTAGCCCTCAAAATAGTTTATAATAATGTAAGGAACACAATCGCTGCTACATAAAAATATACAGCTCATGTCATGTGTGAGAAAAAACGACATTAATTATCGAACAACCGAAAAAGATTTCCTGAAGATGTCTTCCCACACCCTAGTTTTTTGTGTAGGAAAATGTGTAAAACAGTAAAAAACTTTCTCCAATAGACAAAACAATATAACACCATGCTGACCGAACTCAATCGTGCTATTTGAAAGAAAAATTCTGGAAGAGAGACTGTTCGGACAGCAAAAAGAAAAGGACACGGTAGCAGCTTTCCGTCCATCCGCTCAACTTCGTAGTAACAGAAGACAAGCTATGAAATTCCTTCATCTTTAGGTTTTTGATCTTCATTATTTACCATCTTAGAGGAAAAGTTCTCCACCTATATGCCGTAGAAAAATTGTTGTCCAACATCTTCCTTGGAACAAGTGAGGATTAAAACTCCTAAAGAGGTGCTGCGACGCGGCCTGCATAGCTACTCACACGATCTAAAGGCTCCTATCAAGCCAGGAATGGCTAATTATCGATAACACAATGCTGGGCAAATAGCTTCTGCAATTGTACAAAATTTGGTCCATTGCCACCGTTTATATGCGACTGAGTTTTGGCTGCAGTACTTATACAGGTAGGTAACCCTACTAATAGGTTGCCCGGAAAGTTCTGGCAGTTTTGACTGGTCCACTTCAAACGATCACAACTTTCTTCATTCAGTCGAAATAAGCACCATTCGAATCAACACGCACTTTCAACGTGACACTTGTTGAATAGTCCATAGAAAAAGGAGTGGTCGAGATGCGACAAATCCTAGAAAGGCTGTTTTTCCGTGGTCCTGATTTGCGAAGACCTACCGGCGAGGGAGCTCAGAAAGTGCTTCAAAAGGTAGTGGTTGGTTGGCACAAGGTGTGATGGGTATGGGTGGCACAAGGTGTGATGGGTGAGGCAGAACTTCAACTCCTAGATCATTTGATTTTCGCATGGTGATCTGCGAAACGTGTTGACGGGCGATGTTGTGCCGAAGAATCGGACCTCTTCTATTCATCAGTGCCGGCTGTGGCTCAGCTAGTTTCAGTACATCTCGTCGGTATCGTCGCAGTACGACTCTGCTGCGATGTTTCAGTCTGGTTCAGGAAGTTGTGGTGAAGCACACGACCCACGACCACCACACTGTTACCATGGTCTTTTCTGGTGGGATTTTGGCTTTCGGAGAAGTGCCTGGAGTTTACATCGACCCACTGTTCTGATCGTCCTCGGTTATTGCGAAGAATCCACTCTTCGTCACGACAACTCGATCCAAAAACGGGTCGTTTTAGTACCGGAGAAGCGAAGAAGAAAAGAATTCGAAACGCGCCAATTTCTGGCGAAAACTCGAATCGTGGGGCACCGTTTTTTCGACCTTCTTCACCTTTCCGAGGCGTTTCAGTTTATCTGTAGCAGCAGTTTTACTAATTCCCAGACCTTCCGCAATTTTACGGACTGTCTGCGATGGATTAGCTTCCATAAAGGCCTTCAAATCGAATTGCTGTAGGTCTGCCGCTTCGGGGTGCATCCTCAACGTTGAAGTCTCCGGAACGAAATGTCTCGCACCACCGTTGCAGGATCTTTCCTCCAGCACTAGTCGGCCCCACACATGGTTGGTTTGCCGGGCTGTTACGACGGTGGATTTGCCCTGTTTGAAATTGCAATACAGTGTTGTTCAGAATTTCTCTTTCGATATACTTCAACAAGTCTTCGACGAAACCAATTTTAAGCACAGGTGTAACACAGACTACTTCGTCAGATAGAGCGAAGTATTTCTTATTAAACGTTGTTCGTATTATACGTAAAAATGCGCAGAAAGTTGAATACTGATTCAGTACTAAACCAAAGAAAAGCGGTTGCACGGAGACCGCCAGAACTTTTCGGCCAGCTTAATACATTACTTAGCTGCCGTACTTCACCACCAAAACCGTTGTCATATTCAAGATCGGAAGATCTAACTACGCCGGGAAAGGGCAACTTTAACCCATTGATGACCAGCGGGTCAATTTCGACTCGCAGCTTTTCGGTCGCGTGGGACCGCGCCGGCCGATTTCGGCCCGCGGTTAAAGAACTGTTTGCTGCGGCCCATTTCTTGATTTTTCATAGCTTAAGACCATTCATTAGATATGTTGGATCCTACCAATGCTACCTGCACAGTGGTTCGAGAGTCATTTGCTTCCAACGAAAGCTTTGATAACAAAAATCAACACAACACACTATTCAAGCTTCACAAAAATCGATACCATTCACAAACTCATTCTTACATTTTATAAAAATGGTTATGCACAAAAGAACTAGTGACATTTCTTGAAAATTTTTGAAAACAATCTCGACAAAAATAGTACAAACACTTGCTACATCGTGTGATCACCTCCTCCTCGCATGATTCGTAGCGAACTTGCACCTTTTTTCTTTGCAGGCCTTCATACAGCAGCAAATGCTTCTTCTGCGTCCTGCTTTCGAACCTGTTCCGGCCTTCTCCAATATTTGGATAACCCGTTAAGAGAGAGTTTCATCTGGAATATCGTGAAGTAGTGATTTCACGAGATTGGTGCGTCCGCGCGGTCCCACGCGGCAGACACGGGATTTCACGCGCGGTCGTCAATGGGTTGAGGTGACAGTTGTGTCTGCACTATCACGCTACATCGACACCCCACTTGAAGCTACGGCAACGCCGGGCTTTCATGTCGCTTGAGCGAAGCTTCCTTGCGTGTGGCCGTTCACCGTTGACGGTCTCTGCTACTTCAAATCTCCGCTGGAAGTCCTCTGCTGTTCGCGCCTGTCATTCAGCGCTCTGCGATCATTACCGTCATTCCAAAGTCGGACAAGTTCCCACTATACACTACCATTGCAGAGTGCAGAGCGCATGACCGCGCAGACAGCTGCTATCGAGGCTGACGTGAGCCCTCCATCCAGAATCGGCTTCTGCTACGAATGGAACACGAAGGTATGTGCTGCGGCAAGAATAGCACCACGGCCATTTCCCTATCCGAAAAACTTTGTCGGCCAGAGCCTTTTATTTTCCCACATAGAGGAATTCGCACCCACACATTTCCCAGCCGCTCAGCTCGGTTCAGTTGAGGCCTCTTGTTCTCGATGGCGTAAACTTATCGGAGTACACCGTGTCAATGGATCTTTTCGAAGCAGTCACGGTACACCTCAACATGCAATTTTCCCTTAAAGCGGGAAATTTTTCAAATCAGAGTGGGCGCTCTTATTTTAAACAAACCCGTTTAAAGCAAACGTAAGCGTGTCTAATGTCAGTCCAGACATCTTCCAACAAAATCAAGGCAACACATTGTTTTGAAAAATTTTGAATTAAAAAATTCATCTGCACCGGGCGTCTCAAAAAATTACCCCTTTTTGAATGAACATAAAATTCCTAACCTCTTTGCTATAATTTTAGTCTTTTGTTGAGTTTCTTTGATGCAAAGAGTGTACCATCGCGTCACACGGCAAGGGGGTTCGTACGTTAGGCAGCTCCCTGGGTTACGGTAGCGGGCCGCGCCGCGCGCCACCGCCCCCGATCACGGTAGAGTGGCGTGTTGTTGAGCCCGCCTCGGACGGACGGGTCCGACTGCTGCCGACAGGGACGGCTGGTGACGTCATACGCGGGCGGTCGCCGAGTCTGCTGGGCGCGCTAGGGCGCGAAAGGGTGTGCCGACTGCTTTCGACTGCGTTCCTTCTACTAGCGCAGAAGAAGGGAAACAGTTAAATGGTACACAATGTTGGTGGAACATTTGACGTCTTTTGGTAGACTGAGGAAGTGGCAGCGTTTGTTAACTACGTTCGAGTGGAATGAGATCTGCTTCATATGACTGTGGAGAAATGGTAAGCCACGTTGTCAGGAGAATTCGAAAAAGGATTTGGTGGCTATTATCTAGAAGTTTCAGAACCAAGTGCAAACTGCAAACTGCAAACTAACAACAAAACATGACACTTTTATCGGGGCAGGGGATACAATGGACTAGAAGCTTGAGCTTATTCACGATTCTCTGGATTAATAATGGATTATCTCAACAAGAAAGAAAAACCGGGGGCATATGTAAACCGTTTGGAAATGGTATAAAACTCGAACTATAGCATGAACAGAGGAAAAGCTGGAAGGTGTAAGGAGTAGATATTTTGATAAAGTAGCTGGGTAATAATACTTCAGACAATGGGGTGAGATAACCACCCAAAAGGATATCTAATGTTTACGGCGTCTTTTCCACAGATTCTCTATCGTGTCACTGTTCTTGAAGACCACTGCTTTCACCCAGCTGGCATTTAGGGCGGCGGACTTTTGGCGGTTGAAGTTTCTCGCTCTCTTACTCGCCAACGTTTGCGTTTTCGACACTCGAAATGGGACCATTCTGTTCCGGTTGAAAAGCTCTATGGAATGGTGTCAATATTGACTAATTCTGGAAATATCGATTTTTGACAATTTCGCATCGAAGGCGAGGGCGCTGCTGGCCGCGGCAGACGGAGGATGACGTCATCGTCTTCGATGCGATATTTTCGATTTTGGCCAAGTTTGATACTATTAGATAGAGCTTTTCGTGCTAAATTGAACGGTGTTACTGAAGGTAGCGAGAACTGTAATCTGGGCGAGTAAGAGCGCGGAGAACATCTCATCCGCTGAAAGTCCATTGCCCTAGAATGGCGGCTAGGACTAAGGCAGTTGAGACAGTGGCGGAACAATGAGCACGTCCTCATAAAGCACTTTAAGTGTTCTGCTCGCCTACGCACTTACCCGTAGCTCTCCGCGTCTTCTCGCAGGAATCGACTGAAATAGGAAAAAATCGTGTCACACAAGCTAACCTGCTTTTTCGCACCGCTATATTTGTCCATTCATAAGCTACGTTGCTGTGTTTTAGCGAACACCTAGAACGCACACAGAATCCACAAGCAGCAGCCGGGAAACTCCACACTTAACAGAGTTATCGCGCTAAGAACCTGCGCATGTAATTTAGCACAACAACGGTCGCTGTTCTCCGCGTTCGTACTCGTCCTGATTACTGTTCTCGCTACTCTCACTAATACTATTAAATTCAGCACGAAAAGCTCTATCGAATGGTATCGAACTTTGGGCCAAATTCGAAAATATCGATTTTCGATGACGTCATGACGTGCTGCGGCTTAGGGGACGTTTAGAGCACCATCACGGCGCGACGCGACGTAATGATAATCTCCTATACCTATCAAGCGATGTCGCGTCGCGCCGTCGCAAGGTGTTCATACCCGCCGTACAGCGAACATCACATCTCACGCAATTATCAGCATCGCCACGCGATGATGATGTCGCTTTTCATTGCTGAGCGACGAACACATCGCTTAGCAATGAACAGCGATATGAACACCTCGCCGTTGCGCGCCGCGACGTCGCGTGATCCATATGGGGGTTTTCCATTAATGCCCCCACACACTTTTGCAACGAACGTCAGGCGGCGGGCGGCGAAAACGATGAGCCACGTTGCTCGCAGATGAGTCACTCTAGATTCTCGCCCCGGAAAGCTAGAGCGCATGCAGACTCTGCCGACGCCGCTGCAGCGGCAATAGTGGCGACAATAATTCACGTCATTATCGCCGCCGCCGCTCCACTGGCGCCGTAGCCACCGTCCTCCCCTCTCGTCGCTAGCGGCGAGCTCTACGTCTCTGCCCCATGGGTAGAGGATAGGGCCGCGGCGTTGCCGCAAAACTGTGTGGGGGCCTTTGTGTCGCCTCGCGCCGCGATGGCGGTCTGAACGCCCCTTAAAACCGGCCTCGACCTCGATGCGGAATTGTCAAAAAATCGATAAAAATGTCTTGAATTTGGCTAGGTTTACTACTGTTTGAAAGAGCTATTCGACGTAAACAGAGTGGTACCACGAGAGTGTCGAAAACTCAAATATAGGCGAGTAAGGGTGGAAGAAAGTTCAGCGCTGTCGTCCGCCGCTCTAAAATGGCAGATGGGGCTAAGGTATATTAGGCGGCTGGGATGTTGTGAGCATGCCATCGCGAAGTACTTTAAGTGTTCTGCTCGATCACGCATTTGCACGCCGTTAGCTCGCCGCGTCTTCCCGCAGTGGTCGACCGAAATCGAAAAAATAGGATAGCGCAAGCCTCACCTGCATTTTCACACCGCTGCAACTCGGTCTCTTCATGAGCTACACCGCTGTGCTTTAGTGTGCTTCGGGAGCCTTCTGCTGCCTACAAAATCATCGAGTTGCTAGATTCGAACTTGACAGAGTTATTGCGCTTCGAGCACGCCCGCGCGTGAAATTTGCGAGCGGTCGCCCGTTTGATTAAAGGGTTCGACTCTATATGCATAGTTCACGGCGCACTCCAAAGCCTTTCCGGGACAGATTGGAGCAATTCTTGAGTAGGGCGGTTCTATATGCATTGTTTACGGCGTCCCTCGGAGCACTCCTAGCACGACAGAGCACTGGCAACGTACGCCGTGCTTGAGATACTCCGAAAGCACGCATGTCCCGAAAGCACGCATGTCCAGAGAAAGAAGCTGCTCCAGTCGCAGATGACTGCTCCAGTCATTTTTTGGCCCACCTATGGCGAAAGTACGGTGTTCTGGTAAAGTTGTAGATATGTTTGTGTCCCGAAGAGACGAATTGAATGGTGTAAGCCTTTTTCAACAAGCCTGAAACTGAAGGAGTTATGATCATGCGACAGTTTGAGACGGATTTTTCCATCGCAAACCGCCGTTTCGACTGCGCGACGTGAGCGGTATTGTAAAGCCACGCAGTTCGAGGTCTACGAGCAACAGCAGTGTCAAGAGAGTATAGCAGTGACACGAAAAGATTAGCATTCATTTCGGCAATGAGATATCCAACGAAGTCATCTTCCTTTGCCCGAACGTTGTTTAGACATAGGAGTCCGCATACAACCCGATGACGGAGTCGCCTGGGGCCCCAGGCCAACGGAGCTCGGGGCGTCTCTAGCGACTGTCACCATCCATCGACTGCGACAGAGCATTTTCCAGGAAACACCTCTCGCTCTATGCGGTTGATTAGAAACAAGAAATGGGCAGTTTGCTGCTGCGTGGCTTCCAATACAGGGTAAGGCATTGGAATCGATAGGCATAGTGACTGCAGTGGTAGCAGATCCTTTGCAATGGCTTTCCTAAGGGGGAACGTTGCGGTGCCTTGCAAGGACGCTAACGTCAATTTGAGTGGTCGGTTCTTCCCAGAAGAGCAATTTTAGCAACAAAGAAGTGAAGTGCAAAATGGAACTGAAACGGATCTGCAGAACATCATAGATCTTGAATTCCTAGAACGGAAGCCAGGCTTATTTTTTAGTTTTGCTCTAAAAATAAATATTTCACGATTCATCTACGCCCGAAGCCAACATGTGGATCTACCTTGAACAGCGGAAGGACAATTTGTTGTACCTTTTGAAGGTACAATTCTTTGCACTTTTGTGTTGTTAAAAGCTCGAAAAGAATCCAACCTTCCTAGAAAGTTAAGCCACTGCACGAGCACTCAGTATTGGGGGAACATCAGCATCTTGGTAAGATTCTGTCGGATCTTTCCAGTTCAACGTTGAGGCCTCCTTTTGGTTGGAGTCCCAATTTATGACGTGTATTCCAAAACATAGACAATGCATGACTTGTATAGCCACTCGAGACCTGAAGTTGCGACATTTGGTAATTCCGCTTATTGTAAACATGATATGCATAGTTGTGCTTTGAAGAATATCGTCGAATAATTAGTTGCAAAATTTGTTCGAGTAATTATTCGAGTAGTTCGATAGTTCTTGATTAATATTCGTTCAAACTCCAATATCGATGGTTTTCAAAGTTGGAATATTCATTCGAATTCGAACATCGAAGAAAGCCATGCTCAAATATTATTCGAAAATCAAACAATTAAACTCCATTCGATCGAATAGATTCATTCGAATGTCGCATAAACTTCCAGTCTTCAAGCATATAACCTTGTCACGCAACATCTGAGTGGTCCGTGTCCTAAGTTTTGATCAGAGTAACAAGTTGGAAAGCGCTGGAAAGAAAAGAAAATAGCAGTCGCTCTCTGCCTAGAAGGTGTGTTCATATGTCTTCATGTATCTTTCTATATATCCTCTTATCTGCAACCCTCTCACATCAGTGGCAACTGCCGCAGCGACCGTGCACTTGTCAAGCCCGTACTGTGTTGGCCTCACCCAGTCCCACAAACACACGGAATGATGGAGTGGCGGTCTTTGTAGGTCTATGTAGGAATAGTCACCACGCGCGCGACGATCTTCATTCATCCCCTCATGACCTGCTGCAAGAGCCAGGCCTGAAAGTTGTTGATAGTTTGATTGCCCTTCTCTCTGCTGAAGAGATGGCCCTCAGAGCAGGGGAAGGCAATCAATATCGATCGAAATTATCGCTTTTCTATCAGGTTTAACTGAGAAGGGCGGGAGTTAAATGATTATGATCGTCGACGGGAGACCTCCACAGCTGATGGGAGGTCTTGATCGGGAGGCCAATACCGGTCGATATTATCGACTTCTTGACCAATTATTTCGCTTTGGGAGATACGCGGGTATTACGGCCGACGGAAGTGCTTCGCAGCAGATGGAGAGCTGTGGACGGAAGTCCAATATCGATCGATATTGTTGATTTTAGCTTGAAAGTGACATTCTTACGTTTGTCTATCGACAACGTTTAGACGTCACTGCTGTTGCGGTCCCGTTTGGAAGAAAACTTCTGTTCAACATAGCATTAGGAGCGCTGGGAACCTTCCGTTCTAACAAAAAGGCTTTTCGTCGTCGGAGCAAAGTCGATCAGACGCCCAAAAATGTCAGAGTTTTTGCCCGAGGTTGACCGTCCGAGGATGAGGAGGGAAGGTGTCTGCAGTCAAGTAGTCGCCAGAGTGAAGTGGACCGTGCTGTGAGGCATCAGGAGGGTTGTCGAGGAACTTACAAGGGAAGGGTCTGAAGCGTATGTCTGAACGGGGAAGTGAGCCATATAGGAAGAATCCCCACCACTCAAATAGTATAAAAATATGTTTCCTGTTTGCCAAGTCGTCAAACTCAAGGAGTAGGGGGTGCAGGTAGTTACAGTGGAATTTTTGGGTCTTGTACGACCACGACAACTGGCCCGGAGAGCAGAGGATAGTGACGTTGCTTTATGAGTGGGAGGTCGGGGGATCGATTCTCCTGCTTTGCTGTATTTTTAGATTTCATCTATCTGGTTGAAGTTTGAAAGATTCTTAAATCTATACCATTTTTAGATGTTTTTGCATAATTTTCCTACTCTGCCCCGTGTAGAGTAACTTTCTTGCCACTTGTTTATTACTGACGGATTTTAACCAAAAGGCAATAAGAAAGCTATTAAACATAATGATGTATAAATGTTCAACACCAATGAGTAATGGGTTCATGGGTACAAAGTGGATGAAGCAGCGCTAATCACAATGCGGACGGCGGATAAAAGCGACAGGCTCCTCACGGTTTGTTTCCCTATGTCACCAACAATGTCGCCGATGGTCGAGTCCGCCTGCTCACGCTGAAGTGTGGCCCACCTCACCTTTAGATAGGTAGCCTTCTTTGGAAGAGATCAAACTGGCCGAACGGATGGCCAGCATTCTCAAGGACCTCGAAGCACGTCAACTTGAAGTTGGCGAAGACGAACAGCTGGAAGTGGTGGAAGAAGAGGAAGATTGGGGTCCGCAAGATGAACTGATAGAGGTGGGGGGGGGGGCAAGCAAGCAGAGGACATATGATAACGTTTTCGGGCGGAACTCTTGTTCCGGAGGAAAGGGTACGTCTTCAGTTGGATTTCGTCTATGGAGCCGATGTAATTGGTCCATGTAGAGAAATAAACAGTGAGGAGAATGTAGCTTTTATACGCTGCCCGTATTTGACCAGTGCTGTTTCATGCACTCTGCACCTATGTATCATTGGTGTTGAACATTTATACATCACTATGTTAAATAGCTTTCTCCTTGCCTTTTGGTTAAAAAACCGGTCAGTAATAAACAAGTCGCAAGAAAGTTACTCTCCATAGCATTCATCTGGAAAATACGCAGAAAACGTCTGTAAATAGTAGGCGTCAGAATCCCTCTAATCTCAACCAATCTGTTGAATGGCAAAAATGCAGCAGAGCAGGAGAAACGAAGCCCCGACCTCCCACTCATAAAGCAGCCATTGTCCACTGCGCTCCGAGCCGCTTGCCGGCAGAGGCATTGCGGGGTACAAGACCTTCGAACTCGTGAGGTGCTCATTCCATCGTAAGTTCAAGGACCCCCTACTCCTTGAGTTTGACGACCTAGCAAACAAGAAACACATTTTCATACTAATTGAGTGGTGGGGTTCTTCATATATGACTCGCATTCCCCGTTCAGACTTAGGCCCCTGTTATGCTCCCGCGGGAGCTTCCGCGGACGTCCGCGGACGGACGGTGCACCGCGGACGGTCGTCGTCGTCCCGGGACGGCTAGCGTCGCGTCGGAGCGCGTTTTCCGCCCCGAACTCCGCGGGACGACAGCCTTCCGCGGTGCAGTGCACCGCGGACGGCTGCTTTCCGCGGACGGGAAGTATGGCCCCTGTTATACTCCCGCGGAAGCTCCCGCGGGAGTATAATAGGGGCCATACGCTCCAGACCCTTCCCTTGTTAGGGATAAAATCACTGACAACGACATCACTTTCTGGAGATGATGCTGATATTGGGCGTAGTGGTGGGTGGTCTGGATGGGTTCATACCGCAAAACTTCTCGTTTGACCTTAAAGAAGATAGAGCAGGGTCAGAACATAACAAGGTTCTCAAATATTGCCTTTTGTACTCCAATGAGGAAAGAAAACTGCTTAATCAGAGCAGCTAGCTTGACGTGATTATCCTTAAATTAGTGATACTGCAGCATCGCGCGAAGCTCGCAAGGCACCCTAATAGGCATGACCTAGCACTTGCAATGTATAATTCGGCTTGGAAAGTGTAGAATTTGGTCTAAAATAGAAATCAAAAAACACCACGATTCACGCAAGTTCAGCACATCCCACTACTGGTAAGAGGGCTGTTGTCAGCAACATGTTACGAACGGCAGTTGGTATGTGTACGGAGCCCAGAGAACGTCATGAATCTTTACGATTGGTTTTAGACATAGCCATTTCAACGGCTATAGGTTTTCAGGTCGCCATAGAAGACCTCCCGCTAACTCTCAAGATAGATGCCGCGTAGACGAGATGCCTTTCGACCTACCCTTCATCTCCGATAGAGTCACTGCTGCACTTCAAAGGGCAGGACTTGAGGGCATAACTGCAGGACGACGTCGTCTTAGTGAACATTCCTACCGACAACATTAGGCAGCAGTTGCTTCCTAACAAGCTCTACGATCAGCAGTATCTTTGCAAAAATTGCGTTATTTGCCCTAGTAGAAGACTAGACGATTGCTCAACGATTGGAACAACTTACCGAGTATCGAGTATCGATTGCTTCGCATACAACGCAAAATACATCGAAGAAACAGGAAGGGCTCTTGCAGTTCGTATAAGGGAACATCAAGTATACGACGTGGTTTGCTAACCATCCCACTTGGTAAGCATAGGATTGGTGCGCATAACGGAAATGACTTTGAGGTGAAATGTACCATTTTGGCCATTGCAGAAGACATTCCGGCAAGGGGAGTGTTAGAGGTATTTTCACAAGAAATCCAGTAATGAACAACAGAAATGAATGTCTGTCTGTTACGAGTGACTTTCTGCCTTTTGTGTCTCATTATGAACAATAGAAGGACCGGTCGGCGGCAGTGAAGTGCAGTATGCCCCATTCGTCCCTACTAGCTAACTGACGTGGGCGAACATCAGCCTTGCGATGGATTAATTGGTGAGTTTGTCTCTCCCACTTGGTCCCTCCTTTGTGTCCGTGGGGAAAGTCCAAAGTGGTGGTTAGGCAGCGCGAGACAGGAGGGGGGGGGGGGTGACTTCGGGAGGTCCAATCGCTGTTCTGCGGACCGGAAACTTTTGTTTTGTGTGTCAAAGTTTTCGTAAGGCAGTCGTTAGACCGTCGGCGAAGCCTTGGGAATTAGGGGTGGGTGAGCAAAGGGATGAGAGGAAGATCGCATGCCCCCCAGTAAGGGGCCGGTGTACCTCCTGACCGTCCCCTGGGTGGTTAAGGCGCTTGAAGGAGTAGACTTAGACTTAGTTCCTCCTATGCCGTTGGACATATCGTATCGACGAGGCTTCTCCACACTGATGTCTGTCTTGTGCAAATTCTTCACCTTCGTCACTGGAGTTGAAGGTCCTTTTCTTTTCAAATCTTCTCCTCCATGTGTTTCTCGGACAACTGCGGGCTCTGCTACTACCTTCAGGAATCCAACTCATGGTTCCTCGAGGGAACCAGGTGCTCGGGCATTCGCAATACGTCTCTCAATATCGGTCGAAGGCATCTCTTGTGGAAGGCGTTCAGCTTTTTGATGCATTTCACAGAAATCGCCCATGTTTCACTCGCGTGGGCGACAATAGCGACGACAATTGAGTGGTAAAGCCGCACCTTTATGTTTGACGAGATGGATGATGAGCTCCAGATTGGATCAAGCTTTCGAAACACAGCTGTCGCTTCACAATCCTCGTCAGTATTTCTGATTCCGTATTCCCGTAGCATGACACGGTAGTGCCAAGATATGTGAACTTCTGGACAGTTTCGAACTGTGATGCCTCGACGTTGATATCTGTTCTCTCTATGCTCATCATTTTTGATTTGTTCGGGTTTAATCGTAGATCAACTTTCTTGGGCTCGTTCGCGAGGTTTGTGGTCGCCTGTTGCAGTGAACCGTTACTCTCGGCTATGATGGCCACATCGTCTGCGAAGTCGAGATATGTTAAACGATGTGTCCTGCTCTATTTGATGACTGCTTCTTCACTTTTCATGTATTTTCTCATAATGAAGTCTAGAGCAATATTGAACAGAACTGGGGAGAATACACATCCTTATCTCACTCCAGTAATAACTTTGAAGAACATTTCATTTCGTGCATTTCATTCGTTTTGACGCAACAGGAGGAGTTGTTGTATAGTTTTTTGAAGACTTCCACAAAGGCTGGGGTATACCGTAAATCCCAAGAATCGACCATAGCGATTCACGGTGTATAGTATTGAAAGCTTTCCGGATGTCCACGAATTTGATGAGAAGTTGCTTCCGAAATTCCATGCTTTGCTCGGTGACATTGCGTAAGGTAAAGATCAGTTCACTGTATGACCTCGCATTTCGGAGTCTACATTGTTCTTCGCGTAGTCTTTCATCTACCGCGGCACGCACTCAATGTATGAGTAGAACACCTTGCCGGGTATAGAAAGCAATGTAACTCCTCGCCAGTTCCCACATTCCGTAAGTCACCTTTTTTGGGTATTTTGACGATAACTCCTTTCTTACAGTCTCCCGAAACTTCCAAACGCTACCAGCTTTGTTAAATAGTCTCTTCAATGTTTTGGTCATTGCACAGCCTCCTGCTCTGAGAAGTTCAGCGGAGATTTCATCGAGACCCGGCGCTTTACCACCTTTCAGACTTTTGATTACTCTATCCGTCTGCTCCAATGTTTTGTCGCCCATAGAGATTTTCAGAACACTCTCCTCTTCTTCGTTTCGAGAGTCATACGTATCATTAGGTCCTGGCTGGTTCAGGACTTCTTTCAAGTGCGCAACCTATCTCTCGATCTGTTCTTCGTCCATACGAGCTACGATCTCTTGTCGGTGTGATTGAGCTGGTGTGTGTGTTCCTGATAGTTCTCTGACGTAGAGCGTTTTCGAGTCGCGACGCTCGGCAGTTTTGTGCTTCTACATTTTCGGCGTCAGCCATTTCTTCTTATCCGCTCGACAGATCGTTTCACTAGCCGATCGGGTTAAGCGTACTCCCGGCAATACTCTATTTAAGATCATCGCTCGAGTTAGATCGGCCTTTTTTCTGCTTCGTACGTCTTCACTCGTCGATTAGATCCCAAGTTTCGTGCCTTGTCCACTGTTCTTTGCGGTTTGCTTTACGATATTCCATTGCTTTTCAACCTCTGCGCACTCGACGAACTCTTCCAGCATGCGAAAGCGATTTTGCAGTCTAATGGAGAAGTTTGCCGGGACGACGAGATCCTTTAGTCGAGTTATTTCAAAGGGACGTGCAATGCAATGTTGTTTTTGTTCCTTGAGTTTCATTCTCAGACTGACTTGCTGCAACCAACTAGTGATCGAATCCTGCATCTGCGCCGCTATATGCTTGAGTATCTAGCATGAATTTTCTAAACCTATTGCTGATACAAACGAAGTCAGTCTCCATCCGGCGATGACAAGTTGCGACCGGAGTGCGATGCACACGAAGGACTAAGGAACATTTATTGCTTGTTCTCTTCTCTTATATAATGTCTGCCACGGATCTCCCAGCCTTCAGGCTCTCTTGTTAAGAGGGATCTCGGGCCGCTTGTTGCAGAGCCACGTAGTGCGTCCCCGGGCGGTGGATAGGGGAATTAAACGCGAACCAAATGCGACCGCGTACTGCCCAGAGACGCAGGTGGGATGCAGGGGATGGGCTCCTTGCTCCTGATATGTCGGGTCGAGGCGTTCCTTTTGCGTGGGAGCGGCATGTTCATGCACATTGTTCGTGGATGTGTTTGCGCCTGTGCGGACTGTAACTGTATCGGTCCGGCCAAAAAACTTGCAGTCGGTAGACCGGGAGTACATGAAAGGCGATTCGAGGCCACCTTAAGTCTTGCCACCGTCCCTTCGGGTAGTCTGCTGGCTGCCCGGAGTTCCTCGCCCGGACCACAGAGCCCGACTAGCTACCCGTGCGTAATCCAGTCAAAAACAGCAGCACTAAAGGGCCTCATTCTTTTGACCCCGGAAGAGCCCCCATTTCTGCAGCGATGGGAAGGACGAGTACGGAGAGGCTGCTGAAATCTGCTGAGCAAACTGAGAAGGGCTAGGATGACGATCTGAACTTACAACGCCCGCACGCTCGCATCGAAAGCATCCGTCGAGGACCTGATGATGCAAGCCAGGAAGATCAAGTACGACGTCATCGGACTGACCTAGGCGAGAAGACACCACCCCTACACGCCGCCTGCGACTCCGGAGAAGAACTGTTCCTCGGAACTCGCGACAGCAGGGAGTAGGCGGCGTTGGTGTCCCGTCAACACGCACTTTGCCATGAACATCGATTCGTACGAGTCTCTGACAACCCGAATCGGACGTCTGCAACTGAAGCGATGTGGCTCCGTGCCAGCTTTGACTGTATTCGTCGCGTATGCCCCAACATCCGACTACGACGATGAAGAGGTCGAAGCCTTCTACGTGGAACTGGAGAAGTTCTATAAGGAGGATCACACCTTCTACAAGGTGATCGTCGGCCACTTCAACGCCAAGATCGGACCGCGAAAGTCGCCGGAAGAACTTCATGTCGACCAAGAGCATCAATGGAAACTCACAGTTCCAGAAGCCTTCCTCTCTACGATGGACCTGGGAATCCCCCGGTGGCCAGTTCTACACAGGATCGGACCATCGCCTCCTTCGCTCAAGGTTCCGCTTTTCGCGTCAAGGAGAGAAGGCCGTGAAGTTTAAGAAGAGTCCCAGAACGACCATCAACTGGGACCTTTACACTTCTCTTGCCGGCCTTTGGGAAAATACCGTTATAGACAACATCGACGAGGAATACGACCGCTTCGTGCGCCATCTCCACGATGGTGCTAAGGGAGCCGCGAGCTTGAAGACCACCAAGAGACGCCTATCTCCGGAAACTCTCGAGCTTATACGCCAGCGTAGAGCAGCACGAGCGTCAGGCAACTACCAGCTCACGTCCGAGCTTGCGAAGCTATGCAGAACGGCGATAAAGGAAGATCTCAAGGAGAGAAGGGCGGAAGTGCTGGCAGAAGCAGCAGAGGCAGGGTTGAGCATCCGCAATGCCCGCCGGAACTTCGCCATCTTTAACAACACCAAGACGACCGCTCTCCGACGTCCTGACGGAACCGTCACCTCTTCCAGAAGGACCGTGGAGAAGGCCATTCACGACTTCTACTCCGATCTCTTCGATAGCCACGTCTACCTGCCCCCATGCCATATTCGGCAGTATGGATACGTTGTTCCCTCTGTTCTCCCTTCCGAGATCCGACACGCCATCTCGTCGGTGAAGAAAGGTACAGCACCCGGTCCTGAAAGAATCAGACCCGAACACCTAAAGAACCTCCCGCCAGCACTCATCAACACCCTGGCGCGGCTCTTCACACGATACCTGTCGGAGTGCAAGGTTCCATCTCAGTGGAAGACCAGCAAGACCGTCTTGCTGTACAAGAAGGGAGACGTGCACGACATTGGCAATTATCGCCCGATCTGCCTGCTGTCCGTAGTCTACGAGCTGTTCACTCGAGTGAACCTAAATAGGATCAGCAGAACGCTGGACGAAGAACAGCCACGCGAACAAGCAGGATTTCGGAGAGGATTCAGCACGTTCGACCACATACACACCATTACGAATCTCATCGAAGTGTCGCGAGAGTACAAGCTGCCGCTGTGCCTCACGTTCATCAACTTGAAGAAGGCATTCGACTCCGTCGAAACTGAAGCGGTCATCGACACCCTGCTCACTCAGGGTGTTCCTACTCAGTACATCAGAGAGCTGTACAGGGGATTCACGACCAAGATTTCACCATTCTACAACGACGTCGTCATCGACGTAAAGAGAGGGGTTCGGCAGGGGGATACCATATCCCCGAAGCTCTTCAGCGCCACCCTCAAAAACGTCACGCGCGAACTTGAATGGAAAGACATGGGAGTGAAGGTCAACGGCCGACAACTACATCATCTTCGCTTCGCTGACGACATCGTGCTCATAACACCGAGCATCAGCCAGGCGGAGCGAATGCTGGCCAACTTCGATCGTGTATGTGGAAACGTTGGACTGCAGCTGAATCTTAAGAAGACGATGTTCATGAGGAACGGACAAGTTTCCGAGACCCATTCTCGCTCAACGGAACGAACAACTTCGAATGCTCCAGGTACGTGTATCTGGGTCGCGAAGTCAATATGGCCAACGACCTAGCGCCAGAGCTGAGCAGGAGGAAACGAGCGGCTTGGGGAGCTTTCAAGAGCGTCGAAGAAGTCGCGAAGAAGACGAAGAACGTTCGACTCCGTGCCCACCTATTCGACTCCACTGTTCTTCCTGCCCTAACATACGCCTCAGAGACCTGGGCTATACGAAAGCAGGATGAACACGCGATCAGCGTCGCGTAGCGTGGAATCGAGAAGACGATGCTCGGAGTGACACGACTCACGCAAGTGAGAGAAGGCCTCCGGAGTTCCGAGCTTCGCCGACGTTTGAAGATCAGAGACGCTGTCGAGTGGCCCAAGTTGTCGAAAATTAGGTGGACCGGCCACGTAATGCGCTTTGCAGACACCCGCTGGACGAGAGCCGTTAGCGACTGGATTCCGCGGGATGTCAAGAGAACACCGGGACGTCCACCAATGCGTTGGTCGGACTTCTTCGTGAAAGCCCTGAACGATCGCTATGACGCTCTTCGTGTCCCTCGAGCGAAGAGGATCCATTGGAGCACTATGGCACGCGACAGGGACGAATGGAGACGCTGCTGGCGCCCGCTGAAGCAAGTCGATGATCAACGGGAAGACAGGTGATACAGGTGGTATAGTGTCTGATCCCGACATCTTTTGATTTCTTCCTTCCGTCCCTTGATTCCGTCTCGCTGCCCTAAAACCGGCCCTGCCCCAACAGTGTATCCGTCGTTGTTGATGTTGAAAAAGGTATGACCTAAAGTAGAAAAATTCACAAACAAACAAACAATTGCATTTGTTTTCGCCGCGGTTGTAAGGCGGCAAAGTTATGCCTCCTCCTCACCATGTTAGACCCTGGTTATAACATGTCAAGCGGTGATCAGCACGCGGCACGCCTCCATTGCGTCGCTCTTTGCCCGCCGAAACGGTTGTAAAGCCGCGGCGATTTTATTTTTCTTTTGTTTGTTCGTACGCTTTTTCTTTTTTAGGTCATTTCTTCTTCTCTAGGAGCCCCTCGGTAAGTCCCAATTCATTTTGTTACATAACTTTTAGTTATGTGCCCCCCCCGGACTAGGATAGATCCAAACCGCCGCTGTACTGTACGCCGCTAGAATCGGGGAAATCGTCGTGAAGCTAGCATCCGGCATACGTTTCAGTTTCAACAGAAGTTTTCATCGTTTCTGTATCTGGAAAGATTTTACGGAGGCGGGTTTCTAGCCCGTCGTCCAACCCACCCCATTTCTCATCCAGGCTTGGGACCGGCAACGGCGGAGTTGGTGGAGTAGAGCGCAAATAGAACTTCTGCACCACATTCAGACCTTTGAAGACAACGAGAATTCGGAACGTCAGGCTCTGCTGAATAATGGTCCACCTAAAAACCTCGTGTGGCAGAATTAATAACTAACCGACAACTTACAATGCCGAGGTCTGAAGAAGAGAGAAGTTGGAGATTATGTTGAATTTCTAGGCCATGTTATTTGTACTTCAGCAGTGTATAATTTGCCTTCAAAGCATTTGGCTTAAATGGGAAGTGCTCAGTTTTAAAGTTAAAACGGTAGATCTTCAACCGGTTCCGCTGCCAGCGACCAGTGCTCTCCTGTTGTTCTCAGATCTCGATGCGGGCCGTGTCGGACGAAGAGTCTGTGATCCTGATCGTGTCGCCGAAATTCGCCACGGTGCACGACCACGTCTCGTTCCAGTGGAGTCTCAAGATTCACGGTACAACTGGAAGGGTAAGTCCGAGCGAGCAGCAGCAACCACTGCTGCATGTGCTGAACTGCTCCTTGAGTTAATGAGTTAGTGAGTTTTAGTTTAACGGATCCGACGACGACTTGGTGGACGAGGAGGACGACTCCCCGTCGAATTACGTCGCTGTTGAGCTCTACTTCGTCGACGGTCCAGTCAGTCAGGCAAGTTACCTATCAAACACCTCATTAAAATGGGTGCGGTACTAAGCAGCTGGTGCCCATTGCACACCGGCAAGGTACCTTAAAACGGTTAAGTTACATAGTAAGTCAACCAGTGCCCGGGGTTGCTTCCGTTCCTTAGTTCAGCTCTCTTCCGCGTAAGCGGAGGAGAGCACAGAAACCGTGCGAGTGTTCCACGACCATGTGCAGTGTCGGAGCGGGCACCAGCCCGATTAGTACAAGGGGTGTCAGTATCCATTGCAATTAGACAGACGCGAACAGGCTTCCTTAATTCACCAGCGCGACCTACGCTTGTCCACGCCATCTGATGTCTTCGACACCTTTGGCGTTTGCTGTCCATTAGCTTTTATCTTATTTGGGAGCATTCCTGTATGACTGTTACTAGCGAAGACAGACAGATTTTCTCCTACAAAGAGAATAGGTTACGTGCTGAGAACTGAACTCGTGAAATAAAGATTGGGGGAATAGGAACGAAAAATCTGGATCATAGATCCAGGCACCAATTTTGGCATGGCTCCAACAAATAGCCATTGATAACAACGTTCAGTAACGTCGATCTGAATTAAGGTTGATGTCCGAGCGGTGGTCCGTGTGATGCAGAAGGACGCAAAAAAGGAAGACAAACCAGAAATAGTGGAGGAACGTGAGTGGCATTCACATAACGGAACGGCTTGTAAATGAGAAGATTTTGCTCCGAATATAACCCGGGATGCATCCGAGTAACTGTACCTGCCTTGTTTATTGAGAAGTTACTGCTACAAAAGAGCTGAGTGGGTGCGCCACGTTTAGTGTCTTCCCTCCTCTCTTAGGGCCTGTTCATACTTCGCGACAGCAGCAGCAAGAGCGACGAGAGCGCGCCCGCGGAAGTACCAGCGGAAGTGGTATGAACAGGCTACTAGAGCGACAGCGCTGGCGCCGAGTATGAGCACTTTTCGGCGGCGCGCACTCGGTTTTATGCATGTTTTGCACGGCCACGAGTAGCTCTTGTTGCGAAGTATGAACAGGCCCTTACGAAGGCGGAGCGATCCGCTGGATTAAGACGGTCGAGTGAATCATTTTCTCTCTGTTCTCGCTGTTCAGAAGAAGCTGACTACCTTCTAGCTGTACTTCAACTTACTTGCACTGAAAGGATTCGTTGAAGGACAGCTTCATTGGTCTCTTTGTCCTGTTTTGAGCTCGATGCTTAATAGGTAGTAATGCTATGACACTTCTTCAGAAAATCGGTCCCCATACTTTATCCAAATACAGTGAACACGAGCCGGTGGCTAGTTAAAGCTCCGACTCTTCATAGGCTGCCTATTCTCATCCTAGGGAAGTCGAATTCATATCTGAACGGTCCAATCACAAGGATTTGCACTTTATCTCGGTCTCCCTCCGGAACCGGAAACCCTTGCTGTCATAATTAGAGAGCCAGGCATTACGAGGGATTCAAATTAATGAAAGTGTTGGGACGCCTTTCAAGAAAAGACAGGCGTCGTTGAAGAAGATATTCTGCGATTATACTGCGATGTACCATACCGTGGAGATGTCTGGACATGGATCTTACAATTAGTCACTCTCCATTCCATCTGCTCGTTTCAGGAAGTACCATTTCAATGCAGCGAGGCCGTGGGGTCGAAGTGACAGACAAGGATCGAACTTCCATTTCCCAGTTCTTTCAGGTACTTATTTCATGCATCAGCACAAGGAAGAGAACGCATAAGCGTTCAGGCAGACATTTGCTCGTCGCCGTGCTTGCATTTGCTTGTCTAGCAGCTTAGGCTTTTCCATGAGGCTGAGCGGCATAGCCCTAGCCGCTGTTTCGCGTATGGCTTCGTTCAACCTCCAATAAGCCGCTCCGAACAATAAGAACATCTAACACATAAAACAACTATCCAGTTCTAATCCTCCAAGCTAAAAGGTAGGTCGGAAGTTCTGGCGATTTTTGTGCAACCGCTTTTCGTTCGTTTACTGCTGAATCAATATCCATCTTACTGCGCATTTTTATATAAAGTCTAATACGGAATACTTCGCGCTATCTGACGAATAATACGTCTTTCACCTATACTTAATAATTGTCTTTCTTCGAAGACCTATTGGAGTATGTATGCCGAAAGAGCAACTCCGAACGATATTTTATTTCAATCTCAAACTGGGTCGATCCGCCGTCAAAACAGCGTGGCAAATCAGCCACTTGTGGGGACCTAATGGTATTGGAGAAAGGGCCGCGCAAGAAAAGTGCGAGAAATTTCGTTCTGGAGATTTCAACCTTGAAGACGCGCCCCAAAGCGGCAGACCTAAGCCATCCAGGACGACAATTTGAAGGCCTCTGTGTGAGCTAGTCTATCGCAGACACTCCCTGAGATTGCGGAAGGTGAAAAGAAGTTCTGTGCGATAGCCGAAGACTATCAGAACAGTGGGCTGATGTCGACGAACCCTTAGGCGCTTCCCAATGCCGAGATACCCGCAGAAAAAGACGATGAAGTGTGGCGGTTAGGGGGGGGGCGGGGGGGGGGGGGGGGGGTGACGTGATTCACTACACCTTTTGGAACCCGGCCGAGTCATCACAGCAGAGTTTTAGTGTGACTAAAACGATGAGATGTAACTATTTAAAACTGCGTGAGCTGCAACCGGTACTAGTGAACAGAAGAAGTCCCAGTCTTCTGCCCGACAACGCGCACCCATACATTTCGCAAATCACCACGTGAAATTTGAACGAACTAGGAGTGGAAGTTCTGGCTCACTCGCTATGCTCAACAGACCTTGCGCTAACCGAATACCGCCTTTTTAGCACTTTCAGAACTTCCTCGCTGGCAGAACATGCAAATCATGACCACGCAAAAACAGCCTTTCTAGAATTTGTTCCACCCAGTTTTTTTCGTTCATGGAATTAATTACAAGTATCAAGTATTGAAAAAGTGTGCTGATTCGAACGGTGCTTACTTCGGCTGAATCCGCTGAGTATTATGAAAGTTATGATCGTTTTAAGTGGACCAGCAAACCACTACGTTCATATGCCGCTTAGGTACTTCCACTATAGAGCAACATGAGCTGGAAGCCAAGGTTTCGAAAAACTCGCGTTTTCTGTCGCGAGCTTGTGCGGTCCAAAGATTCGCTCGTTGGCGGTGCGGCCCACAGTTGAACAACCACAAGAGCTGCGCCCGCTGACCAGCAGCAATGGGGGCACATTTTAGCGTCACTTCTGCTCTCGTTTGAAGTGGCAGGGTCCATTACTCAACTAACTGGAATGAGGATCCGAACGCAGGATGTGGTCTTTATCACAATAAGAAAGAAGCGGTGGTGTCGCGTTTATGTGACGGAGGGAGGGAACCATCTATCTCAACTCCTGGACGGAACCGTAATGGAAGACGCGCGCTAAGCACCTTGGCCGACTCACGCTCGAGGGGAACACCCACATGGCAAAGGATATCGGGGAACTGAAGAGGAATATCTGCACGCAGCAAGTGTAGACTGAAGTTCGATGCTAAGGCTGAGGTGCGATGATAATGCCCTGATGACGTGAGTCGCCAGTAAACTTTGAACCGAGCAGATATTACGATGTCCTTGACGCCTCTCAATTTCTTGATGCTCTCCCCACTTCACCCGTTGGAAGAGTCCACCTTTCTGTATCATTTTCATTGCAGGAAAACGTGGGTCACATCGTGAAGGTGTCAGTGATGATCAAGATGGAGGCCAAGCTCTTTGATCCGTACACGTACCTAGACAAGGTCAGTCTCGGCCTGATTCTGCAGTCTACACCGGAGTGAGTTGCAGCACAATGTTTGCAGGTGTCTCCAACGCCGCACAAGTCCTTTCTCACGACGAACTACAACGCCAGGGTGAACAGCAAGATATGGAGACGGCGCTCCAGAAAGTGGGTCGCATGGTGGCGAGCTGGAGTATGTAGGAGTGTGCTCCATCCAGAAACCAAATTTCCGTAGCGGGTAGAAGAACAGCCGAGAATTTGTTTGCCGTTTGCAAAAGTCTTTTCCCCTCAAACGACGTGCGTAGCGGAACGAAGGCTATTCCTTCTGTGTCTTCAATTCTCCACTAAACTAATCTTACGCTATTTCTGTCAGCACACCTAACATGCCGGTTGAATGAGAACACATGAAGCAACGCTGCTTAAAACCTAGACTGTCCGCCAGAAGATCGGTAAAGGACGAGAACGGGAAAGTGAGTCGCAAGGACAAGGTGGACTTCGAGAAGAAGTTTGCGGAGGTGATGGAGCAGGAGAGGGAACGGGTAAGCAGTCGTATGCCTTTTGCATCTTGAGCTGTATGGAAGGTGCTGTTGCAGCTGGGCGACGCGAACCGTCTCCGAGTCTCCGACGCGTCCTCGCGCCGTGGATCCACCCAGACGATCCTCAGCCACCACCACGAACCCGACCACGAGCATCTCTTCAAAAAGGTACCCACACGCTTCACCTTCCTTTATTGCTTACCCCGTCACACCACATTTTGCTTCCTGGCCGAGATAACTATATAATTCACTCACCAATCTGCGGTCACACTAATTCGAATGTTCTGCCTGAAATAAAAGCCTTACCACCTTGCCTTACTGTTTCTAACTGAATGGTTGCAGTAACAAGTTTCTTTCCTTGATTTTCCTTACGAATCTGTAAGTTGATGCGAAAGTGTTAGTTGTCAGAAAGCTGCTGACTAGCGTCTCCTCTACTCGCCTCTACCAAAGAGGTTTACACAACCCTCACAAGCACTGCCACGCCTTTGCTTCGTCTGTGAAGTTTAGAGCAAATATTTCAAACTAACTAAAGTCTTGAGCGCGTTTAGAATTATTAGGTTCGTCAAAAATGTAAAAAAGGCCAATTCTGCAAAGGCTCCAAAACTTTCTATTCTTTATCGGTAGCCGTGATTTTCCATGTGGTAGTTGAAGACCATTCTCGAAACTTCTCTGTGGTAGGTATGGGTAGCCACGTTGCCTTCCTTAACTCCAATGACGACGCCAGCTCCACAAGAGCGCCTTCGAGCCATCGCCTCCTGTGAAAGGGGTCGAGGCCCTCGAGCGACGGCAACCAACGTTCGAAACATCAGCAGCTCCTCTGGGGAAGACACCACTTCCACCAGCACTGTCAAGCGCTGGTTCGCTTAATTTCATTGCTTTTCACTGTTTTTCTCGAGCAGCGTCCGCCAGTTTCTGTCCAGCTCGAAAAAAGCAGCCGACAGGAGCTTCTGACCACGTACTCCACGATAGCGCTTACTACCACTTATTCCGCTCATTTAGGCGGTGATAGCAAAAAAATTCGCCAAAGATGAAGAGGCGGTCAACATATTTGATCCCGTCTTCCCAGCTCTGGAAGAAGGAGATCGCTGATTTACCTACTAGGTGACACATAGTGGTGACGATAGGGGTTATGTTGTTCCTATGTGTGCTGAAAGAAAAATAAAGAAAAGGAGGGTCAGCATCATCTGCGTGCAAAACGTCCGATCAGCAGGCGGATAACTTGAGCAAGACTAAATCACACGGAACGAAGTCTTTTCTAACCGCCATGTGCATTTGTTGCGCTTCGCTTCGCGACATCAGCTATGTGTGCTTGTCGACTATCGACTTCTAGTCGTCAAGTCTTCGTAGTGCCGACCTCGACCCCCCAGCTTGACTTATCGCTTCGGTAGCCTTCTTCCGTATTTACTCATTTATTTTGTTTATTCATTTATTCTACGTTAACCAAATAATGTGCAAAAAACACTGTTAACACAACACAACGGCGCCGTGCAAAAATTTTAGTGTGGCTAGCTAGGAGAAGCACACAAAACATTTACCTCCTATAATACTTGGATTGGTTAGTCAGTGTGTGAGTATCGGAGGATGCTTTTTTTCTTTCTTCCTTCCTTCCTCTATTATTTTTCTACCATTTTTTAGGAGCGAGGGAATTGAAAAGAAGAAATGTAAGCATTACTTTGAAACAAACATAATTGAAAACAAATATCGCATTACTTTGAAACAAATGTAATTGAAAAAGATAATAGCGCATCTATTATCAGTCACTGAGTGTCACTGTTAGGCCCGTTATAGAAACAGAGTGGCTGTGATCGCCTGGCTGAAAACAATTCGAATTACCACAGCACCTGCACAAACCATTCAGACACGTACCAACCGAGGCCCCACCGTCTCTCAGGTGCCTCTTTAACTGGTACGCACCCCGGGCGATGGTCTCGAAAGGACGTTTGACAGATGGATAATGAAGAAGTGGATGAGAGGAAGAGAGGATGATGAACTGGGTATCAATGATATTCCGAGCCGTTACTCGAATAGTTTTCAAGGCCGTTATTCCAAAAATACGTGATATTTAATGAGCAGTTCAGAATAATCGATCCAACTTTACATTGTTATTCAATTTTCTAACTTAGACGCGCAAAATTGATATTTTCTCTTTGATACTGGTCGGTTCAAAGTTTATTCTTGATTAAGAACGCCGCGATTGCAAATGGATACAATATCAATGATGTAGACGGAGCGGTAGGAACTGGTCACTTAGCCAGGGGAGCAGGTTAGGTTTTTCGAAGCTCATATCGAATATATCCACCTGGAACTGGAAAAGTGATTATAGACGAGAACTCCAGGATTCTCCGATACCTAGTAGTTGTAAAACATTGATTCCATTGAGTTTGGCTTTAAAATCCTTACCAGCTTTGCATTTTATAACGTCAGGTGGGATATGCTGCAGCCACCTTGCAACTCATATGCTGCAGCCACCTTGCAACTCTATAGAAAAGTACATAAAACATGATGGAACGTGATTGGCCTAAAGATTCTCCTATAGCGCAAACTGAACCCTCCAGCTCTTTCACTACTTGGTCTGAACCTCCAGTACTTACTAGGCTTCATCCTGTTTTCGCCCCGAACAATACGAGAAACGAATGCAAGGCCGGCTATGATACGTCTGTGCAGTAAAATTTTCAACCCCAATTTTGTGCGACAGATCCCGGCATTGTACTCGAATCTTACTCAGAGTAGGTGAGCCGTTTGTGAAAGTTTTCTGGACCTTCTCGAGCTTGAGTATTTGCTTTTTCAAAAAGGGGTTCCACGCCTGTGAGTAATACTCTAGATGAGGCAGAACGTATGACTTGAATAATCCAGTCAGAATCTGTGCGTTGTTGTTATGAATATTGCCAAAAATCGAGGAAAGGGAGGGGAATGCTTTCCTTATTACTTCATTGATATGCTCTGAGAAATCGAGTTTATTGTCAAACATTACCCCGAGATCTCTGGAAACGTCACAGTTCTTGAGAGTAACACCATTGATGGTGTACTGATTCTTTGGTCCTACTTCAATGTGCATGACAAAGCATTTATCTGAATTGACAGTCAGATCTCATTTCGAATCCCAAGTAATCAGTTTTCTAATACACCGAGATAGTATTTTGGTCACTTCTGTGAAGCTTTCCTTATTGCAGGATCCGTATATTTTAATATCATCGACATATGTTTGGAGACCAATATTTTTAGAGCCTTCAAGAGCGGTTGAAGGCAATTCCATGGGGTAGATTAGAAACAGCGGCAAAAGAGCCCCTCCTTGAGGCACTCCACTACTGCAATGGTGTCTGTCGGAAAACTTTCCTCAATCTTCACTGTCATGTATCTCTCGTGAAGGTATGATTGAAACCACTTGAATATGAATATGAATTTGTCTTTCCTTCAAACCCTATATGAAAAAAACGATGAACTCACTTTACGTAATCGACCCTATCAAATGCTTTAGAAAGATCAATATAAATCACATTTGTACAATAACCATGGTTTAATGCTAAATTCCAGTCAAAGATATGTCTAGATTATTAGTTGTAGTTGATACCCTATATTTCATCGATAGTCGTGACTGTCAGCCACAGAAAGCGAGTGATAAAGAGAGTTTTCCTCATAGAACAGCCTTATTTGAGGGCTTGATTTGCTGAAGCAGCTTTGGAAGATTAATTGCGAGACCATTGCATGACTTTGTATCGTAAAATCTCTGATTCGACGAACACAAAATACTGGGCAGCTGGTCTCTTTTGAATAAGGACTAAGATTCAAAGCATAAGCACTACCACCGCTTTTCCTGATATTGGTCATCGACATTCATGTCCCTGAACCAGTCACACCTTCGATCCAAGATTTGTGCAGAATGACAGAAAGGCGGACTGAAGGCTACCAAGCCTTCCATTACCCTCTGTTACGTGAGCCTTAGAACCATTTTATTTCATTCTACTTATTTACTGCTGCCAGTGCTATCAGAACTGGGGACGGAAAAAGGAGTGGCATTAACTGGTGAGGAACTGCAAAGGGTGGCATAGATTAACTCCATGCTTGACTTCTGCACACTCAATGCAGACAGCGCGTAAAACCACTCTTACGGCTCTGTCTGAGAGCTATCGAGGCAGCCGTTTCGACAAAACTTGAGCCTTTTCTGATCAGTCAGCTATGACGCCATTACCACAGGGTTAACATCCTCACCGCCATTACCTTGTATTGCAATGGCCGCTTTAAAATGGTACGCATCCGACTCCGCTTTGGTAAGAAGACCGTCGCCGGGAGCGCCAACCAATCGTCGTTGGCGCAAATGCTGGCAAGATGCAGGCAACCTGATCGTGTCCAGGGAGAAAATTGCCATATTCTCACGAAGAGCGTTGCGTGTGCAGAAAATGTGCGCAACAGTAGAGCGTGTCTACTAAACACTGCCTATCTATTTCGCGTTTCATAGAAACTTCAGCGGAGTACCTGGGCTGATAGTAGTGGCCAAAAAGAGGATCCCTTATGAAGTAGGAATTTCTCTCCTGAAAAGCTTTGTGACTCCGCCCTTTTTGAAAAATGCGTAGAACTCTCTTACCTCTTCACCGGCTGAACTTCATGTCTTGCTCGGCCAGACGTTTTCATGGGTGGATAGCCATTATATACCCTGCGAAATCAATCTTGTTTTTCCTATTGAAGGCAAATTCGTAGCACCGACTTCGTTCATGTGGACGTTCAACGAGCATTCGTCGCTTCCTCTTTATGGGAAGAGCTGCACTTCCCTGGACTGGATTTGCACGACTTTTCGTGAACTTCAGGCGAATGATGATGTCCTTGCTGCTCTCTTTGAGTATAAGTATGACATGTTCTCACGGTCTCAGGAGCGGGAGTCATGCGTACTTCTCTCGTCTCTGGCCCCCAAGCTTGCCCAAGAACTTTGTGGCCGGCTGTTGAAATCGCGGATACGCGGGCATTATTGTCCGACCATTCGGCCGCGCTAAGAGAACGCCACACAAATGTTCTGGCCGAGCTCTCGACAGCCTTTCAGTGGTCGCCGACATTTTATCCTCTGGCTGTCGGCATTTTCTCCCTTGGCTACAGATATTTTCTCCCCAGCTGCGAGCGTTTTCTAGCGCCGAAACAAGGGCGGGGCGCTTCCGGCATTTTTTCATAATTACCTGATGGAGCGAGAGGTTTTTTCCAAAGGTTAGGGTTCAGCCTGAAGACCGGAACGGTGATGGTCACGTTGGATGATATACGGACGTCGCCGTTATCCAATGGAAAATTGTCAGTTGTCATCAATTCAATTGTCACCGCTTCTACACAACTTCTTCTGTTGTGGCACCTTCTCCCCTTTCCTAGTCGTTTGCCTTCCTTCGCGCCAGCACAATACAGCACCGGCCGTATCTTTCGGCCTTTTGGCGGAAAGCACAGAAAACGCCTTTTCCGTCGCTTTTTTTTTCTCGGCGCTGTACAAATTGCGTGCCTTGAAAAGTAACCTCGATATTTGGGATCAGCATGGACTGATCTATCCGATGAAGTGAGAAACGTTCAGTCATAATGAAAATGTTGATTTGATGAGCTAGGTTCTGGACAACGTGACGGACCTCTCCCTAGCGGGAGACAAGTACACGCAAAGGTCGCATTCTGAGTATGGATCATCGAGTCAACATTTTTAACATTTACTGGGCCTTTTTCACTTTATCAGAGAGCTAATTTTATGCTGATCCCAAATAGCGTATTTACTTTTGAAAGCACGCAATTTGGAGAGCACTAATAAAAAGCGGCGGAAAGGCGTTTTTTGCGCGTTTCCCGCCCAAAGACGAAAATATTTGGCCGTTATTGTACTAGGTCGTTAGCTAAGTTCTGTCGTTTTTTGCTACCGTGGTTTCACATGTTGTGAATTCGGATGTAGTTTTGGTGTGGTGTTATATATTTTATAAAAGCGCATTTTCCCCTCTATTCAGAACCGCTTCTAATTTGGTTTTACATATGTTTCTTAAATTTCTTCAAGGCTTGGAAAAAGACAGGGGCAAGATGCAAGTTCGCGCCATCTTTTTGTTCCAGTTCATACTGGGATGTAAAGCAGCAGAAAAAGCTCGAGATATCAACAACCATTTGAGTCGGAGACTACTTGCGTACGCACGGAGGAGCGGTTGTTAAGCAGATTCCTAAATGGAGACGAAAAACTGGAAGATGACCAAAGCAGCGGGCGGCCTTCGGAAATTGACGACGACCAGTTGAAGACGCTAGATGATGCGAATCCGCGAGCAACTCTTCAGAAGTTGGCTTCTGGATTAGGTGTATCAGGTATTCAGTTTGCATCCATATGCAGAAGATCGGAAAGAGAAAGAAGCTGGACAAGTGATGCCGCACGATTGAACCGAGAGTCGCTCGCCGTTTGCAAGTATCGTCTGCGCTCCTTTTACGCAATAAGAACACCCGTTTCTTGAGCTAATTGTGGCTTTGACGAAAAATGGATCATCTACGACAATCGATGACGAAGTGTTCAATGGTTGGGTATTCAAGCACCTAAACACTGTCCAAAGCCGAGTATGACCCAGTAGAAGGTGATGGTGACGGTTTGGTTGTGTATTGCCGGTTTAATCCACTGTAGCGTTCTCAAACCTGCTGAAACATTCACGGCGGAAAAATACTATCAGCAGCGGGACGAGATGCGCAAGAAGCTACAGCAAATGCATCCAGCGCTGATCAACAGGAGGAGACCAATATATTTGCACGACAACGCTTGGCCTCACATATCGATGATCACCAGGCAGAAGTTCCATTCTTCGAGATATGAAACACTCGAGCATCCACAGTATTCGTCCGATCTATCGCCTACCACTTTTTCAAACATCTCGACGGGTTCCCTCGCGGAAAATACTTTAGGAACCGACATGATGCCGAATCAGCTCTCGAAGAATTCATCGCTTCTAGATCTCCAGAGTTATGCGCTACTGGAATAAGCGAAGCAGTATCTCGTTGGCAAAGATGTGTAGATTCTAATTCTTATTTCGACTAATAAGGTTATGTTTGACCTGAGATATTTACGTTTGAGGTTAGAGGTAAAAAAACGACAGAACTTTGGTAACGACCTAGTAGTTTAGCACTTTTCCCCATCTATCAGTCGAAACGGCTCGCATTGATCAATTGGTCTTGCACATGCTTCTTCTTCTTGGTTGTTGGTCGCCACCGAAGGGGAGCATAATCGTTCAGCCATCGTCAGCCCAGGAAAATCGTTCCACGTTCTGTAGTTACCCAAAGCATCAAGCGCTAGGAGCAGCTGATTTCCGTTCAAAGGTTCTATTTTAGCTACTGATCAGTTGTTGCGAATCGTGTGAACGGCGACGAGGGTCATTCATGTATGATGGCCGGACGGAGGACGAGCAGGAGGATGCAGAGGTGAGGGGGAAGTCAGAAAACATAGCAGCCCACACTAAGAGAGCTCTGGAGGATCGTAGACGAGAACGCTTTTTAATTAGTTTAACACTACTCACATAGCGTCTGGTTTGCATCCATGGATGAGTGCGAGGCCATAGAAGAACATATCTCGAACGGCGATGTCGAACTATTCTCAAACCGTTCGAACTTTTTGTTGCCACTCCACACAGCATATTGGGCGACTACAGTACCGGACATGTCTTTTGGTCATTGGCCGAAAAATCCGCGCAGGTCAACATAGGCCGCTTTGAAGCGTTGCAAGTCAATAGTCCAGGTCAACACAGGCCTCTTTGAATGACATCTTTAGAAGTCAAGTACTTGTGAAAAGAAACATATATTTGAACTCAGCACCTTGAGCTCTATCCTTTGGCATGTAGATCTCAGTAGAGTTGAACAATGCATATTGGCCCGACAGAATCAATCGAGTGGGCGCGGCAACTTGTAGAGCGAGCGTTTGGTGAGTTTTACCGGAAGTTCCTAGCCGTCCCAATCAGAAACTGCTCTAATAATATCCAGCTTGCATTTGAAGTGCGCCGTGAACAATGCATACAGAATCAGACCTATCAACCGTGTGGGCGCCACACCTCGCAAATTGCACGAGCGGGCGTGTAAGGAGCGCAATAACTCTGTGGAGATCGAATCGTTCCTGCTGCGGCTCGTGGGTCTTGTAGGCAGTAGAGAGCTTTAGTAGTCTGCAAAAGTACACCGTAGTAGCTTCTAAACTGGCGGAACTATAGTGGTGCAGAAATGCAATTAGCCTTGTGTGACACGATTTTTTCCAAATTCAGTCGACCACTGTGAGAAGACGCGATGAGCTGACGGCCTACAAATGCATAAGCAAGCAGACCACTTTAGGTGCTTTACAAAGAAGTGCTCACAACTTCCCTAACCTGCCTTAGTCCCAGCCGCCATTTTAGAGCGGCGGAGGGCAGCGGTAAAGTTTCTTCATCCGTTATTCGCCCACATCTGAGCTTTCTACAATCGTTATGGTACGGTTTTGTTCAGCTTGGAAAGCTCTATCGAACGTATTGTTTTTGTTGTAGCCGTTAACCAAGATTGTTACGATCTTCTTTATTCAGCTTACGTATCGGCGAGTTTCGCCTTCTTCAGAGCCTGGAATAGCCAATAACATCTACAAGACTATCAGCCCAAACATCATTTCATACTACAAGGTACTAGTCTTGAGGAAAACAAGAACGTGATCCGACACTACAGTTTCAACGACTAATCTCAGAGGTGGATGCAGAAGCGGACCACCAACACCCGCAGATGGACGTAGACGTGGGTGAATGAGCTTTGGCCCCGAGACAAACCGATTTAATCAGCTGTGGATAAGATCACGAAGATCGAAACCCACAGAGCTGTGCGAAGGGTGCCAGCTCTTGTGTTACTGCTAAAAAAGGTAAGGTCCAGACTCCTTGGGGGGGAACACAGGGTTCGATGCCATGCTGGCGCGCTGATAGAGGTCTCAGTGTCGATCTTAGCGCGAGAGAGTGGCATATCGGCGCGCAGGACATTAGAAGCACTTTGGATCGCAGTTATGAGTCCTCGGGTCAACCGGAAGGAGGAGTGTCTGGCAGTAACACAAGAGCTGGCACCCTTCGCACAGCTCTGTGGGTTTCGATCTTCGTGATCTTATCCACAAGCTGATTAAGTCGGTTTGTCTCGGGGCCAAAGCTCATTCACCCACGTCTACGTCCATCTGCGGGTGTTGGTGGTCCGCTTCTGCATCCACCTCTGAGGTTAGTCGTTGAAACTGTGGTGTCGGATCACGTTCCTGTTTTCCTCAAGACTAGTACAAGAACAATACACTAACAGTTTAACAACGCCATGCCAAGATTTATCGAAAGTCGAACTTTGGCAGCTCTATCGAATGGTTTCACTCTCAATCAATTTTGGAAACATCGATTTTCTGACAATTTCGCATCAAAGGCGAGAGGAATAAGGGCTGAAGAAACTTTATCCCTTACTCGCCTCGCCTTTGATGCGAAATTCGCGGCAGAAGGACAATGACGTCATCGAAAATCGATATTTTTGAACCGGGCCAAATTCTCTCGACCAAAATCATCTACAGTACCGGACGCGTCTTTTGAAAACACCTTGATTTTGCAGCGTGAAATCGTGAAGAAGACGAAGAACGTCCGACTCCATGCTAGCTTATTCGATTCCACTGCTCTTCCTGCCCTAACATACGCCTCAGAACTGCGCTATACGGAAGCGGGATGAGCACGTGATCAGCGACGCACAGCGTGGAATGGAGAGCGCGATGCTTGGAGTAACACGATTTCGCCGACGTTCGAAGATCAGGGACGCTGTCGCATGGGCGAAGTCGTCGAAAATTAGGTGGGCCGGCCACGTAATGCGATTCGCAGACATCCGCTGGACGAGAGCCGTCACTGACTGGATTCCGCGAGATGTCAAGAGAATACCAGGATGCCCACCAACGCACTGGTCGGACTTCTTCGTGGAAGCCCTGAACGAACGATACGACGCTCTTCGTGTCCGTCCGGCGAGGAGGATCCATTGGAGCACTCTGTCAAGCGACAAGGACAAATGGAGACGTTGCTGGTGCCCGTTCGAATAACTCGATGATCACCGGGACGACAGATGATAGATGTGATAAATTAAAAAATTTTATGTATCACTATTCTATTACTACACCAGTGAAGTCAAAGGTAACTAAAACTTTTCAGCCTCTCACTAATGTTGGACAACCAAAAGCTGAACAAGAGTTAGAAAAGCAGCTCCGTCAAAGGCTTTGCTTTACGATCATTGGGAAAGACCAGGCAACAATTTTCAATAACCGGAGGTGGAGAATAATCCTACCCACAATTACTCTACGGCACATAGTTAGTTAACATATATTATAATGAAATGCCCCTCAGAACACTAGTTTTCTAGCCTTTGCATAAAGTTCTAAGTAATTGTAGATAGTCTAAACTACTGCAGAAATTTAAGAGACTACAAAGCGAAATTATGAAAGTGGAGAAATGTACTGTGAAGGGACTCCATGTCAGCAGCACTTATACAATCAAACAAACAAAGTGGTATAGTTTTGAGTGCATAGTGCAATTTCTACAAGGGCAGATCCAGAAACTTACATGCTTGCAATTTAAAATGCTCAAGAAACATTATTTTGAGATGAAACTCATGATTCTATGATACTTTTTGGATTCTCTTTATTGGATTTCTATTATATAATTTTTTCGCAGCTCTATTTTCTGTTTTCTGGCCAATTTAGGCCATTTTCCCAGAAAACAGAAAACAGAAAAAATTTGCCCAAAATGGCCAGAAAATCAGAAAACAGAAATCCGAAGACAGAAATTCCGCCCACCCCTGGTCGCAAGCCGTTGGAAACCGTTATGTGCTCACACTTCCTCTAATTTGAGGTTTTTTGAGAAACGGTTGGTACCGTTCGATTCGTCTCCTCGAGATCACAACTTCGCCTGAACACCGGGTTTTTGCAGTGGGTGGTCAAAAATGACTGGAGCAGACTTTTTGCGATTGGAGAAGTTTGTATTCCAGGACTTCCATATTCTCGGAGTATCCCAAGCATGGCGTAAAGTGTTCTGTCATGCCAAGAATCCTCTGAGAGTGCACCGTGCGCAATGCATACTGGTAGAGTGAGCTTTAAGAAGTTTTATGAGAAATTCTCAGCCGCCCTATTCAGGAAGTGCTATACTCTGTCCCGGCAAAACTTTGGAGTGCGCTGTGCACAATGTATATATGATCGAACCTATCAATCGACTAGGCGCGACAGCTCGCAAATTGGGAGTGCTCTGAGCGCAATAACTCTGTCAAGCGTGAATCTTTCCGGCTGCAACTTGTGGATTTTGTAAACAGTAGAGGGTTCAAGAAGCGAGTTGAAACATAGCGACGTAGCTTATGACTGAACAAAGCTACAGCGGTGCGAAAATGCAGTTTAGCCTTGTGTGACACGATTTTTTTCGAGTTCAGTCGACTACTGCGGGAAGACGAGGCGAGGTAACGGCATGCAAATGCGTGGCGAGCACGACACTGAAAGCACTTAACAATGACTTGCTCGAAATTCCCCAAATCCTAAACTGCTTTAGCCCCACCTGCCATTTCAGAGGGGCGGAGGGCAGCGGTGAAGTTTCTTCCGCTCTTGCTCGCCAATATTTGAGTTCTCGACACTCAATAAGGTTCTGTTCAACTCGAACAGCTCTATCGAAATGTGTCGCTCTTGACCAATTTCAGGAAAAGCCATTTTTGACAAGTTCCCATCAAGAACATGGGCGAACATGGGCGCCTCGATATTTTCGACGACGTTAGCCAAATTTTCTCGTCCAAGATCATCTAGGAGTTACTTGGTGCGTTGATTACGAATCCGACGTCCGTTTTTGAAAATCCCGCCGAGATTCGTAATCGACGCTCAAAATAACGCACAAGACGTTTTTGGACGAAGTTCGGACAAGAAAGTGTGGCAAAGTTCAAAATCTTCAATTTTCAATGACGTCATCGTCCTCGCAAGCTCGGCGAAGAGCGCCCTCGTCCTCGAGGAAAAGTGTCAAAAAATCAAATTCCCGGAATTGGCATTGGATAGGTTGATTCCTTTCGATAGAGCTTTTCGAGCTGAACAGAACGGTACCATAACGATTGTAGAAAGCTCAAATGTGAGCGAATAACGGATGAAGAAACTTTACCGCTGCCCTCCGCCGCTCTAAAATGGCGGCTGGGACTAAGGCAGGTTAGGGAAGTTGTGAGCACTTCCTTGTAAAGTACCTAAAGTGGTCTGCTTGCCTATGCATTTGTAGGCCGTCAGCTCATCGCGTCTTCTCACAGTGGTCGACTGAATTTGGAAAAAATCGTGTCACACAAGGCTAACTGCATTTCTGCACCACTATAGTTCCGCCAGTTTAGAAGCTACATGGTGTACTTTTGCAGACTACTAAAGACTTCTACTGCCTACAAGACCCACGAGCGGCAACAGGAACGATTCGATCTCCACAGAGTTATTGCGCTCCTTACACGCCCGCTCGTGCAATTTGCGAGCTGTGGCGCCCACTCGGTTGATAGGTCCGATTCTGTATGCATTGTTCACGGCGCACTTTAAATGCAAGTTGGATATAATTAGAGCAGTTTCTGATTAGGATTATCTGATTAGGATGGCTCAGAACTTCCGTTAAAACTCCTCAAACGCTCGCTCTACAAGTTGTCGCGCCCATTCGATTGATTCTGTCGGGCCTATATGCATTGTTCAACTCTATTGAGATTTATGTGCCAAAAGATAGAGCGCGAGCTTCTGAGTTCAAATATATGTTTCTTTCCACAAGTACTGGACTTCTAAAGAGGTTATTCAAAAATGCCGCTTTGGAACGCTCCGACCAAAAGACAGCCCGGTACTTTACGCTGCATTTTCGTCATAGTTCAATGCGATGGAGCACGTTCTCCTTCTTAGAGGGTTCCCACAAGTTGGAATGCTGTGGATGGTTGAGCGGTGACGAGAAGTGCAGCAGAGCAGCTTAGAATTACAGTATTTCGCACGTCTAAGCTCATGCTGCAATCTGCATTAAGCCCACTAATCTTTAACGATTTCTGTAAACTGGAGTCTCTGACAACGTTATTTTACAGTGTTCTTCGTGTGGGGCGTTTTAGAGTTTCTTTTGTTGAAAACCTATCTTTACACTTCAAGGAATCCGACTCGGGCGATGACGAGGAGGAGAAGTGTTTCGAATGTCGCGACAGTGAGAAGGAACACGTGCATGATGTGAGTCTCCTCGGTCTCAAAATGCCTCTTCTAGCGCACGCGCACACAATCAGAGCATCTGCGTGGTATCCTCTGTGTTTTGACTTCTATCTAAATATTTGCTCTGTAGTAATAAATGAGCGTTTGCTTCGTGAGGAGACACGCCCTTCAAATCACCGGTCCACCCTGCGAGTTCTTTCTGCTGTGCATCCGCGTCCAAAAGGTGCGTGTTGCAGCTTCTTGCCAACATGTACTTCAACAAGATCGTTCTGCCGGCAATGGAGTACGTGGAGGACTTTGTGGACTTCCTCATCGACGCCGAACTCAACGACCTTCCCGTGCTCAAACGGGCATGCGAACGCTACCTCTGCGGTGAGCTGAACACGGTAAGTCCTTCGACGGACGCTTTCCTTTGGCACGTGCCTGCAGCCCGCTTCAGGAGACTCTTTGCAGAAGAAGGACCTGCTCACATCACTTCTACTCGACCTGCTATTCATCTCGATCGTCTTCCAGCTGCCTGTCATGAAGAGCATGACGCTGTCTGAGCTCTCCAACAGGACGGACGAACTCTCTCAACCTGATAAACTAATGGAAGACGAGGAATACAAGTACGATCCCCCCCCCCCCCACCTCTGCCACTACGACATATGTAGAGATCTCACGATAGCATTCTCCGTGAACCTTAAGCATTTGATGAGAGTGAAGCTCTACCGGGTAGGACTTGCGCGTTAAGTGGAATTGGGAAAGAGCTGAGCAGGAATTGGTCTCGTGACACATTAGCTGGCGTCACCGATTCCTTCTGATTGCACTACGATTCCAATGTGGCAAACGTGGTCGACATCGTCTTGCAGACTATATGTTTAATGTGCAACGATGTAGTATGACCGCCGCAGCTGCTTTACCCAGTTCTGTGTGCATGCTTAGCGCTTCATGAAAGGGAAGTAAACACTGAACTGGTGGGCAACAAAAACAGACCCGCAGAGCAGTCGCAAGAATGTCCAAAACGGCTGTTGAGTGGGTCTGCTGAGCAAGCGGCCCAACACGTTCGGCATGGATAGGCGCCTGGCCCTCCTTTCTGACCTCTGTGTTGTCAACGGTTGCGCAATCAGTGCCACATTCTAGAACAGATCGTCTCCATTTCGCCACCTGAAGGCTTCCCAAACCTTTCAGGTGGCAAATGAACGTTTCCTGAGGTGAAATATGTATCGAAGGATTTTCCAGGTACAGGCTCAGATCTCGTACCAACAGTTGGCAAGGGATATGCGGATTTTCTAAGAAAAGCGGTAGACGGCGTACAGAGCTCAAAAATGACCTGAAACTGGAACAGAAGCATAGGAACGGAAATTTTTCAGAACTCTTTACTTCCCTCAATTTTCATAAATGTGTCGAACGCGGTTGCAATTACTATTAGGTTGGATCAAATGTTGTTGCCGTTTTTTGACCTCAAACTTGAAGTGATATTAACTGCGTATTGAGCAAATCATTTTATTTATAACAAAAACCTTTTATTTATAACAAAAACCGGAAAGGTGACCTTTGTTTGCCACATTAACAGATTTTCAGGAATTCTTAAACGATTTTCTTCTTTAGGTTCTGATGACCACGTTGACAGCATGTTCGTCATGCTTTCATATGGCCCTGGTCTCTGAGGCGTAAGTTAGCGCAGAAGGGGCTTCTTCACGACTTCTTACAATCATGAAATCATTGTTGGACAATCATAAAAGCACGCCAAGCCGCTCGTTGCTCTTGCACCTCCTGCCCAGCTCCGGCGCTACGCGTCGGGAATGTTGAATTCGCGACCTATAGTAGATACAGGCAACTGGAGCATTTAGAGATGTTCGTTCCGTTGAGCGAGAAGTGGACATCAGAAACTCGCAACTGCTTGCAACTTGCTCATGAACACAATCTACATAAGATTCAGATGCGTTCGTTTGGTCCAACGTCCCACATACACGATCGAAGTCAACCAATGTCCGCTCTGCTTGGCTAATTCTTGATGCTATGTGCAGAGTGTCGTCGGCAAAGCAAAGATGGTGCAGATGTCGGCCATTGATGCCTCCCATGTCTTCCCATTCTATGTATTAGTTTGATCGAAAAGTCTTGCAACACTAGCACAACAATATTCAAATTTGTCCCTATTTGCTAAAACAAAAACTCACGAGGAAGGTCAAAGAGTGACCGTGGAGCTTCTCAAGGCGACCTATACAGCGTTGTATGGCGCTGTCTGGGAAGCACCGTTGTTGTTTCCAAATTTCTTGCGGACCTCTGGGTAGGTCGAAAAATGGCAAAAAACTACCGCTTCAGTGCTGGCCGCTAACGCAAAACTGATGACTGGAATACCCTTGTCGTGCTCATAAATGATCTTGCAAAAGGATTGGAGCCTCAACCATTGCTAGAACGCGGGATTTGATAAATTCCTAGTACATAGAAGCGAGAAGGCGCATTCACGGGATGAGCTCATCAGCAGGACCCAGCGACCGACGGCCGAGTGGCTAGCGCTGTGGACTTGCGGGAGGGTGATCAGGGGATTGGTTCCGAGGGTGGGGTCTGTGCATTGCTGGTGGTGTTCTCTGCACATCTTATCAATGTAGAGTGCATTTTGGTCTCGGCAGAGTTCAGTGTTCGCGTTTAACCTCTTTTTAACCACTTGCGGGATGTGAGCCAAGCTAGCATTCGTCGATTAGAGGCACTCCGATGGCCACTAAACCATGCCTGTTTTGTGGGGGACGCCTTCGTTTGGTTGGTTTTGGTTATAATCGTTTGTATTAGTATTGGAGGTGTGTCTCGTGGCAGCCTCATTTAACCGCTCTTCCCTACTACATATATGGGTATGCAGGGAGAGGGGTGGCATGCCGATACAGGCATTCGTAGTCTCGACACTCCAAAGGCTAAAAAACTCCTTCGCTCAAGACAAGACAAGCATGATTCAACGGCCATATTCAATCGACGAATGCTAGCTTGGCTCACATATCGCAAGAGGTTAAAAAGAGGTTAAACGCGAACACTGAACTCTGCCGAGACCAAAATGCACTCTACATTGATAAGATGTGCAGAGAACACCACTAGCAATGCACAGACCCCACCCTCGGAACCAATCCCTGATCACCCTCCCGCAAGTCCACCTCGCTAGCCACTCAGCCGTCCAGTCGTTGGGTCCTGCTGGTGAACTCATCCCGTGAATGCGCTTTCTCGCTTCTACAAGGGATTTGTCAAGTCTCGCGATCTAGCAACAATTGAAGCTCGAAACCTTTGCAGGATCATTGCTGAGCACGACAAGGGTATTCCGGCGTCGGTTTTGAGTTATCGGCTCGCACTGAAGCGGTACAGTTTTTCGGCATTCTTGACCTACCCAGAGGTCCGCAGGAAATTTGGAAATCACTATGGTGCTTCCCAGACAACGCCGTACAACTCTGTATGGGTGGCTTTAAGAAACTCCACGGTCACCTCTTTGACCTTCCTCGTCGGTCCACGATATATTCCCCATCCAAGTTTAAGATCTTGCCCCAGGCAGCCTTTCAAATACTTTCCGCCAAATTCCGAGGGCTGTGAGGAAAAGAATTCAGGAACCTCCATTTCAGTTGACGTCGATCATCGAACTCTCTACCTCGAAGATGCTGCTTCAGAGCTCTGAACAGGTGGTAGTCAGAAAGAGCGAGGTCTGGAGAGTACGGTGGATGGGGCAAAACTTCCCAGCCTAACTCCTGGATTTTCTCGCGACTCACTTTTGCGACATGAGAACGCGCACTGTCGTGCAGCAGGTAGTTTTCCCATTCTGGGCGTTCTTGGCGCATGGCGTCGGCCAAGCTCTGGGGCTGGATAGCGTAGACAGATGCTGTGACTGTGGTGTCACTATCTAGCAATTCCCAGTAAAGCATTCTGAGTCCAGCAGAGGGATGTACGGAAGAGCTCGATCTTCGAGAGGGATATCTCCAGCCTTGAAGCGCTGATACCAACGGGCCACTGTGGAACAGTGAAAAGCTTCTTCCTTGAATGCAGCGCAGATGTTGGGGGCTGCAGTCCTCGCGGAATGGCCTTGCAGAAATTCGTAGAAGACGGTAAGTCGCAGCATGCTGCTGCTTATCGTTGACATTGTCGCTGTATTCGTATTCTACGAGGCCTTATATTGTAGGAAGCTTCGAGAATGCACTATGACGTCACCACACAAGATCAACACTGTAAGAGCTTCAACGAATTTAACAGGCAGTAGCGTAAAGTGTTGCAAGACTTTTCGATCAACCCAGTAGTGCGCTCATGACGATTTCAAGGGCGGTGCTGAAGAGCTTCGGCGGTATGGAATTTTTTTTGAAGAACCCCTATCTTCTTGTTGACGACGTCGTCGTAGAATTGTGAAATCTTGGTCGTGGATCTACTGTACAGCTCTCGGAGGACCCTGACGTACTGAGAATCAACGCAGTGAGTGCGCAGGACGTCGATGACCGCCGCTTCAGTTTCGACAGAGTCGAATGCCTTCTTCAGATCGATGAAAGTATGGCGCAGCGGCAGCTTGTGCCCTCACGATAATTCGATCAGCCTCGTCATGGTGTGTATGTCGGCGATCGTGCTGAGTCCTCTCTGAAATTCTGCTTGTTCGCATGGCTGTCCTTAGTCCAGTGCTACAGCAAGGCAGTCTTGCTGGTCTTCCACTGAGATAGAACCTTGCACTCCGATAGGTAGCGTGTGAAGAGCCGCGCCACAGTGACGCTGCCTGTGCCGGGAGAATCTTCAGGTGTTCAGCTCTGATCCTGTCGGGACCGGGTGCTGTACGTTTCTTCACCGAAGAGAATTAGTGTCGGATCTTGGAAGGGAAAACAGAGGGTCGATGCCTCCATCCTGCGGAAGATGACATGGGACGTTTGGAAGTGGCTGTCGAATGGAACAGAGTTGATGTCATGGATGGCTTTCTCCATTGTCCTCATGGAAAAGGTGACGGTTCCAACAGGGCGTCGGAGAGCGGTCATCTTGGTATCGAAGTTGGCGAAATTCCAGTGGGCATTCGCGCTCATTTATTCTTATGGTCCTATCTACTCTTCATAGATTCCGCAAGCTAGGACTTCAGTTGTGTCTTCTGAAGGGTCTGCAAGAGAGGTGTAGGTGCAGGTGTGTGGTTCTGTTACCCATTTTCTTGAATTTCGTGACCTTCTGTCCATGACGCAAAAAGCTGAACCTTGCGCAAAGGAGGCGATGTAGAACATTGGGACAACGGGGACATCGGTCAGGCAATACTTGATGTTGTAGGTGATGTGGTCGATCTCGTGGAACTAGTCACTGAAGGATTCCCAGGTCCTCTGTGGGGCGCGAATTTTCTGAAACTGCAAGTTTCCTTGGATGAAATGGTAAACTAACCGCTCACTTTTCTCATTCCACTCCAAACCCTAGGCTCCGATGTGAAGTTCTTCAGGCCACTTTCGGGGCCCGTTCTTTGCATTGAAGTCCTGACGATCACCTTGTAGATGGTGTGATCTTCCTTGTAGAACTTTTCAGCTCCACGTAAAAAGCTTCGACCTCTTCGTCGGCGTAGTCGGATGTAGGGGCATATGCGACGAACACAATCGACGCTGGTGCGGAGCCGCATCGCTTCAGGCACACACGTCCGGTTCGGCCCGTCGGAGACTTGTGCGAATTGACGTTCATGTCCAAGTGCGTGCTGACGAGGACACTAACGGCGCCTACTCCCCTGCTGTCGCATTTTCTGTTGGGACAGTTCTTCGGCATCGTAGGCGGCGTGTAGGGGTTGGCTTCTTCTCGACTCGGTCAATCCGATGACGCCGTATTTGATCTTCCTGGCTTGCATGACCGGATCCTCGACGGGTGTTTCCGATGCAAGCGTGTTGGCGTTATAAGTACAGATCGTCATCCTAGTCCTGAATTTGCGCAGCCTGGTTAGGCCCTGAGATTTTAGCAACCTCACCGTTCTCGTCCTTTCCATCGCTGCAGAAATAGTGGCTTCTACGGGGTTTTAGGGTTTCTTCGAGGCCCTTTAGTGCTGCTGCGTTTGATTGGTGTACACACGGGGGGGGGGCAGTCGTTCGGTACACCGTGCTGTCCGCCGCCCACTTCCCGCCCTTCCCGCGCCGCCCTATTTGGACAAGTTTGCTGCGTGCGAAACCATGTTCATTGGCGTGACGTCCTCCAAAAACCTAACAGCTGATAGGAGACGATTGGCAAGCGCATCTCGGAGAATCTGAAGTCATTTTCCAGTCGGTTCTGTTATGCAAGTAGTTGAAGAAAGGAGGACGTTGCTCTTCTCTCTAGATTCTTTCAATTTTCGCCACAATTCTTTAAATTTTCGCCTAAACTAGAAACTATGGGTGTTTCAGGTCAGGAGTTCTATACTGAAGGCTTATCCGTAATTGTGCGCAAAAGCAGCTCACCGTCTTCTCTTTCCAAGGATCAGACAATTTTCCTTGTATTGAAGAACTTTCTAGTGGATGGTCGCGTTGTTGTCATGGCATATCTCGCTAAGATGTTGCTGAGCTTGTCGGAAAATGCGGACGACGCCTTAGTACTAAGCAATGTACAGCGCCAAGGCTTTCTTCTGGCGGGACCAGAAGAAAGCCTTGGCGCTGCAGTTGAAAACTCCTCCTCCAAATATGGTGAACAAGATTCTGACTCTTGTCTCAAGAACGAAATCAGTTCAGGATAGAGCTGCAGGGCCAAGGGAAGTGATTAGAAATGCGATGCCTCCATCCATGTGATGGCACGGAACCGGACATCTTGTCCTCGGCACGCCCCTCGCCCCGCCCCTTTCTGAGTGTGGTGTATCCAACGACTCTCCGCCGCTACCCGTGTGTAGGTACACACGGGTAGCTAGTCAGGCCCTGTCGTTCCCGGCCACCAACCAGACTGCCCGAAAGGACGAAATGAGTTTTAACCCTCGAACCACTTACGATGTAAAGCCTGCACTCGGGTCGGCTCATACCTGCATGTTAACGTGGCCAACACCGACCCAGCAGGAGGAAAAAACCAGTTTCCTTCATCTCGCCCATGTCTCTGTGCAGTTCACGGTGGCATTTGGTTCGCGATCCATTCCCCGAACCACCACCCGGCGACGCTCGTAATGGCCCTGCAACAAGCGGCCCAAGTCTTCTAGCAAGAGACTCCGAATGCTCTCTAAGGGTGGAGGTACGTGGAATGTAACCATAAGGCTACGTATACAATCTGAGCTATGCTTCAATCTATACCTGAAATTCAGGAGATGCGATACTTTCCGATTAAGGATGTAGTTTTTGGATTCAAACATTCCTAAAGCCTTATACGACCTTGAACTATACTGGAGTACGTCGTTTCTAAAGTCTTGAAGTCCAGATGCGCAATATCGACTAGGTCGTCCACTCTAAGAGTTTACCCACATTTCGGCTCAAAGATCCAAGTTAGATAGAGAACGACTTATATCTAGTCTCGTGGTTTGGTGCACGACTCCAATCCTCTCTGAAATCTGCACATCATTTGATCCAAGAAACCTTTTTCTTCACTTGGAGTATGCGGCTCCTAGGTGCTTCCTGATGCAATAGCTTTATTCTAAGGCTTCATGAGTAATTTTGAGATAAGTACTGTTCTACAGCGCAGATATGTAAACACCGCTGTGCACTGATTGAGTAACGGGACGGTTTCTGGCAAAACATTCGCTTCCATACGATTTAAGCCTAACATTTTGTAGCAATACAAGCTTTAATCTGTCACACAGTGCGTACATCCTTTGAACATGTGCACGCTCGGTTAGCGAGCTAGTCTGCGTCTTGTCGCTAGCAGTCAACACTGCATGGGGTAAAATCTGAACCGAGCCAATAAGAATTTAATTTGGTTGTACACCGCTCCCACATCAGAACAGCACCACCCCTTCGAAGGCAAACGTAAATGAGACGATGCACAGCTGTTTCTCTTTTGCTACGTTCTACTTAAGTTCAAGAGTTGCTGAGTCGAAAGAATCAACGTCAATTCAGGTATTCAGTTCATTGTTCCTGAGTCACCTTCTCCGTACCGCTTCCTGGTTTTAAAAAGGAAACACGAAACATTGTACGAAAGACCTCGAAGGTGACGGAGACCGTAATTTGGGACGAGGAAAAAGAAGTCCCTGCTGTGAGCCCATTTTTAATCCCTTCAGGATGGGTCGGTGCTTGTTCATGAAACTGTGGGGGCAGCAGAAACGCAAATGCTAACCGGAAAAGTGCACCATATCGCAGGTGAAATGCGCACCAAAACACGCAGCTTGGGACGCTGACTCCAATTATTAGGTTGTCCCATAAGTCTTCGGGGTTTTTTCGACGAATCACTGCAGATTTCGCCGGCGGTCTCCTGCATAGCGCTGCATAGCTTTCGAAGGAAAACGATTTGCTCTATTAGAGCATGTATTGCATTTCTACATTTGGGAGACAATGTTCTGTACTACAAGAATGTGTGTTATTGCTGTTTGCTCATTTG
>OX377205.1:56492789-56517363 GCA_947396885.1 Heligmosomoides polygyrus polygyrus
CGACACAAATTCTTACTGAGCAAGACATCCTCTCCCAAACGACATATAACACCAAGCAAAAAAGTCCAACCACAGAACCGGAGTTTTGGTAAAAATTCGGACGGAAAAGTCGGAATTCCCAATTTGATGGCCTAAAAATCAATAAAGGGCAAGTGGGAAAATAGGACCAACACATATTCTTGTAGCACAGGACCTTGTCTTTCAAGTGCTATAAAAAACTGCGCAAAAAATTACAAACCTAAGCGGAGAGAACAAGTGCGCAAATGGCTACTTCTTCATTTTTTCACTTTTCACTTCAACGACCTAAAAATTAACAAAATCCATGATGAAAAAAGAAATACAATACATGCTCTGATAGAGCAAATAATTCTCTTTCGAAAGCTATGCAGCGCTATGCAAGAGAGCGCCGGCGAAATCTGCAGTGAATCGTTGAAAAAAACGGCGGGGACTTATGGGACAACCTAATATACAGGGTGCGTAAAAAGTATTGACGCACCTAGTTTTTGTTTCAGCTCCAACTTTCTCTTTCTACTTTTCAAAGTTTTTGTGTGTTATTTTTGTTGTCTATATCGTGTTCAAAAAATATTCTTGTAAAAACTGAAGAAACATGATACCGTCGTGGTTACGGTGAGCCTTTCCTGGCTGTTACCAAAGGAAATGAATACTTCATTAACAAAAGAATTAAGCTGTGTTTGAAATGGTGGATGAGAAAAGAGGTCAACAACCCAAACAACGGCCGCGGCTCTGTCATAACAGAAGATGATTACAAGATGTTGAATCACGATAACGTTCAAATCAAAAATTGTCAACCTCTGTCCCATAACGGCAAACAGATAACGCGCGCAGGTGTGAACAGCTTCTCAGAAGAGCACAGCTTGAACATGAATCCGCTGGATTACTCTTTTTAGGCGATTTTGGAGAATGAGGTCTGGGCCACTTTCAACAGAAGTGACCAGTCGCAGAAGGCTACCCTGTTCGAAGCACGGAACAAAATACAAGCGAATACTTGCGGCGCGTGCCGTGAATTTTTCCGCCGTTTTCGCTCCCGTATTCACAGTAAAGGAGCCAATGTCGACTGCGAGTTATTCTATCGTATTTGTAAGATCATTTTCCATATTTCTCAAATGAATATTTCGAAATTTGCTGCGCATTACTATTTCCACAACCGCCATTTACTGCATCAATACTTTTTGCGCACCCTGTATGCCTCACACTGCGGCGGGCCGGCCAGACTCAGACATCGAGCAGAAGTAGACCGTGCGAAGTAAGCGGTTTGCAGCCCGACTCTGCGGACACACAGCGTTGTAGCACTCCGTAATAAAAGACCCGACACGATGAATGGAAATTTTCAGTGCGAGACCGCAACGAAGAACTTCGCCAAAACGTGACTAGGCTCGTTGGCACTGTTGTACTCTCGCGACCCTAGAGGTCGAAAAGTTCATAGCTCGATCGGAGCGGCTAATTAGCATGCTGATTACGACTGCTATCCTAAAATTTCTGCCGAACACTACAGGAGACGGAAGGTATGGGAGAGTAACGGTGGTGTGGTCATGGTCACCAGTCTCTTCCAAACCTTTGTTAAGTGGTTAGGCGTTGATTACGAACGAGATGTGTATGACACAGAAGAATTACGCCACTTCTAATCCAACTGCATGCCCAGGTTTCGTGAATATTGGGCAGATATGCCATTGCGGACTATCTAAACATACCCTAGTCGACCGATGTTTTTACAATATTGTGATCAGCTCCCCAAATAAAACGCTTGCCAGAGGTTTAGGCGAGTAAATTTTTCGACCTCTGGAGCCGAGAGAGTGCATGGCGCCAACGAATCTGATCTCTTCTCTACAGAAGTCTTTCGCTGAGGCTTCACACGGCTACGATAAGCTCGGTCTAATTTTAGTTCGAAGCTTCGATTAGTTGTGTGAAGTCTTTTTTTACGGAGTACAAAGACGCCTTGTCACCGCGAAGTCGAACCGCAAATCCCATACCTCCCTCCATACAGCTTCTCTACCCACTGCGACAGCACAGCTCGACTAGCAGCTGTCGCTCGCGGCCTAGTTGAGCTCGGCGTCAGTGGTAGGCGGACAGAGCGCAAGCGAGGCGAAGTGAATTTGGTGCAGAAGTCCGTTCGCCAGTGTCCGTTGCGGGAAAGGAACAAATTTGGAATCAGCGCTTAAAACTGCACTCATGTTAGGCATCTCCTCTCAATGTGCCGGCGACCTCCGTTAACTGATGTCCTTCCCTTGTAAGACTCGATGTTCCACGACGTATTCGACGCGTAGGATCCTCGTGGACTTCGGATTCTATCCGCCAAATAGGCAACTTTAAAATTGGGTTTCACAAGAAGAATTTCCTTGAGGCTAGAAAATACTGTCGTTTTCGAGCCACGTCGCCGCTCAAGCACGGACGGAAGTCTCAGTTAAATACTGTGCATTATGAGCTTGAAGATCACATGAAGGTGGTTCTTGCTTCGCTTCACGTGGCACTCCCACCTGAGGCTTCCAACTCGTTTCATTTGACACGACTAATGTGTTCGGGTTCGGCATCAACCAGAGGAAAACTTTGCGTTTGTTCTCTTTTCTCGGTCCCATTAGCTGTTGCAGGCATCTGCTCAGGAACCAACACCACCTTGAGATGCGGTGCTTCGAATGCCCCTGCAGGCTACCTCCAGTACACTCTCAATGTTTCAGGATGCTGGACAAGCGGGTGCGGTCGCTCTCAGATCGCAACCTGATCGAGCTCATCGAGCAGTGTATCGTGTTTGCCGAGCAGCGGAGCAGAGTGCAGGTGATCGCGCTCAACTCCTAGCTGTGGATCGAGAACTCCTTCGAGCTCAGCTGTAAATACCCCTTCACAATGTTCGCCCAACTGCGTTCTGCACTCACTTGCTTCCTCCACCGTTTAGCTGCCACAGCAACAACTCCCCGCTCTGCCTACTCCTCCTCTCTTCTCTGTCATCGCGAAACTCAGCCTAGTCAACTAACTACCTACTACCCCTTCTCACTGTTCGAGTACTGCTAGCTCTTTGTTCTGCTTCGAACACACATTTGGTTATAAATATTTATACATCGTGCAGTTGCGAGTCACTCAGCGTCAACGATTTCGTTAGAGTTGGTGGAACTCGGTGGAGCCAGAGAGGGGAGAGAGAATTGGGAGGGAGGACCGCGACCGTTCGCAGGTCAGCGATGAAATGCTGGGAGAAGGCGCTGCGGATCGAGAGGGACTGCTCGCCGCCGACGGCGATCAGCGTATCCGAGCTCATCGCTCTCCACCCCTGGGCAGATGACGAGACACACGAGCATCGTGGGGGAACGCAGCCTTGAGGCGTCCAGCTCCATGTGGACCGAATTCATGCGTTTTCTCTATAACATTCGAAACCGCAATATTACCTCTTTCAAAGACATTTGTTAGGCAATAAGACGGAATCTGGTAGTGCGTGTAATCTGGAGATTAGATGCAGCAGGCAAATGATCTCCTACTTACGCGAAGAACATTATTATAAATATTCCAGGAGATTCTAGTTGGTTGCTTAATTTATCGTTGGTGAGTGTCATTGGTTACCAAGCTGGTTCCTAACTTTTTAATTTCTTTTATTAAGCAGTTCTTGTTCTGGTTACCTGCAAAAAAAGAACTAATTGAAAAAAGAACGCAGTTCTATCAACAGTTTTACTTTAGTGTAGCATTCCTGAACAATGGTAAGAGCGGAGAACGAGCAAAACATAGAAAAAAGCCCGGCGGCCGCACAACTATTGCGGCAGGAGCGATGTGCTTACTACGGCCACGACGTCTACTGCATGTAACTGCACAAACATATTCTGTTGCCGCTCTTACCTACTTCAGACCTCCCCAGCTCACCTAAGCAGAGAAAATGGTTACTTCGAGAGGGAGTTGGATTACCTAGTCGGGGAAATAGGCAACTATTTCCATTCAAAAAGATTATGGGTTCGCTTATGATGAAAGGCCTCGTTTTTAACAGCCACATATTTAAATAGAATATATTATATAATATATGAGCATAGTTCGATAGTTTTTTAGAGATCAAATTGACAGAACAGTATACTTAGGAGCGCTGCGTCAGTGTCAGCTCTCCACGAATGGCATAGACGGAGAAAACCTGTATGTTAAGACGTGCAGATTGAAGCTACAATGTGGCAAGCCGAAATGTCATTGGCTTGTCTAGTGGGAACGTATTTATTTATTGAAACCGCTCCCTCAGCGCCTGGCCTATGTACCGCAACAGGAGGTAGCAACTGCTCCCCATGTAGCCCGAATCAGTCCATGGTTTGTTGGTTTCCTCCCAAGCCGAACAAGCTTTCCATGCTTCCAAGGTCGGAGATCTAGTACTATACTTATCTGGTAAGGATACAACAGTGACTTTTTATCGGATGACCACCGAAAGTGTTGAACAGACAAAAGACGCATTCGAATTGCCTACAAGATGTCCCGTAGGCGTAAAATGCGTCGGGCAACTCGCAAAGGGATTTACTTACGTCACCGTTTATCCTTATGCATTGCGTCACGTAGAATCCAAAATCACAGTTTATTAAACAGTAAAGAGAGGTAGCTATATAACTTTTACTTTCGTCGGCGTGAATCACATAAAGCGAGCCAACTCTTCCGAATTTGCTCTCCAAAACTGCTGCCACGGGGGACGTTGTCTCGACTAGGCTCGCTTTCGACTCGATTACGACACGACCACGAACACGACCACGACACGACACGTCCGAATCCTCAAACTTGGGTTATTAAACCAATTTACTAAAGAGCAATAACGCGAATTAACGAGGAATCAGGTTCTGCAGAAAAAAAACGTCGGAAATTGTGAAAGTGACAAAATGCGAGCAATTCAAACGGTCCTCGGCGGAGTCGAACAGTCGTCGGCGGCATAGGATGCCTTCTCGTTGTTTAGGCGGAGCTCTTACACAGAAGCATGCGGCTTCTGATGCAGAGCGCGATAAGCCTATGTTTCTTGAGCGCAGCTCGCAGATGAGCATATCTATAAGCATTTCAGATTCTTGAGCTACAGTACGAAAGAAAATATGCTACACAACACTTTTACATTAAAAAATGGATCACTTGTCGCTTTTGCGACACTCCGCCTTCACAAGTAGAAGTTGGTGCTCCTGTTTAATGAGAAGCTTATTGTGGCGCTCCATCCATCGTTTCATTCGTCGCTCCGACTCCGGCACCGGACATAGCGCTAGATTGTGATCCTCGTCCTTCGGCACCGCGTCTTCGAAGACCGTTCCTCTTATGGGAGCGCAGTATGTGCATCGACGGGTGTGGAGTACACATATCTGCTGACACATCCTTTCCAGGCAGTATCGGCATCTCTCGCTATGAGTGACCACCTCATTTCTGTGCTCCGATGTGGCGATTACCGAGCAGGAGTCAAGCATGTGGTGGCCACACATACCGCAAAAGGGGCACACACTCTAAGGCTCCAAGCCTTTCTCAGCTTACGATAGGGCAGGTTCTTTAGGGTCATTTCCATGATATTGATATTGGCCTTGATCGAGTTAAACTGCCAAATCAGCACCTTCTTATCGAAGCGCTTTGTCAGAGTTGAAGGCCGAGCTCTCTTTTAAGAGGGCTCATCTGACACCCCATCACCAGTATCCATGAGGTCGCCTTCGTCTCAAACTTTATCGAGTAGCCTTTTCATGTTCTCGTCGTCCTTTTCAGGTGGCTGTTCGGCAGCTTTAGGAGCCACTCTCTCGACGATGGTTTTCAGAGCGGAAGATTCGTTCTGTTCGTCGGTCTTTTGCGCAACCGACCGTTCCAGTACTTCGGTCCGCTCTGTCAGTACCTTTACGATGTCGTCACGTGAAGTCGAGGACTTAGTACTGTTCTGGGTGGAAGACGAACCATTAGCTATGGCCTCGAGCTTGTCGGACATGACCCTCAGCAGTCCCGACGTCCTTTGTAGAGTGTTTCAACGCTCTCTCCGCATACACCGTGCGTTTCTCAACCTCACGAGTGGTGGTGTTGAGACGACGGACTGCTCATTCCACGATACGCAGAGCTGCTTCCACGTTTGCGGAATCTTCACCACCAATCTTCCTTCTCCTTTCCAAGCCATTCTAGTCTTCTTTCCGAAGACGCAACTTCGGCTTTCACCTGGAGCTGGTATATCTGATCTGTGAGCAGAAAGCGAGTTCCGAAGCGAAGAAGACGCTCTTTGATCACGCCGGCAGTAGCACGGAATTTCGAAAGCATGAGAACTTGTTCTCCTCCTCCACTCTGCCGGAAAGAATTGTCGCTGAGGAATTGGAACCATTGAGAGCGGAGTTCTTCAGCGTCGCGGATCTGTTGCTTGATCCTCTGAACACCGTCAGCAGGTCGTTCTCAATGGCATCCTCGCTGAGTTTCGAGACGTTCACCAATCGTTTGAGGTACGTCGGGCTTGTGTAGTCGTCAGCTGCACTCATCCTAAAAAGCGATGAGCACGTAGCATGGCTACAATTACATTGCTCAGTTTCATGCAGGTGCCATGCGACGAACAATGTTCCAGCATGCAGGACCAGATTACAGTAGAACTTTGAACATCGTAATGGCATGGTTTTGAAGCGGACTGAAGTGTTTACTACAGTGCACATGGTGTTGAAGTTGCATTCAGTTTTACGGTTTTCATGCAAGCATTGGCTACTGTGGTCACACACGCGGCTTTGAACTCGCGAGCGTGAGTCACAGTTGCGCAAAATGGTCCAGTTGCAATCAGCCGTTCGCACGCGGAATAGATCGCGCGAGCATGAGTCATTGCGCTTACGAGCGAGTCAGCGGAATTGCGGGTTGCGTTCGCGGCATCCAACTCGGGAACATGCGCCATCACGATGCTCGCAAGATCGACTCGGTGAGCGTGAGTCATTGACACACAGTGGAAGTCATCCACTGTGAGCGGCACGCTGGCGGGTTCGAACTCGCGGGTATAGGACGCATTTACGAAGTAGAGGGTAATCGCTGCCGTCAGCACGCCCGGGGATTGAATTCGGCAGTATGAGACGCAGTAGTTTGTTGCTTTGATGACCGAATAGCCGGCTTTCTTCACAGAAACTTCCTGTGATGAACATGCACGCGGGTTTGAACTCGCGAATATGCGCATCTGAGAATATGAAAAAACATACAGAGCAGGATAGGAAACAAACGGAGGGCGAGCATCACTAAATCCTAGAGCAGCCGGCATCCGCACGTCGTGAGAAAGATATAGGTGACGAACACTGCTAGTACGAAAGTGATTATCGTCACCACCAGTGTTTTGTACCACTGCAAGAACACACTGCCAATACCGGAAGTTGAATTTCTGAGTAATTCATGTCTTCTCCTTGTACCCATCGTTGAAATATGGCACATGACAACGTGTGGGAATACTTTAGGATTCCTCCGACTTCAAATCGCGTTGGCGTGGGTCCATAAGAAACTGAACATGTTTTGTGGATTCTTGCCTGGTTGAAGTTGAATCGGAGAATTGAGGTAACTCCAGCTTTCTCGCATGGTACCTGTATCGTGACGAAACACGATTTCTCTTGGGGTTCTGTAAGCAGACGCTGGCATTTTGCTTTATCTAACATTCCATCTCAGAAGCGTCTGCTCGCAGAAGCCCGGGAGGCGGAGTTAGATGCCGTCTGTCTGCCGCATTCGGCAGAATCTTAATTTTCCTTAAAATTTCATTGGTTCTCTATTTTTGGTTCTCTGATAATTCCATTTTATTCACTAATTCTATATCTACTTCGATTGTTGGGTCTGGGTTCCTCATCACACTCTTTAAGGGATAACACGCAGAAACACGCTTTGACCGCAGAAAAATTCCCTAGGTTTTTCTCAACATCATACAGTCGCCTTCTCATATTGTTTATTCGCTAAATAAATTGATAAAGTTGGTTTAATTACCCAAGTTTGAGATTGCGTCGAGTGGTCAAATAAATGTTGGTGACGAACTGTGGTTGGTAACCGTGGGATCGTTGTCGATCGAGTTACTGGTATTCACTGAACCGCCGCAACTATTAAATGGTGCATCTGCTAAAAACCGACAAGACACCGAGGTACGAATTTCACAATTAAAATTTTCTCGAGTTTGTCGCAACATTTTGTGCTTTGGAAAAACGCGACGCTTTATTCAACTAACGCTTGTCGCTAACACCTTTTGGAGCTCTAACGGTCAACGCGACACTTTTATTTTTTCACTCACATTTAGAAAGTCCAGAAATAATATTTCTATTGAACACAAAATGGCGGGACCCATGTCGTTAAGTTCCCAAAAGTCTCTCATCACGCGCTACTGCAATAACCTGACGCAGCTGATCAACAAAGCAACAGGCACCAGTGATCTCCCTGGTCCGTCCGATATTGCGCCTCTCACCCCAGCGGAACGCAAAGCATTGATATACCAAATTGAGTCAACTTCTCGATTAGTTCTTGAGACCCTTAACTCTTTCACGGCCACCGTTGACTCATTGATTGACTCGCTTGATGAGGAGCAAGTGAAGCAGGTGCAGGGGTACATGGACAAGGCCTATACAGCGTTGGAACGCGCTCACGGCTTGGCATTTGAGATGGACGCGGCGCTCCGCAGCAGCGTAAACAACTCCGCAGCGGCGCAGGGAACCTTCGCATGGACATTAAACCAGCTACCGCCACAGAACTCCTGGGGACCGATACAGGCAACGCTACCAAAGCTACCGGCCATCCCAATTCCAACTTTCTCAGGAAAAATATGGGAATACACAAATTTCTGGACAATTTTCGACGCCAACGTCCACAGCCAGCCATTAGCGAACTTGCAAAAGTTTAATTATCTCTTAGACGCACCAACAGGAGAAGCTCGAGAATTGGTCAAACGTTTCCCAGTAACTGACGATAACTACGAATCGGCAGTGCAGATGTTGCATAAAAAATATGGGGATAACTCCAGATTAGTTGCCTCACTTCAAGCACGCCTAGAGACAGCGAAAGCAGACCGCTCGACAATTCAGGGACAAAGGCGACTTCTTGAGTACATTATCCCTATTGTGACGCAGCTACAGAAGCTGAGGATTCAGCTTGACGGCTCCTACCTCGTGTAGAAAGTTCTTGCAAAATTTACACCTGCCATTCAACGCAAAGTGCTCTCTCAATGTCTTCCACAGAGCAATGAGGACTCCGATTGGAAAATGCAAGACATTCTCAACGCAATAGATGATTACATCACAAAGGAAGAACGCATAGGCGAAGTCGTCAATAGAACCATTACATCGGACGTGCATTCCAATGGGAAAAGTCAGAAGAAGAACAACATCAGCTTCAGCGCGAGAAATCCAGCGTGTATGTTTTGCCAATCGGATGAACACAAATCGCTGTTATGCACAAAGTATCCATCCATATCAGATAGACGCGCTTTCATGCAAGAGCGAAAACTTTGTCTCAACTGTGGAAGACAGGGACACTTTGTAGCGCAGTGTTTGAGTAAAGGGTGCGCCACGTGCAGTGGGAAAAGGCATCACCATACCTTGTGCCCAGTGAGGATATCGCAAACACCGCCAGGCACCGCTACCTATACCTCCCCCACACCGCGACAACTAACACGTACGCCACCTTCTAGAGCTGCCGCAGTGCAGCCTCAGCACAAACCGTCAAACGCTTCCATGGTCACTAAAAAACCTAGGCAAATTGGACCTAGAGTAGCACAAGCTCATCCCATCCAAACCGAAACACTTGATGGTACACAAGAGGACTCGAAAGAGAAACCGGAGCCTAGACAGGATAGTGTGGTACTCCATCATTCAGGTACAGGCAGTGATGATCTTGGGCAAGTATCTCTATTGACAGGATGCGCACGGGTGTGGGACCCACTCCGAAAAGGATGGAGGGAAGTAGAAATTCTCTTCGATACAGGTGCCGGTAGATCATTTATAAGTGAGGCACTTGCAGAGGAACTGGAATTAGATTGTTCAACAACTTGTACTCTCACAATGTATACCTTCGGCAATAATGAGCCGAGGAGAACATCCTGCAGCTCTACCACGTTGAACATATGGGATACAGAAGAACATCGGCATACGGTCAACCTCTTCACTACACCCAACCTTACCGGAGTAAGTAAAGCTGCACACCTGTCAAAAGAAGACATCGACTTTATCGCCCACCATGGTGTCACGCTTTCGCGATCAACGCAGAGGGAGCTTTCAAAACCACAACTCCTGCTCGGCTGTGATCAGCTTTGGTCATTATTGGAGTCGACTTCTCCACGCTATACCTTACCCTCTGGATTACAATTAATTCCATCCAAACTAGGGTACCTCCTGACCGGATTGCAAGTCTCTCCTTTGGGAAACAGAGGCAAATCCTTCCAAGACTGCCCAGCCTTACAGTGAGAACGAACACCATTCTCAATTTTGATGAAGAACTAGACCGTTGGGATAAGTACTGGACGACGGATTCGGCTGGTATCTGCGAATTTTCTGGAACTAAAGACGCAGAGCGAGAAAGAATAAATGAGAAGGTCTCAGATTTCTTCACCAGTACTATCCAGCGACGGCCTGATGGCTACTACGTCCGCCTCCCATACAAGGAAAATCACGCTCCCTTACCAACAAACAAGGTCATTGCGCTATGCCGACTTCAGAATACATTGGAAATGTTAAAGGCTCGTCCACATCTTCTTGAGGACCACAAAGACATTATGAAGGATCAGCTCGACAAAGGCATCATTGAAGAAATTCCCAATGACCAACCACTCAACGGCATCGTCCTGCACTACATACCCCATCAGCCAGTTATTACACCACAAAAGGACACTACAAAATTACGTATCGTCTTTGATGCCTCTTCACACTTCAAGGATTGTCAATCTCTAAACGACATCTTACATCAGGGACCGTTAATCCTTCCGGAGATCTACGCAATGCTTCTCCGTTTCCGCATCGCACCTTATGTAATAATCTCCGACGTGGAAAAAGCCTTCCTGCAAATACGCCTTCATGAACAAGACAGGGACGCGACACGATTCCTCTGGGTAAAGGATATCACAAAACCGCCTAGAGATGAAAACCTGGTTACCTACCGCTTCACCAGAGTCACATTTGGCCTTAATGTCTCTCCGTACCTCCTGGGAGGAACAATACGCTACCATCTCCAATCTGAGGTTGAAAACCTAGAACTAGCCCAAGAAATACAGGACAATCTCTACGTAGATAACCTTGTTCTAGCAGCCAACACTACTGAAGAAGCGGTAAAGAAATCTCTAGCAGCTCGCGAGATTTTTGCGGAAATGGGAATGAACCTACGGGAATTCCTCTCAAATAACCACGACTTGAAGAAAAACCTTCCGGATGATGCATACGCCAAATCCTCAACACACAAAGTGCTGGGAATCTTATGGGACTCCACTTAAGATGAGCTGAGCATCCACTGTAAGATTCCGTCGTCGGAACGTTTTACTAAACGAATTGTAGCAAGACAAATTGCATCGGTCTACGACCCGTTTGGGTGGCTCGTTCCACTAATGACGCAACCTAAGCGACTTCAGCAAGATTTGTGGAGACACAAAATCGCTTGGGACGAACATCTTCCTGACACGCTAGGCACACAGTGGAAGGATCTCCTACAAAATATTGATGGTTTCCACCACTCTGTTCCAAGGCGAGTTCACATCGAGAATGAGGATCTACGGTTAGTAGTCTTTGCCGATGACAGTGCGATCGCACTAGCAGCATGCGCTTATCTCGTTAGTTCACAGAGATCTTCCCTCATAATGGCAAAATCAAAAATGCCATCAATCAAGTCAACAGCTACAATTCCAAAATTAGAGATGAATGCCATCACTATCGCATGCCGCCTGGAAAACTCGATCGTAGATGCCTTACAGGCGCGCGTACTCGGCAAACTCCGCAAGATATACATTTTCTCGGACTCACAAATTGCGCTGAGCTGGCTGGGAATAAACTGTCATAACGCAAAACTGGGTCGCCTAGTCGAAAACCGTTTGCAAGAGATTCGACGAATTTCAGAAGCTCTTCAGTCACAAGGGATATCCTTAGAATTCCGTCGCGTTCCATCTACGGATAACCCAGCAGATGCAGGGACACGAGGGCTCACATCAGAGCAATTGAAAAACCATTCTTGGTGGACCGGTCCCGAGTTCTTGCTCAGTCCAGAAGCTCATTGGACATCAACAGTCTACCCACTGAACACAGATAGCTCCCATGAGGGAAATCCGGTTGTGGTTACATTCACGCAGAAGCACCCCTCCTCCTCAGAGTCAGCTTCAATGCCTATCTCTTCCGTCATAGACTGTGCACGTTTCAGCTCTTTTACCGCAGCAAAAAGAACAGCATTGGTAATGCTGATCTTCCTCAAGAAACTCATGAGACCACTTAGGCCCCAGCGACTGCAACATATCATATCTATAATCCCAGAACTTGACATTGTTCCTGATAACCTAGATCAGATTGGAGGATTATCTATGCGTGCAGCACGCCACTTCATAGTGCGTAACCATCAGCAGGCTCTTTTCACCAAGGAATATCGGAAATCGATAACTTCCTCCTTGTGCCTCTTCCAAGACGATAAAGGTATCTGGAGATCACAAGGGAGATTCGGCAAGTCATCCTTGAGAAACGATACGAAACATCCCATAGTTATCAAAGCTAATACAAGCCTAGCAGAACTTCTCATCAAAGAAGCTCATGGATGTTATCACTAAGGAATTGAGCATACTATGGCGACAGTACGTATGCAGTATTGGATACCAAAGCTGCGACAACAAGTCCGCAAGATAGTACTCAACTGTGTTACATGTCGTCGCTTCAACGGATTACCATACCCTTATCCAGACTCGACGGATCTACCACAGCGCAGGGTATGTCGAAGTCGTCCGTTCCAGCACGTCGGCCTTGATTTTTTCGATCTTCCTAAGAGAACAGCTGACGGAGAAGAAACGAACCCATGTGGATGTATCTTCACTTGCACAATTACGCGTCTGATACACCTGGAAATGGTTCCTAGTATGAACACCCATGATTTCATCAAGCCTTCAGACGCTTTGTCGCACGCAGAGGAGTGCCAAGCACCATCACGTGCGACAATGCCCCTACGTTCCTCTTCTTCTTCTTCTTCTTCTTCTTCTTCTTCTTCTTCTTCTTCTTCTTCTTCTTCTTCTTCTTCTTCTTCTTCAGCGTTTGTCCCGCATCATGACGGGGTCCGCTTTTCTGGTGCCATGTCGCCATCTTTCCCGATCCCGTGCTAGATCAGGGTGGACACCAGCTACTTTAAAGTCCTTGTGTAACGTATCAGCCCAGCGCTGCTTCGGGCGTCCTCTAGGCCGTTTTCCAGACACTACGAAGTTAAGGCCTATCTTACGGACGCTGTCTTCCTTTCCACGCAGAACGTGGCCGTACCATCGTAAGCGAGCTTCACGCATCTTGTCCGCTATCGGCGCGACACCGAACTTCTGCCGAATAGCCTCGTTTCGGATGCGCTCCAGGCGCGTGACTCCAGCCATCCAGCGCAGCATCTTCGTTTCCATTACGCTGAGGCGACTTTCCGTTTCCTTTGTCGCAGGCCAACACTCAGCTCCGTACATCGCTACCGGCCGGACGACGGTTTTGTAGATCTTCGACTTTAAGCGCTCTGGCATCTTCTTGTCGCAGAGTACTCCAGTCAACGAGCGCCACTTCGACCAAGCTGCACTCACGCGTGAGTTCACTTCAACCATCAGACTGCCATCAGAGGCTATTGCTGATCCCAGGTATTTATACACCGAAGTGCGTGCAAGCTTGGTACCGTTAATCTTAACGGAGCCGGACTCATTTACGTCAGTCGTGAAATACTCGGTCTTCTTGACGTTCAATTTGAGTCCGAACATGGCCAGGCGGTCGCACCAAGCTTGCACCTCTCGCTCGAGCTCACCTTTGTCTTCGCAGGCGAGCATCACGTCATCAGCATATAGCAACGTCCAAGGGACGGGCTTCTGAAGATCTCGCGTAATGGCATCCATTACGACAACAAAGAGGAGTGGGGAAAGCGCAGATCCTTGGTGCACCCCAACAGAGATGGGAAACTCCGTCGAGATTCCTGCTGCCGCTTGCACACGACTCTTTGGACAAGAGTATAGCATTCGCACCCACTCTACAAGTTCTTCGGGAACACCGTGCTGCCGTAGGGCGTACCATATAACCTCACGCGGTACGCGATCGAAGGCCTTCTCCAAGTCGAGAAAGGCAAGATGCACCGGCCTCTGTTTCTCGCGATGCTTCTCTACCAGAAGACGGGCGGCATGTATGGCATCGATAGTGCCACAACCAGCCACGAAGCCGCACTGATTGCTGGAAAGCTTGACGATATCGTTCCCTACGTTCCTACTTAGCGAAAAAATCTTAGCTGATGGAAGAAGAACTATGTGCTTACATCCGGATGCAAAAAACTCCTTGACAGAACATGAAATCGAGTGGCAGCACATAACGCCGTACGCACCATGGCAAGGAGGGTTCTACGAACGCCTAAAAAAATCCGTCTAGCACGCACTATATAAGGCCCTTCGAGGCAAACACTGCCAGCCGGGAGATCAAATGCGCACCATCTTAACCGAAATTAAAGCATGTCTCAATTCAAGGCCATTAACTTATCAGGGAGCGGTGCAAGAAGACCTGACATCGATCCGTCCCATTGATTTTTTACAAAGAGACCTGGAAATCACCTTGCCATTAGACAATGCAGTAGTTCCCACATCAGCGGACACGGACTACCATCCACCTGAAGAAATGAAAGCTTTGCAGTCACAGAAAAAAGTCCTGGAGGCACTTCGATCCTCTTGCCAAGTAGCGGAGAAATTCTGGAAAAAATGGCACGACCAGAACTTAGTTAGCCTTCGAGAGACGCACAAACAAAACATCACTATTAGACTTCATGGATCAATCTGCCCGTCAGTGGGTGACGTAGTACTCATCAGTGATCCAGTACTTCCCCGCAATGACTGGAAGATGGCTCGAATAACGGAAACATACGCAGGAAGCGATGGAAGCATTCGTGAAGCAGAGCTTATAACATCCACGGGACGGAACGTTCTTCGCCCTGTGAACCTGCTAATCCCGTTAGAAATCAATGAGCAGAGAGAGGAAACGACATCGAAACCATCTCCACAGGTAACTCCTAAACCAGCACCCACATCCTGCGAGCGACACCACCAGTACAACTTACGTCCACGTAGGAATGTACAGCGACAACAGCAAACGAAAACCACGGTACAAGCGTATCGTACAAGCCACACGCGAAAATGGTTCCTCTTCCATCTCATGATGTTTTCCATGCTGAGTCTTAGCACAGCAACATCTCCTGTGAACATGGAAATGAACTGCAGGGATGATGGAGTCCTAGTTTCTACCACAATGAGCAATCAGAGTTTCGAAATATGCGCCGACAACCATTGTCAGCTTCATACGCCACATGAAAAACAGTATCTTGTAAAGTTTCCGGCTCACTCCACATTACACGAACATGTGGTGATGTTAAAATGGCATTCAGGAGAACGTCTATCAACCATGACGACAGTTTGTAGAGCACTTGACTTTTGCACAAACCTCGACTGCTGGTTCTGTACCCAGGTACTGCTCAATCCTGAGTGCTGGCCAACAGGAGCCATCGCTTTAATGTTTCTGCTACTGTATCTAGTCGTTGCCAGCATCTACATCCTGCTATATGTGCCAATGACCATTGGAAAACCTATTCGGCTTCTACTGCAAGCAGCCGTAATCGTAGTGCTATTCCTCACTCGTCGACTCCGTGCGATAGCCTTGGCCGTATTTCGTCGTATGATTTCAAGACGTCGCCGAACCCGGAGTCAACATTTAGCAGCCGCGCTAGCAGTAGTCATTTGTTGCACGCTACAGAACCAAACCACCGTAGAAGCTTGCCAACATGTGAATGTGTTTCAACACCGTTCCACTACTTGCACGAGATCCAACGGTCAAGAGACTTGCCACGTCGCTCTCACGGAACTTCTCAAGATCAACACCTTCCACCAAGACGCTTGTCTTAGGTTAACGCACAACTCCACGCTTATAGCCAACGTGAGAATAAGATGGAAGGGTCTTTACCTAGGCTGCGAACAAGAAACTCTCTATTTCACACGATCCACCTCTCTGCACGTTCTGGACAGCAAAAGGTGTCCCCATATGGGCTCATGCGTAAAGGATAAGTGCGCGAATATCAACAGTTCCAGTCTTCCCCCGAGCTGAATATGGCAAACCAGTTTGCTGGACGTACAGGGTGCCTCGAATCTTGTGGCAGTCCAGGATGTAACTGTTTTTATCTTAGCTCTGGTTGCTTGTTTTACCGAGTGTACGCAGTACCTCACTCGCCGAAGATATACGAAATATTTCGCTGCATGAGGTGGTCAGAAGAAATCAAGCTCGAAATCACGTTAGAAGCTGCGAACCATCCCAAAGGAAAACAGCGGTTCGTTCAACCCGTTGTTCCTAACGTTCCAATTTCCCTTCCATTAGTTCGAATCACCATGACTTCACTAACTCTTCCTCCAACACCCTCGCTGAACAATGAATTCATCACTGACGGACACGATTCGGCAATATGGTTGCAAAAAATAACGCCTAATCTTATTTGTTCCTCTAAGGAAAACGCTAACTTAACCAACTGCATTTTCAAGGATCATTGTCAGTGTGAGGCCGCCGAAAACAAGGTTAACTGCCACTGTTCCGACTTCCATCTTGAAGACGAGTTCACCAGCGTCGTAAACAAACTCTTAGTGAAAGCCCCATCATGGGAGCTGTCGCGTCGGTACAACCAGAAAATTGTCGCCAGATCCCTCAGATGGTGTCGGCCGACTTTACCCTCGATTTTGAGCATTCTTACGAAACCGCAGCCTTACTGGTACACGATGACATCTGTACCATAGACAACGCAGAGCTACGCGGATGTTACGGGTGCGCCAAAGGTGCACAGGCTCGTGTGCAGTGCAAATCGAATCACGACACAGTAGGAGAAATCCAATGTGGTCGCCACGCTTTCACTGTAACGTGCGCGCAAAATGCACCAGAATCACTAATACGCTTTTTCTTCGACACGGCTCGTCAATTTCATAATTGCTCAATCACCTGTGGCTCCAAGACTCGTTATTTCATCCTATCCGGGGTTCTGAAGTACGTCGGAACTATTTCCATCCCTGTCAAGGCCACCATCGATGGAAACAGTACCGCCTACAACGAATTTCAGTGGCCAGACTTTCACCACATCGTAGATGTCATTTTTCAATGGTACAAAACACTTCTTGTCGGACTTCTCATTGTTGGAATCGCACTCTTACTTTCATACGCCCTCCTCCCAACACTAGGGCTATGCGCATTACGCACCAGTTTAAGAATATTATCGAAACTAATTTTATTGCCGATTCAATTTTTTCCTTTTCTATTCAAAACGCTGTTCAAATGGCAAAACCCGACGCTTGCACATTATAAGAGATTATGAATATTTCATCTATACACTTACTCTACAATTAGTAAAAGTTCATATTTTTAAACTCTTTTTAAAGCTTTTCAAATTCAGAGGCTCCGTCACCGACCTGTCCGATCATGAATAGATCATGCGGCCACTACTATAGGATCCTACACGCACTTGGACCAATGCTCAGTACCGACTTTCTCGTTCGACAAATGATCGTTGAATGCAAAATGGTTCACAATCTTAGTAGGTCCTTGAAGGCTACCAGTCGTCGCATTCGCAATCTATACTCCTCTGTCATGTCTCATTCTGAATTCGCTTATACGCATCTACAGCTCAAGCACACTCTTGAAGAAACACGCCTACGCCTCCTCATCTCACGCAGCGAAATAAATTGGCTTTTGCAATTAACACGCCTAGCATTCGCCATGGACACCACAGAACCGTTCATTTGGCGCAGCAAGTACTACAAGCTGTACGCGGCAGATGACGATCAAGAGCTAGTCATCGATCCGGAATGCGTCCTGAGTGACATCTCGGATATGCTAGCCAATATAGAGGAGCATTACGAATTTCGCCTCAACGATCTCAGAGAAGAAATCCACGAAAAAACGGCGAATAACGAAAACCACTTTCGCGTTCAGGTTCTGAAGAAACACGACAAACTCAAGATGATGATAGCACCTGCCGACGAATCCAGCACTGCGCCGCGAGTCACTGCAACCTCCGAGATCGTTTTCCCAAGAGCAGAAGATTCTGACGATGACCAAAGCATTCAAGGCACAGAACCTCCACATGAGACATACTTGGAGGCCATTCTACGCGCCCAAGACGAAAGGCTAGCTGGGGAGGGCGTCGCAGAAGCTGCTCCGTCTCTGGATACGCAGGAGACCGAGAGGCAAGCGATAGCCCCGTCTCGTGTTACGCAGGAAACCGAGAGGCAAGCGATAGCTGACAACGCAGAGTTTTTGGAGCCGGTCGTACTTGTCGACGAAAACGATGAAGATTCAAAAGACGCCTTGCTGTTATCGACGAAACGCACAGCGACAACGAGAGTCCTGAACCTCAGCAGGAAGCGCCTCCACCTCCTCAGGAACGACTGGTCGTAAGAGTGCAAGCCGAAAGGCAGCATCATGGCAGCAGCAGGCAGGGATACGTACGCCGAGTGCGATTTCAGGTGCCTACCAATCACGCACAAATCGCAGAGGAAGCAGGGAGACCCCACCTACACCAAAGGAATTACGCATGTAGACCAGAACAGCCACTGGCCCAAAGGGTTGCCGCAGAGGAAGCCATCCCAGGACGTGAGCGTGGCGAGAACGTGGAACATTTGATAGAAGAGCTGAGACGCAACCTTGAAGCTCTTGACGAACTAAGGAACATGATCGACGAAACCAGACGCGAGCCCGTCTGCGAGCCACGCGTCTACGACGTTCCAATAGAAAATTACTTCTTCCGTAAAATGCCATGCGTCTTCTGCGGAATGATCGGAGTACACTATTCCGACTCATGCCCGAACGTCAGGACTTCTGAAGAGCGTTCCCATATATTAGCTCGGGATCATCGGTGCCGAATTTGCATGACTACCGAGTGTTCTGGAGATTCGCAGACGTGTAAGAAAAGGGACAGGAGATGCAACCACTGTAGGAAAACTGGACACAACTCAGCGATATGTCCAACACCCGAAAGGAGCGCTACCAAGCAGGAGCGCCTAACCATCCTCCAGAGAGCCCTCAATGAAACGGAAGACAACATCGCGCAGTTGAGGAATCGTCTCGGACCACAGTAGCACCTGCAGCGGACGACAATTTTTGGAGGCGCGAAGTATCGTGACGAAACACGATTTCTCTCGCGGTTCTGTGAGCAGACGCTGGCATTTTGCTTTATCTAACATTCCATCTCAGAAGCGTCTGCTCGCAGAAGCCCGGGAGGCGGAGTTAGATGCCGTCTGTCTGCCGCGTTCGGCAGAATCTTAATTTTTCCTTAAAATTTCATTGGTTCTCTATTTTGGTTCTCTGATAATTCCATTTTATTCACTAATTCTATATCTACTTCGATTGTTGGGTCTGGGTTCCTCATCACACTCTTTAAGGGATAACACGCAGAAACACGCTTTGACCGCAGAAAAATTCCCTAGGTTTTTCTCAACATCATACAGTCGCCTTCTCATATTGTTTATTCGCTAAATAAATTGATAAAATTGGTTTAATTACCCAAGTTTGAGATTGCGTCGAGTGGTCAAATAAATGTTGGTGACGAACTGTGGTTGGATCGAGTTACTGGTGTTCACTGAACCACCGCAACTATTAAACTGAACATGTTTTGTGGATTCTTGCCTGGTTGAAGTTGAATCGGAGAATTGAGGTAACTCCAGCTTTCTCGCATGGTACCTGTAATTGGCTTCCTCGCAGAGCACTTCCGCTTGAGCTTTACGTGCGGCCCAGCAAGTTATTTCCGACTGGACTCCTTTCGCACAGCTGTAGCACCCTTTCAATATTTCTGCTCTGATAGTGCAGATGTTGTCGTCAACGACGACTTTGGGGTTCAATTCGTCATCAACGCTGACGACGATTTCCGAAGTCGTCATCGTAGTGACACTGGCATGGACTGATCCTAATTGCGATTGCTTGAACATCGCGAATGGGTAAACGACTGGCAGCCGGTTGTGCAAGTCATTGAACCATTCAGTAATGTTTGCGTCCTGGCAACGACAATTTGCTTTTGTTTCTGCTGGAAGGCCGGAGCAATAGTCCATTACCGTACACGAAATATTCTGAGCGTCCTCTTTGGTGTCACATCGGAGCGTTGGATTTATTCTACCGTCCCAGACTGCGGTGTTCTTCCCATCTGAGATGAAAGATGTGCGCAACATAGGAGGAGGAGGGACGGTAATTGAGTTAAGGATTAGCGTGAAAACTATCCACTTCGCCGGAACATTTGGTACCAAATGATCGATTACTTTGGACGCTACTTGATGCGCGTCAACAAGAGTTAGTTGTACTTTCGCTGCTTCTGTCCATCGGTTGCAGTGAAAAATCTCGAACACCTTTGGAGACTTGGGCACCACGTAAACACGATAGAACAAACATCCTGAGCTCAAAAAGAAGCAGTCACAGCCGGGTCCACCGCATGATTCGACGCAAGCTGTGTTACCAGGATACTTGTTCTCTTCTTCAGGTTTAGGTGTCAATGTGGAGCTATTTACAGCAGCACATTTTTTGCCTACGCATGAACCTCTTTGTGCACAACGCTTGCTGTCGATCACCCTATAGGATGTGTGTCGAGGAGAAGTCGGATTGCGCTTCGCCTGGGAGTTGCGTCGACATCCATTTAACTCGAACCTCTTGGAGCCGCGTGCCATTCCTCCAATGTCGAAAACATGCTTCCCGTTTGAAGGGGCTTATTTTCAAGACTTAAAAAGTCGAACTGCGCATCTTTCTTAGCCATTTTTTCTCGTACAAACCGTAGAGGAGTGTGAAAAAAACGTCTACTTGTTGGCAACCGTTTACACCCTGCGGTTGTTCACAGAGATCAATCAGCACTAGCACCAGTAGCTCTGTCAGATCTTGTCGACGCATTCCTGGGCGTTGTGGTAGCTGCCTTCGCCGCAAGAAATTCCGAAGTACCGTCAGTATTGATCTGCAGAAAAAGCTGACGATAAATCGTATACGTCTTTCTATTACAACAGGTACGTAAAGCAGCACGTAACACCCAGTAATGAGCAGGTATGTAAGGACCGCTGCGGCCGCGATCCCTCCAACCGGCCAACACTCTGGGTAGAAGATCACAAGAGCGCATGTTGTGCAGTCAATGTGGTCGCAGAACGGTGCTGGGGCAAACCGTTTCCACTGTTTGTATGGTCACGTTTTCTGTAAACTTGCACTGCACTTTGTACTCATGCAGGATTATTTGCGGAGGAAATCTGACTGACTCATTCATTCCGGGTTTTACGAAGGTCACACAGAATTCCTCAGCATAGACTTGGTAAGGAGTTCGAGGTGGAGATATGCGTTCTATTCCTCCCGGGATGCATCGTATGTAGCGAGAAACGTTTCTTGCTTGGGGAGAGCAGGAAACCATTAGACAACAAAAGACGGCAAGCGTGATTAAGGAAGCAGGCATATCCCTCAGAAATGACATGTTCCTTAGCAGTGATTAGTTCTAGTTTCAGTTCCTTCTCTTGAAGATTGTAGGTGTGTCTTGAAGCATTCGCACTTTCCCTCTGCTCGGAAGTTCTTGCCCGTTGACCGAGGAATCCTTCTTGGGTGTCCCCTCCTCAAGCTCCAGGGGAATTAGTAGGCTCACAGGACGCCGTATTCGTCGCTGACTGGGCAATGCGATTACAGCTTCTCTTGATACACCGTCCGGACCGACCGATAAGTCATCGATCCTCCCCATTTTCCATGCATGACGCAGCTGAACTTCGTCTGAAATGAGTACCAAAGCACCCTTTCACGATGTCATAAGACCGCCTTTCTTGGTGCCCACTTGGTGCCGTTGATGCTTTTCTCTCAAGGAGGTTAGGTATTGCTCGCCAAAACCTCACTGTTGTCATGCTCGCCAAAACCTCACTGTTGCTTGGCACGAGTTTTGCAAAGCCTGAATCACTTGCTTTTTTGTGCGTAGTTCTTCAGGAAGCAGGTAAGTTGGGTCCGCGGGATCATCATCGTGCGTCAAAGGGAAAGGAGTACTCCATGTCCTTTTGAATGAAGTCCACCGGTCTAAGAATCTGGTGGGAATCAAAGGACGAGTCCATGTATAGTAGAGGGCGACAATTTAAGAGTGCCTCAATTTCTACAAACACTGTTGAGAGTTCCTCATACGGGAGCTGGGCCTTTCCATACGACTTGTAGAAAGACAGTTTGACGGATTTAATCAGCCTTTCATAAAAACCTCCTTGCCAGGGAGCGTAAGGTACAGTACTGGACGCGTCTTTTGAATAGACGCCGAAAAAACCGCGCTTTCGCGGTTTTGCGTCTTTTTGCTATAAATCGCCAAAAAGTCATCGGTTTGAAAAAGCAAGAGTACATTCGAGCTCAGGAAAACGACCTCTTCGTTTGGTAAATATATTTCATATGAAAGATCAAAAATGGCCAAAATTGAAAACTTGCGCTCCATTGAGAAGGCCGGCCGCGGACGAGTTGTCGGCCGCAAGGCGTCGAAAACCGTTGCATGCTCACAATTCCTCTAATTTGAGGTTTTTTGAGAAACGGTTGGTACCGTTCGATTCGCTTCCTTGAGATCTCATAACCATATACATAACTTCGCCAAACCACCGCATTTTGACTAGAGCAGACTTTTTGGTACTGGAGAAGCTTATATTCCAGGATTTGCATGTTCTCGGAGCATCTCAAGCATGGCGTAAAGTGTTTTGTCATGCCAGGAATCCTCTGAGAGTGCTCCGTGCACAATGCATATAGGCTCGAACATATTAATCGAGGGGGGGGGGACAGTTTGTAGAGTGAGCATTTAGGGAGTTTTATGAGAAATTCTCAGCCACCATAGGATCGAACCTATCAATCGACTGGGCGAGACAGCTCGCAAATTGTACCGCGGGGGTGTTCTGAGCGCAATAACTCTGTCAAGTTCGAGTCTTTCCGGCTGCGTGTTGTGGATTTTGTAGGCAGTAGAAAGTTCAAGACGCGCGCCGAAACATAGCGACCTAGCTTAAGACTGGATAAAGTTACCGCGGTGCGAAAATGCAGGCAAACCTTGTGTGACACGATTTTTTTCAGAATTCGGTCGACCGCTGCGGGTACACGAGGCGAGCTAACACCATGCAAACTCGCGGATGAGCAAATCACTGAAGGCACTTTACGATGATCTGCTCCTAACTCTCCAGCTGCCTAAACTCCCAATCTGCTATTTTAGAGCGGCGGAGGGCAGCGATGAAGATTCTTCCGCCCTTACTCGCCCAGGTTCGAGCTTTCGAGCCCTAGCCAGGGTACCATTTTGTTCGGCTTGAAAAGCCCTATCGAACGGTATTAATTTCGACCAATCTTGAAAACATCGATTTTTGACAGTTTCTCATCGAAGACGGCCTTTAGGCGCCTTTTATACTCCCGCCGCGGCGCGGCGCGTCAATTTGGGGAGCGGCGCAGCCAGTCGCGCCGCGCCCCGATTTTAACGCGGCGCTGCGCGATTGCAGTTAGAAAGGGGATCGTCAGCGACGCGCGGTCACGAGCATCTGCGCACTACGGCCCGTGCTCCGGAAACGGTCCACGGTCATTGAGGGACCAAAACAGAAAGAATTTTTTGGCTGATCAGCGCAATGCATCTTGTCAATGTTTGTCGTGGGATTCCTGTGGGGAGCGACGAATCCTCTCTTAGGCCTTTGTTATACCATCGCTCACCCCGAGCGACCCCTAATGATATGCTCCCATATCGATAGGGCGGCGCGATGGAATCGATACGGGTGCACATCATTAGGCGCCGCTCAAGGTGAGCGAAGGTATGACAAAGGTCTTAAGCCTGGAGTCGAAATCGTTCGCTCAACCTACGGTTGAAACTGGTGAGTGTGGTATTGAGTCGAATCCCCTACAATGCAAACGGCACTAGACCACTCCTTATTTTGCGACATGTGCGGGTCCAAAAGTAAAACTGCTGGAACGTATCCATCGTCAAGAATCACTCAAAATTCTTTCTCATACGGCCATTCTAGGGTCACTGTGCACTAAGCATATCTTTAGCGTGATATATGAAGATTCGTGAATGTCTACAGATCTCTATTCTGTCTCTAAGTTACAGAAGGTACGGGCTAAGGTCATGTCACCGATTTCGCCCAAACTCCCTAGTCAACCGAACCTACCGTAATCGCCCGTAACTTCAAAAAACGATGTCAGATTCGTGACCAGCACCCTAAGCCCCCCCCCTCCTTCCCAATAGGAGGAGTATTGGTCGAGGAGGTGAAATCTCCCACCCCACGCCAAGTCTGCCGCGGCTGATCGCGCCGCGCTGCGCCCTTCCCCTCAGCGGCGCGATTCGCCGAATACCGTAGCCCAAAATTCCGTCAAGTGTGGTGTTTTGCGGCGGCGGAGTATAAAAGCGATGCGGCGCTGCCTCGCGGCGCGAAAAATCGATAGCCATGCCGACCATCACGCCGCGCCGCGCTGCGGGGCAAGTATAAAAGGCGCCTTAGGCCGCGCAAGAC
>OX377205.1:56517563-56543546 GCA_947396885.1 Heligmosomoides polygyrus polygyrus
TCGTTCTTTTCAGCTCGAAAAGCTCTATCGAACAGTATTAATCTCTGCCAATCCAGGAAAATTGATTTTTTGACAATTTCCTTCGAGGACGAGGGCTCTTCGCCGAGCCTGCTGGGACTCATCAAAGAGCCGCGCCAGATGGACGATGACGTCATCGAAAATCAATGTCTCCGAAATTGGTCGAGTTTGATACGGTTTCATAGAGCTTCTCGTGCTTAATTGAACGGTTGTCACTACCAGTGGCGTCAAAAAATCAGATGTGGGCGAGTAAGGGTGGAAGAATCTTCATCGCTGCCCTCCGCCGCTCTAAAATGGCAGATTGGGCTAAAGCAGTTCAGGCAGCTGGAGAGTTAGGAGCAGATCGTCGTAAAGTGCCTTCAGTGCTTTGCTCATCCGCGAGTTTGCATGCTGTTAGCTCGCCTCGTGTACCCGCAGCGGTCGACCGAATTCTGAAAAAATCGTGTCACACATGCCCAACCTGCATTTTCGCACCGCCATAACCTTACCAATTCGTAAGATAATTGGCTGTGCTTTAGCGCTTTACTAGTTCATATTACTGCCTACGGAATCCACACGTTCCAGCCAGAAAGATTGGAAGCTGATAGAGTTATCGCACTCCGAACACGCCCGTCGCGTGCAATTTAGCACGACAACGGTCTATGTTCTCCGTGCTCTTACTCGTCCGGATTACAGTTCTCGCCACTCATAGTAACAGTATTTAATTTAGCACGAAAAGCTCTATGAAACGGTATCAAACCCGACCAATTTCGGAAACATCGATTTTCGATGACGTCATCGTCCATCTGGCGCGGCCTAGAGGCCGTCTTCGATGAGAAGCTGTCAAAAAGTCGATGTTTCCAAAATTGGTCGAAATTAATACCGTTCGATAGGGCTTTTCAAGCTGAACAAAATGGGTACCCTGGCTAGGGCTCGAAAGCTCGAACCTGGGCGAGTAAGGGCGGAAGAATCTTTATCGCTGCCCTCGCCCGCTCTAAAATAGCAGATTGGGAGTTTAGGCAGCTGGAGAAGTTAGGAGCAGATCATCGTAAAGTGCCTTCAGTGATTTGCTCATCCGCGAGTTTGCATGGTGTTAGCTCGCCTCGTGTACCCGCAGCGGTCGACCGAATTCTGAAAAAAATCGTGTCACACATGCCCAACCTGCATTTTCGCACCGCCGTAACCTTGCCAATTCGTAAGATAATTTGCTATGCTTTGGCGCTTTACTAAAGCATATTATCTGCATGCGGAATCCACACGTTCCAGCCAGAAAGATTGGAAGCTGACAGAGTTATTGCGCTCCGAACACGCCCGCGCGTGCAATTTGCGAGTTGTTGCGCCCAGTCGATTGATAGGTTCGGTCCTATATGCATTGTGCACAGCTCACTCCAAAATCTCGCCGGAACAGAGAACAGCAATTCCTGAGTAGGGAGGCTGAGAATTTCTCATAAACTCCCTAAATGCTCACTCTACAAATTGTCCCCCCCCCCCGCTCGATTGATAGGTTCAATCCTATATGCATTGTGCACGGCGCACTCTCAGAGGACTCCTGGCATGACAATGCACTTTACGCCATGCTTGAGATGCTCTGAGAACATGCAAGTCCTGGAATATAAGGTTCTCCAACAGGAAAAAGTCTGCTCCAGTCATCTTTGACCACCCACTGCGAAAATGCTGTGGTTTGGTGAAGTTGTATATATGGTTGTGTAGATCTCCAAGAGACGAATCGAACGGTTCCAACCGCTTCTCAAAAAACCTCAAATTAGAGGAATGGTGAGCATGCAATGGACTTCGACGCCTTGCGGCCGACAAACTCGTCCGCGGCCGGCCTTCTCAATGGAGCGCAAGTTTTCAATTTTGGCCATTTTTGATCTTTCATATGAAATGTATATGAAATGTATATATATAGAGCTCAATCTCTTGAGCTCAACCGTACTCTTGTTTTTCAAAGGATTAATTTTCGGCCAGTTATAGCAAAAAGACGCAAAAACCGCAAAAGTTGCGGGTTTTTTCGGCGTCTATCCAAAAGACGCGTCCAGTACTGTAATCTTCTATGGCGCGTTTGAATTTTTAGAATATTTTTGGAATTAATACATTTGAGTTAAAAAAATTTCTTCGTCGAGCCGCCAAACATGTCAATGAATTCATAAATGTAGCAAAGATAGTGATATCGTATCGTGGTGCTGCTTATCCAAGAATACTTTGCTCGCCACCTAAAACAGTCGAGAAGGAGAGAATGTTTTTGAAAAAGCGGGTAGTAAAGCGATAAAGCACGCGGTCATTCAATCCCTTTTGGGATACGCCATGCATTGGATGTCGTGGAGGCGATTTAAACGAGTAATTGGCCATACAGTAAATCGCTTGTGGTGGCCAGCCAATGAACAAGTCGGCGAGTTACACTTCCCAGACAAGTCTGGTACCAATTCACGACTGGCAATTCACAGAGGGGTGAAAGACTTGGTTGGCCTGGGCGGAAAACCCTAACCAGGGGCCTGGTATCGGGTTGCAGAAGTCCGGCACCCCCTCCGACTGCGCTTAATAAAAGAAAATTTTGGAAAGCTACGTTTTTCCTGAAGGATAATACGTTAACGACCGTGGCACACCCTTTCGGCCGTGTGGGACCGTGTGACAAAATGCCGTGTCATGCTCTCACCGTTGTAAAAATCAATCGGTCCCACCCGCGAGGCACGCGAAAATCGTGCGTTCGTCAACGTGTTAACATTCCACTCATAGGTTTTTATTGTTTTTTTTTAGGCCTTCCAATACTTAGCGGCTAGTGCCCACATAGATGTTACACTAGATAGGTTGTAGATAGTCAGAAAAACGGTCTCGCAAAGAATCAGGAAAGGGGGAAATGAACTTCGTGGAGTATGAACAGGTGCCTATCTTTCATTTTAAGATGCCATGCGGTCACCAGCCCACTAAGTACCGTTCTCCTGATTGATAACCCCGTACCTGTTCTTATATCACACCACGAAGATAATTTGTTGCTGAAAGTTTGTTTATTTCGCTGTTGTGCACACCTTGTTCATAGTAAATTACTCATTTTACATTGTAGTGTTACACTTCATTTCAAGAAACTTAGTGTTGATCTGTTAAATTTGGAATATATACCGTTCACCTTTTTTTTGCATTTGAGATAACAGTTTGCAGCTAATTTTATTTTTTAACGAATTTTAACGATTTACCGGAAATTTAACGAAAATCTTAAAACATTTCCTTAAAAAATTTAACGCACAGAACTTTGTGTGCAGCCCTGATTCAAGCCCACGCAAAAGGTTCTGCGCTAGCTCTCCTCAGTGAGAAACAGAAACTAAAAGAGTACTCCGGTAAGCGTTCTCGGGGAACCAGGAGAACTGTAATAAGCCTTCTTACCGTGTTCCTTCTTACCCTCGACTTGGAAGGATTCCGGACTCATGGAAGGAGTCGGAAACAGTTTTAATCTTCAAAAAGATCAGCAGGAGGATATCAACAACTATCGACCCATCAGTCTTCTCTCGGTTGTCTACAAGATCTTCACCAAGATACTGCTTAACCGCATGGAGCGTTGCTTGGATGAATATCAGCAGTGGAGCAAGCAGGGTTTCGCAAGGATTTCTCCTGCATGGACAATATTCAGACTGTCTCACAGCTCATCGAGAGGAGCCGCGAATACCACCTCCCACTTGTCCTTGTCTTCGTGGATTACCGAAAAGCGTTCGACTCTGTGGAAATCAACGCCGTTTTGAACGCACTTGCGCACGCTAGTAATACCATCGCCCTACATCCAACTTCTCGACGAATGCTTCTCGAACATATCGACTACCATCCAGCTGTTCGATCGACAGCTTAAATTCCTATCGGGAAAGGAGTACGGCAGGGAGACACGATTCTCCCAAGCTATTCACAGCAGCACTCCAGGAAGCCATGAAAGACTTGAACTGGGACGATAAATACTACCTTGTCGACGGTAAACGGATCAGCAACCTTCGCTTCGCCGACGATATTGTTCTCATCTCTACCAGCATGGCAGAAGTCGAGGAAACGCTTGAACGAGCGCAATGTGGCAGGTATGAAGATTGGATTGGACATGAATATGTCCAAAACACAATTTATGGTCAACCAGTGGTGTGACACGGGACTCGTAAGGTTAAATGGAGTCGCTCTGCAACAGGTCGACTACGTCTATCTGGGAAGAGAGCTAAACATGGATAACGACCTCGCTCCTGAAATCGCCCGCAGGAGACGCGCAGCATGGGGCAGCCCTCAGTTCGATTCGCGAAGTCACCGATCAGGTCAAGAATCCCGGCCTCAGGGCCTCGATATTCAACGCCTCTGTACTGCCTGCGATGTGTTACGCGACGGAAACCTGGCCCGACAACAAGACAATCGCCAGAGCGATTCAAACCTACGCATCGTGCACTGGAGAGATGTCTTCTAAGGACAAGCCTTCGTCAGCAATGGCAAGAAGGCCTACGAAGCTCGGAGCTACGGGAGAAGTCGCAATTAGCATACCCGCTGCAGTACACGAAGAAGTCCAAATATCGATGGGTCGGACACCTGCTTCGACGAAAGGACGATAGATCGTGTCTCCATGTCACAGAATGGCTCCCGAGAGACCATAAGAGACCCACTGGGGACGACCGCCAACGCGATGGGCAGACTCATTCTCAAGATCTTTCAGAGAGCGGAGTCTGCCTCACTGGATGCAAGCAGCCAGAGATCGAGCGGTCTGGAAGGGTTGTGGTCCCCGCTGAGAAGACCTCCAGCCGACAAAGGACCATCAAAGTATCAAGTAAGTAAGTATCGTTCTCTCAGGAGAGCCTTGGAAGCATTCGAAACTTCTTTCCACCACTAGGAAGGAAGCTTTTAAAAGTTTTTTCCACTAAGCTTTCCTCAGGGAACCAGGAAAACTTCAAAGATTTCCTACCGCGTTCTCTCAGGAGAGCCCTGGAGCAACTGAAACTTTATTCCAACGCTAGGGAAAGAAGAATTCAAGAAGCACTCTATTAAGCGTTCCTCGGGGAACCAGTAGTTCTTTCAAAGCCTTCCTTTACTAGAAAACAAAAAGTTTCCTTCCAACTCATTGAAAAGAGATTAAATCAGCCGTGCATTCTGGATAACCTCAATAGAGAGACCAATAGAATCGCTGAAAAAGCTGGCTCATTGTGCGAACTCTCATCTGAGAGAGCCAGAAAAGCTAAGAAAAGACCCGCGTGGCAGGATAAGAGTTCTAATTCGAACCAAATGAAGTAAATTCTAAGTGTGAACTTGTCTAAAACCTTGCAAAATCAATGAGATGGCAGAAATACAGGTCTACAAGATAAAGATGACGAATGCTCGCGGAATGATCAAGAAAAGCGAGCCAGAGGTCAACCGTCTCGACCAAGTGTTCGCGTTTTCGGAAGAAAGGAAGGAATGTGAAGCGTACATTAGGAATGAGACAGCACAGCTGAACCACCTGATAAGGACGGTAATGAGCAACAAGCAGTACCACGACAACTGCTTAAAGGAAGCCATCGAAATTATTGATTCACGTCCCCGATGAAAAAAAAAACGTGAAAAGCTCATGACGGATTTAAATGACCACTTGCAAGCAGAATCAAACGAGCTTGCCATCACGGTCATGCGATGACAAAATAAAGTGGACTTCAGAAAGGATGAACTGTCTTAGCAAACAGCTTTAATTGCCAGCTGTCAGGAAGGTAGCAACGGTAACACCTTCACAGGAAAACAAAGTCACGCTCAGACGTCCGCTTCTTGAAGTTCCAACATTCACGGGGAGCTTCAGAGGCTTCTCTACCTTCTGGTATGTGTTAGAGTCGCTGATACGTAACGACGTAGATCTAAGTGACCAGAGGAATTTCTGTTTTTGAAACTGGCTCTTAAAGGGAAAGCAGCAACTTCCATAAGCTGTGTCCCTGTAATTGGAGACAAATACAACGTAGTCGTCAGTATGCCCAAAAAACAATACGACAGATCGGAAAGTATAGCCGATATTCTCACAAGCGAGATCGAAAAAATCCCGCGTGCCCACGATACACCAGAAGTTGTCGCGACACCCTATCTGCCATAACCTCACGAATCATACACTGAGACAGACCGGCGTATCATTTAATGCGGACCGATTATGGCGCCGCATGATCCTCTCAAAATTTACAGAACACATCTGTAGCACTGTTATAAGGAAAGAAAGTGTTGCCGCCATATTCTTCGAAGCAAAGTATATCGCTGAAGCCATAGACGAGATCATCACTCTCCAGGAAACTACGGAACTCACAACGAAGAATTTATTTGAAAACGAAACCAAAGAACAAGCAACTTCAGAGAATTAACTGGGAACCAGAAGGCAAGCAACTTCAGAAGGCCAAGCGACAGGCGAGCACAAAGTTAAAGCTTCCATCACTCAAGGAGTTTGGAGTAACTGTTTGTGTGGAGATTTCCATCCCACGCAAAGCTGCACAAGCTTCACTACGCCTCAGACTCGACGTATGGAAGCAAGCGACAGCGTGCGTGCTGAAGATGTTTTGACATTCGCACAATTCGAAATACTGTAATAAAGTCGGAAAATGTCCGAAGTGTGGTGAAGATCACCACGCCTCACTCTGCATTCAGTCTTTCAAAGAAGCTAAACATGCCAATCATTCAAGGAGACAAAACGCACGCAACATTCGGGTAACCAGTCGACACGCACTTCGCAACCATGGAATGCCAGCAGATATAGGCCCACAACAAGGAAGTGATCTACCACCACGCGACAACAGTCATGTGCAAACACTCCAGAATTCTACTCCGTTAGGAGATACAACTACGTCTGGTCGACCGCTCCAAGGACAGTGCGTGCTACAAATGGCTTCAGTACTGTTCTTCAACGAAGCTTTACCAGCCTATAACAATCTTTCTCGATTCAGGAGCTCAGAGAAGCTTCATCAAAGCACAAATTGGAGCGGCTCTGAAGCTGTCAGTCGTGAGTTCAACTTCCTTCACTACAATAGGAGTGGGAGAGCTACACGAAACCTTCAACTCCAACGAAGTTTATGTGACACTGAAAAGTCGTCATGGTGCTAAGAAACTGCAACACCTGTCGTTCTTCACAAAGGATAAGGTAACGTCTTCAACGAGAACCGCAGGGGCCGTATGCTCGTGTTCCCCTGTTGGGGGAGAATCAATCAATATCAACATGTCATATCACGCCCCAATCTCCCATTGTTGGAGACTGGGGTAGACGAGCATACGGCCTCAGATCGAATGTTTATCAAGGCGAGGCGAATAACAGTTGCTCAAGCCAACTTGTCATCTTCATAGGTATCTCCTGACCTACTTGTTGGACAAGATCTTCTGAATCAAGGAATCGAACACGAGGTACCAATTGCCAAGCTGCTGTCTGGATTGATAATCACCTCTACTAATTTTGGCTACATCGTTTTCGGTACTAGTGAAACCTGTGCCTCAGGAACGAACGGCAAAAATCCTTAGTGCAGTTCACTTATCGTCGCAACACCGGTCACGTCATCCAGAGACAACTACAAGAAGGAAGTAAAGCACCTCTACTAATTGGAATCACTCGGTACAAACACCAACAATGAAACCAACGAAGCTGTTACCAGCTTTATGAATGAATACAGAAAGTCAATTTCTATCGAAAATGGGAACATTAAAGCCGGATTTCCATTCACGGATAAAGTCACTGGTCTAACAGACAACTTCAGCGTAGCTTTTCGCAGACTTCAGAGCCTTCTGCGCAATCTTCAGGGATATTAAGAGAAGTACACTATGTACAATGAGACATTCCACAGCTATCTACTTGGAGGAATAATAGAAGAAGTGACAATTCGAACAGAGTCGCGACATTCTACCTACCCCGTAGTGTGAACACCATCAAAGTCTACACAACTCCGCGTGGTTTTCGATGCTTCATCGTACGCAAAAGTCGAATTCAGTCTCAATTATGTGATTTATGAAGTACACTCCCCAACGCCTCTCATACATGAGGTATTGCTGCAGTTCGAACACATCTCTACACAATGGTAGCTGCTATACAGGAAACCTTTTTGCAAATGAGATTGCCGGAGAGCCACCGTGATGTCACAAGGTTTCTGTGGGTGAACGACGCCTCAAAACCAGCAATAGGAAGCAACCTAAAGCACTTTCGGTTTAGTAGAGTGCCTTTTGGTATCAATACCAGTCCTGCAATCCTAAACCAGTGCATACAGAAATACATAGAAGGGTCACAATCCAAAACTTACTAAGAACTATCTAACTCATTCTACGTAGATAACGTTTTCTTGGAAGGAAAAAGTCCCGGTGATCTTTTGCACAAGTAGAGCGAGTCGAGAAGACTAATCTCCTTCATAGGAATGAATTGCAGACTACCTCTCAAATTCGACTCTAGTAAACATGAAGATACCAGAATAGGATGGAGCCAGCTCGAGGGAGATCAAAGTGCTTAGAATACTGTAGAATGCTTTGGCCTCCATCACACTATATCGCTGAAAGGTTGCGAAATATCAGAGATCAAAATCTTCAAAAGGACATTACTAAGTCAGATAAATGGCTGTTGTTTCGATCCTCTTGGGCTACTGACGCCGCTTTGACACCTGTAAAAATCTTTCTTCAAGGTCTTCACAAAAAGAAGTATGCATTGGATTTTGCTCTCTCGGAAGAATACGAGTTGTCATGGAAACCCATAAAATCGAAAATAGTCGGCTTTCAGGTTAATCATCTCATGCACTATCAGTGTTTGTAGATAGCTCCAAACGAGCGTATGCATGAAGCATATGCCTGACAATTACATCATGCCATGGTTTTCAGGGATCGCGTTTGCTCACTGCGAAATCTAAGATAGCACCCATAAACAAGGAGCAAACGGTACCTCGTCTCGAGCTGCAATCTATCCTCATTGGACTAGGTCTTGTTGAGACAACTACCCAGAAGATAAACGTCAAGTTTGAGAGAATCAGCATATTCAGCGGCTCCACCATTACTCTGTGCTGGATACAAGGAAACAGGCGTCTACCACCTATTGTTTCTACGCTTGCACAGAAGATCTCCCCTATCACGAAGAGACTTGGGAATTCATCGACGTCACATTCTTCAATTGCTTACGCAAGAAAACGTGACCGATTGCGCAACAAGAGAGATCGGAAAAAACGACTTCATCAGCCATCGATGGTGGAGCGGCCCGATTTGGCTAAATATCCCATGCGAAAATTGGCCCCTCAAGTATGCAAGTATCAAGCAAGCAGAATACTGATTTAGAAGTCGAAGAAATTGAATCCTAGGCCTCAAATATTGCTGAGGTTGCAGCTAACCCAATCTGGCCTACTGACAAAGTGAGCAACTACTCGAAGCTCCTCTGGATTGTTGCATACAGTGCACGTTTCATTCGAAAAACGAGCAAGGACAAATACTTTCCTTTAAAAGGAGAAGAGCTGCAAACTATGAAACGCTTAACCAGAGAGGACGCCGAATTCCTCGTCATACGCGAACAGGAAGCCATTTTCAAGTCTCAGCAGCTAATCCAAAACAAGCAGCTGAATGTCAAAACTAACATAAACGAATTATACGGGAGGTTTGGAAGGCTACAGAATGCCGACCTTGACTTTTCTACAATTAATCCAATTCATTTACCTAAGCACAGCAAGCTAGGGCTATTAGTCGCGAGCCAGCTCCACCAAACCTTTGCGCACTGCGGAATAAGTCGACTGCTTTACATTGTCAGATGAAGGTTTTGGATACCATCAGATAGGGCACTTTGCAAGCGCACATTCAAGTATTACCGTGTGCAGAAGATTTAACGGAGCACCGTACAAGTGCTACCCAATATGGGACCGCTACCGTCCGAAAGGGTTAACGAATCGCCCCCATTTGCAAATACAGGAGTGCGTTTTATAGGACCGATTACCCTCACATCTGCTTCAGGAGAAGACTGCAAGCGATATGTCACTTTATTTACCTGTCTAGTGACAAGTTTGACACATTTGGAAGCAGCGAGGATTTGTTAGCTAAAAGCTTTGTCTTCACATTGAAGCGATTCATTAAAGCACCGCAAAAAATTCTGAGCGATAACGGATCGAACTTCCACCTCACACAAACCCTCTTACGCAGCAATCGAGTGACTGTAGAAGACCCTCACTTATCGTTGTTCCTCTCTGAGCATCCCATTATCTGGAGCTTCATCCAACTTTCATTGCAATGGATGGATTGTATTTGGGAAAGAATGGTTGGTACTGTCATAAGAGCGCTGCAGAAGGCAATCGGTCGATGCAAACTCGCCGATGAGCTCCTTCACGCAACACTATGTGAGAGAGAAAGCATTGCCAACTCGAGACCGATATCTGTGATGGGTGACCAAAATTCACCATGTGACCGCTTTGTCCAATAAACTTCATTTACAAGGACGTTCGCCACGGGACAACTCAACTGACTGTTGACGACAACAGTGAGAACCCCGAATTCCCGCCGTTCCCAATCCCATTTTCTCAAAAATCAGCAAAACAGGCTATGTCAGCGTTGGAAAAGCTACCGAGGAAGTTCTGGACTATCTGGCGGAAATAAATATCTGTTGGAGCTGAGAGATCGCCACAAATTAGTGGGAAAGAACTCTAAATCAGCCGGTCAGATTACGCGGACGAGAGACGTTGTACGACGAAGAGTCTGAGCAGACAAGGGGACAATGGCCGGTGGCTGTCATATTGGACCTGGTCACCAGCAGAGATAAAGAAATTCGAAGTGCAATGCTGCAAACCGCATCAGGAAGGATCCTTCAGAGACCGAGAAATCGTCTGATCCCGCTGGAAATTCAATCCAGCATAGCAGAGCCGGATCAACCACTTGTTGATTCACGTAATCGCGACGACATCGACATTGTCTCTGGAGAAGGTACAAGAATGACAGAACCTACTGAAACCACAGTTAAGCGACAACCAGCTCGAGCTGTGAAAAACACTGTGTCATACAACGAGAATATCGTGAACGCGAGGAGTTCAAGGCGAACAACGAGCTCGTCGAATCAACTTTTCATGGCGCTGTGCGTCATAGCATTACTAGGATCTAGCGCAGTTTCTGCTACTGCGGTATACTGCTCAAGCAAAGGATTAACAATCAACGAATATCGACCTACCAATGTCGAAATTTGTATCAACTACAAGGAATTATTGTCGAACCGAAGGATCATGCGAGAGAAATCGGTTTTTCCAATATCGTATAAATTGTCATAACAAGTAGTTTGGCGCACAATCGCAGATACAAGGCAACATTTCTAGACCATAGTTTATTCAGCTTGAGAAATTTGTGCCAACATTGACTGCACATTCTTTATATAGTTGCTCGCTAATACTCATTGCAGCAATTGCAGTACTAGCAGTGACTCTTTCACTTATTCTTGCTCCTCTCGTCATGGCCTGTTATTTGGCTGCACAATGTGGAGTACCAAAATTATTCTACCAACTATGGCAAAAAGGAAGGAGACAGCAGACAACGGAACATCCAGGAGGAACCAACATCGCACTGACAAGTTTACTGCCACAGCTCCCAAGCTCGAGGATGATCACTTTCAACGCTGTACTTGTATGCCTTACGCACACAATCACGGTAAACAACACTGTTAGCACGCGCTCAAATCGTATAACCGAATGCCGAGAAGTTCTAGAAAGCACGGTAACTCTGAGTGAGAGATGAGCACAGGCCTGTATCCGTATTCGAAGCGGAAACATTACTGTAGGGACAATGGAAATGCAGCTCCAACAAGTAGTGATGACGTGCAAACCGGTTGTATTGTTCTATACAAAGGACGTGGAGATCAACATAGAGTCAGCAAAACGATGCAGTTTAGCAGGTTCCTGCAACTCCCAGACCTGCTCCCATATAGGAAGAAATTCGAAAATTCCCGAACTAAGAGACACAAACTTTCCTGGAGTTTCTCGATGCACGACGTCATGTGGAGGAATCGGATGCGGTCGCCTGCTACCCATGCCAGGTTGCCTATTTTTCCGCACCTTTGCTAAGCCAAAGAATAAGAAGAACTTCAGAGTTTTCTACTGTCCAATATGGATGGATTCAGATCTAATCAAATACACTTACATATACTGACGCCAAAGGAAACAAGACTTCGCAGGTCGTTACGAGCTGCGAAGTCTTACGCAAAGCCCAATAATTATGTACTGCTAACGTAACCCTGTTGTTCGTTACTATGCCAGTTTTTCCACTGCTTAGTTCAACATTTGTAAAAGCATTCAATGACAACCATTCTGAATGGCAATGGTTGGAAAAGATGACTTCATTGCATCACGATGTCCTACATAATCAAGTGCTGCAAATATAACGAACTGCAGCTTTGAGAATAACTGTGTCTGTTCACCGACCGACATCGATGCCAACTACGAATGTCAGAATGTTCATCTGTTCACAAAAATGAATTCTGTGGAAGATTGCCTTCCTTTCTCATCCTCAGTCCTGCACCTTCGAAACGCCCATGGAAGAGTCTACGGAGATATTCTCGATGCATTGATAGAAATTACCATCACCACAATTGCAGGATTCCACACAGCTCCAATTGTAGATAATGAAGCCTGTAACATAAAGGCTTCACCGATAAAAGGCTGCTACAACTGCCAACTGCCAACTGAGCAGAAGCCACCTTTAGCTGTTACGCTATGCGATCCGTCATGGTGGAAATACACTGTGAAGAAAGAATGTTTGCCGTCATATGTAACCAATCCGCAGCACAAACAACGGTATCAATCCGTGCGATAGTACCAAAATACAAGGAAACTTGTTTGGTCAAATGTGAAAAGCCGCAAAATATCATGCTGCCAGGTGCGCTCGCATTTCACACTCCGTGGAGAAGGCCACCTCAACAGCACTCAGCACGAGCCGCAAACTACATCGGCACATTCAACTATCCTGATGTAGGATATTATCTTGAAGTAGTAATGTAGCATTCGATGACATCAAGGATCACTTTTATTGCCGTAGTCTTGGTTGTCATTTCAACGGTTTGGAGAATACCGAAATTATTCATCCGAATTATGTGCTAGAGAATACGCGCTGCATCGTGTCCTAGGTCAGTCATGTATCATAAATTGTAAATTATCTGTTATGATGTATGTATGTGGTTTTATGTATGTTTATGTATTGCTAATTGCTTGTAATCATGAACTGTTACTTTAGCTACTTCTAACTGCCCGCCCCCCCCCCAGTGTTGTGAATACAAACCTATTGTATGATCGATGGAAGAATGTATAAAAGTAATGTCATGTAGGGCAACTAGAATTTGAATAATAGATGTTAAGACTTCTAGGCGAACACTAATCGTAAGAGGTAAGTACCATTGAGCAACTCCACAGACATAACCTAGCGGTATCGTAAGTAGGTAATCGAGGTTGCGCATAAGCAATCTCTAGGCGCGCTATATCCTTTTGAGACCAGTGGGTTTCTGACCCATTGGCAAATAAGTACCCCGTTTGTAGGCTCCGCCCAGAGAATTTCTGCATATATTCCGCCATGTTCTATTCGTGCTCTTGAAGTGATATCGTAATAAAGCTATTATACCAAGTCGCTATAGACACAACCGTGGTGAGTCACCAAAGAATGGCAGAAAACACCATTTGTCTCGGATACCTTCATATTACATTAGAGGAAAGCCCTCGAGCTGCATAGGAATGCCACGTGAACCGTTTTCCGAACTTCAAATGAAGAGCTATGGGAGGGAACCAAAAAGGCTGTGAGTTGGAATCGAAGCAGTGACTTGCAGCATCTAAAGCGTAGTGTTCCGCATGGCACAAGATACTTCTGTTGCAAATACTGAAGGATAAACAACCAAAGAAAGTACTAAAAAAGGCTCCAAGCATTCACCCACTTTATAGAGCAGCTGAGGCCCTTCCAAACGTTGAAATTCGTTTCTGGTGAATCTAAACGCCAACCTTGGATGCAGTTAGAGAAGCTCAGTGCGCTCGCGATGATGATTTCGAGGTATACAAAGGTAACGTGAAATATGTGTTTAAAATCTCCAAAATCATCGTCCTTGAAACGCCCAAACGACGGTGCCTCTTGTACAAGCTGGATAGCAATGCATTTAAGCATAACTATCCAGCTTCTGGCAGGACGAACCGCTTGTAGTATCCAACAATGAATTTTTCTCCTGCTGTGCAAGAAGTGGCCACTGTCAGAACAGCCGGTTCATTCTCAGGTTTAGGTGCAGAGATGTCCACAGGGTGTAATTAGCGAAGACGCAGCTAGTTTACGAACGCCCTCTGGTACTTCGGAAAAATGTGTGTTCAAAATTTAGGTAAAGCAAAATTAATTTAAACCGTTAGATAGTCCTTCTCAATCTGATCTGATTTTTGGAAAATTTTCTGGGAAAGGAAAAAGTTGCATAGAGATATGGCGAAAGAACAGAAAGAACGCGGATAACGCGCCTACCGCTCCCTATTTCCAATCCTTATGTTGGGTATTGTAGTACAAACAAATTTTTAGTTTTTCCAACTAGCATTGGCCAACACTTAATTGTATGTTTGGTATATTATTTTCAGACCGATTTCAATATTCTCTTTCTTATTTATCTTCCTTGGCAAACACTTTTCAAATCAAACTTCACGAGTTTTAAGAAAGTGAAATAAGTTGCTGATTTGAATTTTTACCTTTGGTTATGCATAGTATCCTAATAAAAGCCTACGTCTTTTGAATGACCATAAACTTCCCATTCCTCCAATATCAACAAGACATACTCTTTTAAAAGAGAAAGCATTTAGAAAGTTTCTGGAATGTTTCTTAACTCAAAGTGATTATGTAATTTCCGGAACGTCGGTCGACAACATCAGCCGTCGTATTGCAGTACTATTTATACAATTTTCACGACAAAATGAACACTCTTCTAAGCCTATGCTTAAGAATTTTAAAACCAAAGCGAACTCTTCCAAATTGAAAGAACCTTTAGACGGTTAAACTACAGAATCACTAAGATATAGAAAAAAATAAAATAAAATAATCCCAGAATCAAGTTGCCATCTCGTCTGGTGAGCGGCGTTTTTGTACGCGGAATACGGCTAAGTCTACGTTTTTCTTCTATTGTTTTCTATTCTGTTTCGTTTCCTACGTTTCGATTTAGCTAACTCCTTGTCTACTCACGTCTAACCAAGGTCGCTTTTCTTCTCCGAGCTCCAGTGCATCATCTCACTGATCCCTCTTTTGTTTGTTTGAAGGGTGCCTCGACGTAGTGAATTGATTTTGTTGACCACATCAAACCATTATGTCGCAGCGCGCTAAGGCCAACAAAAGGGTTTCTGAAGTGTCAGCAAAACTCAGTGGGTAGGGTCAAAATGTAGCTGACATTAGTACGAGCTTCTCTTCTACGGACTTCTCCAAGATGTCAGTTAATGAGATGATTAACCCAGTTCTGGAGAGAAATAAGGCCCCTATTATTGAGCAAATGATAATGATAGCACTGATTTCTAAAATTCCACAGGAAGTATCGGAGCAAATTGACATGGAAAAGAAGGAGAGAAGTATAGTAATCGAATGGTTACCAGAGTCGCCTTGCGACCTCCCTCCTTCGGCTAAACAACGCGATCTTGAGGACAAGGTTAGTGACATTTTTGACGTCCTTAGTCTTGAGTGCCGCCCCTTGGAGGTGTACAGAATGGGGAGGCATGAACGTGGGCGCATTCGTAAGGTAAAAGTTGTATTGCCTTCAAAGTCCCATTGGTTAACAGCTCTCTCTAACGCTTGGAGACTTCGAAACTCTTCAGCTTTTAGCAAGGTTAATGTCCGCCGTAGTATGACCTCTGAGCAGCGAAAGAGGGAATATGAATTGAGGCAGGAGTGTAAGGAACGAAATAAGCAGTTAGGTAATAGGTTCTGGGTGGTGTACTGCGGCGAGCTGCGACGTGTCGAAGACCTGCCGAGACCGGGGACGGTTGAAGACCGTACCGGGTCCAGGGTTCCGGAAAACGTCTAGCGGGACACGGTATGCCATCAACGGCCATGAAATGCTTCTTGTTTAACTCTCGAAGCCTTGCTAACAAGATGCACCATCTACACTTCTTTTTGGCAACATATAATCCAGATCTACTTTTTATTACCGAAACATGACTTTCAGAGAAGATATCAAATTCAGAAATACTATCCAGCTTTCCGTATAGAATTTTTAGAGGAGATCGCATAAATCGAAAAGGCGATGGCATCTGCTGCCTGGCTAAGAATTCAATTACTCTGACTGCTGTTAAAGCTCCCTCCTGCCTCAAGTCTGATATTCTTTGCATCGATGCAGTTAATGCAAATTGTTCATGCGCACTTAGAGTTGTTTTAGTGCATCGTCCACCTAGCTCAAGTGCGGACGACGATGATTCCCTTATAGACGTAATGATAGATTTGTGTCTGTCGAGCAAGCATCTAATTGTGCTTGGGGACTTTAACCTCAATATCGATTGGGTTCAACGTAGCAAGCTTAAGAAATTGTGTTCGGAAAAATTTTTGGAGTTTTTTGATTGCTGTGGTTTATCTCAGCAAGTAGTGAAACCTACCCGAGGTGATGCAATTCTTGACATAATCTTGACTTCATCGCCAATCCTTGACAACATTACTGTCCTTTCCCCATTCGCATCAGCGGATCACAATATAATTACCTTTGAGATAAACGTTCCTTTAATTGGCAACGTGAGCTACCCTTCCCCGAATTTCGTAAAGCCAATTATCCCTGTTTAATGCAGTATTTTAATTCCATCGATTGGTGGGAAATTTTCCAAGGTTACGAAAACATAGATGACGTGTACAACAGATTTTGCCGTGTAGTTTACTACGGCTTATCCCTTCATGTTCCCATTGATGATGCGAAGAGTTCATTTTATTACTATCCGAAGCATATCTCTAATTTAATAGGTTAAAAATCACGTCTTTTCAAGTCACTAACAAATCCTCTTTGCCATCCGCTATATAAGAAGGTATGTCAGGAATTGGATCACCACTTGAAAAGGTTCCTAGCGTATAAAGAAAAGGTTTCTTCCAAAACACAAAATAAAAAGGCATTGTTTTCTCTAATTCGGAGCAAGATGAAGCCACCGTCAGAGCTGCCTGTTCTTGAGGATGATACTGGTGCACTGTATATAAGTGAACAGCAAAAAGCGGAAGCACTGGCACGCGTTTTTGCCTCTGCTTTTAGTTCGCACTCGCACGATGTTCCTTATGAACTGAACGATGTTTTGGAACATGCGAACACGAACGAAAATGAAGCCATTGAAGATTTTATGATACGCCCTGATGACGTCTTAAAAGTTATGAAACGACTGAAGTGCTCTACTTCTGTAACTTCTGACGCAATTCCACAAATTGTCTTTAAAAAATGTGCCGCTTCCCTTTATAGACCTCTGTCGATGATTTTAAGCATTTCTTTAAACTGTTGTAAGGTCCCTTCTATTTCGAAGGAATCTATTGTCACAGCCATTCCAAAAGATCCTAAATCAGTACAGCTCTCTTCCTTCCGTCCTATGAGCATAATGCCCACACCCATGAAAGTTATGGAAAAGATTGTGCGAGATAAGATTGTTACGTGGTTTCCTTGGAAAAATTTAGTTCCATATGAGCAACATGGCTTCACGGCAGGTGCCTCCACTTCCACTCAGCTAGCGCACTGCATCTTCGACTGGAATTTGGCTTTAAATAATGGAGACTCCGTTGATGTCGTGTATTTTGATTTGTCAAAAGCCTTTGACACAGCTAACCACGAAAAACTTCTTGGTAAACTTTGCCAACTGGGCGTTAGAGGACCTCTTTTAGAGTGGTTGTGCCCATATTTGTACGGAAGACGTATGCGTGTTAAGGTTGGAAGTTCCTTCTCAAGATGCTACGATTGCGTTCCTCAGGGAGGCGTATTGTTGCCGGTCCTTTTCCTTGCATACACATTCAGCCTTCCAGCAATTTTAGTCACTCATCCTCAAGTGAAGTACAAATTTATGCTGATGATATAAAAATTTACGAAACCTATAACAGTGGCAATTAAATGCAGGTTTGTTAAGCTTTATCTCAATCCATAAATGTGATGATGGAGTGGTCTGAAGCTTGGGAAATACCAGTGAACCTTTCGAAAACCATGGTCTTTCATCTTGGAAGCCTACCGGCTGCAGAATTCAAAATTGACAATAGATTGCTACCATCTACAACGGAACCCCGTGACCTCGGTGTTTTTCTGGACAAGGAGTTGAAATTCTCGAATCACGTTAATAATATGGTGCGAAAAGTACTTTCTGCCCTATTTTTCATTTTTAGGAATCTGAAATGTAACGATAGCTCACTTCTGATCACCTTGTATAAGACATATGCTGCCGTACAAGGGAGCACAGAACTCGTGAGGCGCGATTCCATTTTGGCTCCCAGGACCGCATGCTCCTTGGGTTTAACGACTTAGCAGAAGTCAAAAGTAAGGGTAAATGGTAATGGTAATGAGTATGATATGGTCCTGGGCAGTTTATACTAATTGAGGGGTGGGGATCCCTCCGATGTGACTCGCCCTCCCAGTTCAGACATACGCCTCACAAGGAGAGCCTCCGAAATGGCGGTGAACTTTTGCGATGCAATTTTTACAGGATGAGGGTTCCGTGTGTGGGGTCAAAAACTGTACTTTCTTTTTTCGCTTTTGGTGGTCGAAAAAAGGAGTGTGGAAGCGCGAACGTGAAATTCATCACGCCCTGCTGCCACCCAACTCAGTGTGGTCGGCTGGCGTAGTGGGTAGCAATGTCGCCTCTCGACCAGACCAAGTGGGTTTTACGGTTCGATCCCCGGTGTCGCCATAGTTTTTGCACACATCAGATCGTTATTACTATGTACTGGTGTCCCGGTTTATGATGGCGCTCTGGTTCACTAGGGGTATTACGGCTCCTTTGTGCATACCTCTGCGAGTATGATGGCTACACAAGAAGGTTTATTGGGACCGTAGTGGTCAGTGGTAGAATATAAGTCGATATCTGAGCCCATCCTTACAGACACGGGCGTGGCCTCTTTCTACCAGACGAGGTCACGCCAAACAAACACTTATGGAGGACTTCTCGTCATGAATTGGCAGATAAGCGCCCTTGGAGTGGGATGAAGGGGACGAGCCGACAGTTCTGGCGGAATGCCAGAACACTCCGGGGCACAAAAGGAAGGAAAATGAGATGAAATTAATGCACATGTAAAGGGGATGATATCGATGCTATAGTATTATATGTAGTAGCTTACAAAGAGTGAACCACTAGTGTATGGATACATAACCAAACTAGCAAAACTTGCTGTGGGCCATCAGAAAAAACCGCAGTGGACCTCGATTGTCGTTAACATGGCTTCGCTTTTGCCATTTGTTTGAGTTGGTCATCCATCGTCCTTGTTGTCTGTTCGGCTTATCGGTGATAGGACTGATGAACGTCGGATATGGATGGATGTCGGTCGAGGGGCGATACTAGAGACAAAAATTACAGAAAGCATAGTTAAAGTGGAAAGCAAAGCACAGTGAGAAATTGTACACGGATGCGTACAACTAATCCTGTGCCAAAATGGAGTCCGTTAGTGGCTTTCATGCTCCTTTATGTTGCGGAGACTTTTCGTGGACCTCCACATCATTGAAACTACCCAGAGTAGTAAATGAATGGTGGCTTTACAAAGAGCAAACGCTACTTTAGCCAATGTAATCAGGATAACTGGACCGAACAGGTACGATAACACTGACAGCACCACTGTTACGGTCGCAGCTCCAAGAGCTGACTTCCAGTGAGCGCGAGCGATCTCGATCAAGGGATGGAGATCCAGCAATTTTATGCTTTCCAATGACTCCACCCAGGTTGGTTCCCGATAACTGTCGTGGTTGAAGTCAAATACCGACTCGTACGGTATGGCATGGTATTTTAGAGTACCATTAATGCTCAGCGTGACCTTCTCGCTTCCACAGTAGGTGAAGCAGTTATGTTTGACCACTGCTGTGTCAAAGCTGAACGTCACCTTGGTTTCTGGCTTTGAGGGTCCACATTCTATGGAGAATGAGTGATGATCACAATGTACCGTGACGGTTCTTTCGTTTCACAATGAGATATCGCTACCGCACCTTGAATGCAGCTGTAACGTCCAGCTAGCTGACCAAGTGACGCGTAACATTTTTCTTCTTGCGTGAAACTACTGCTGCCCAACAAGAGCTTTGACTGGACCGTGATTGTGGTCTCGATGTCTGCCATAAGAGCGAGTAGTGCCATCTTTTCATAAGAGTGCCATCTTCAGTGCTGTGAATTTCCACAGATGGTGTAATTAGGAGCAATTTGTGACCGGCATCCATAGCAACTTTCGAAGCGTGTTGTCAGGACAGTGGCAATGGTGTTTAGTCCAGCCAGTATTACAGTCACATATGACCTTATTTGCGCAGTTGTGGAAATCATTCACTGCGTCGAGGCGTGTAGGACATTCAACCGGTACGACAAACTGGTCCGGAAGTGCACTGTCGTGTTTCTTGACACAGCAAACCTTTTGGTAAGTATTGCCAGTGAAGGTTTTTGTACGGAAACAGCCGTAATGTTGAAGTTATGGAATGTACTTGTCACATACGGTTCCAGGAGTGGGGTTTCCTCCTTGTTTTCTTTCATGAGGGTGCTTCCTAGCTCCACCTGGATATCAGGTACCCACTCTCTACATTCGATGACTTCGAATACAGCTCTTGAAATAGGGATGTGTGAGCCACCTTGTAGAATGTGCAGGCAGGCGAAAGCAGGAAGCATCCACAGCTAACGCCACCACATGTATACTGACATCCGGAACACCCCGGGTACTTTCGCGCTATAGATAATTCAGGAACGGTATCGTTTCGTCTGCGTTTGTCACACACATTCCCAGTACAGGATCCCGCCTGTGAGCATCTCACGCTGATATACACTTTGTGTTCCGTGCTTTTTGTGAAGAATTTGGACACTTTAGCACACTTGTGGGTGATTGATCTAACCCTCATTTTGAGCAGTCCCACAGGTCTGTTTTCGTGACGGATTTCAATGCACTGTTCGATTTGAATCCTATTGAGCAGGAGTTCTCTACTGAGCTCGTAGGTGCAGATGCCGCTTTGGTTACAAACAATATCAGTTGCATGTCTTGTAAATCCATGTTGGCAGCTCTCAACCGGCCCACATGTGATAATGGCTATGCACAGTGTGATAAGGATACCACCGTTCAGTGGGGAAGGATTCCAGGAATGAAGTCCAATATTTTCCACGTGGTCACCACTGATACAGTTTATCTGGACAGCTGGTGCAGCCACACTAACACTACTCCTGCTCTTGATAAGGTATATGATGGCACCAACGAGAGTAAACATGAATAGCGCTAGCAGATACGTGATAACGGCTACGCTTGCAATTGCTCCAACCGGCCAACAGTGTGGATTTCCTAGCAATGATATGCTGAGTAACGTGTTGGATCTCGAACAGAAGTCGGGATTAGCACAGATTGTGACAAATGTGCCTTCTCCATGCTTCAACTTGACGTCAGTTGTGCTGTATAGCGGGGAGATTGGAAGCTTGTGAGACTTTCCAAGTCCATCGCCTTGGAGTATTTTGCACTCTTCATTGAAGCATAGCTCGAATGTGGGATTCCTTGCAGGTATTTTCACTATACCATTCTCAAAACTAACGTAACTTGCGTCTGTCTTAGCTAGCAGAGCAGCAAATGTGATGATCATAAGCACTATATTTGCTTTTGCTCCTTTTATAAAGGAAGGCGTATTTCCCGCTGTTTTTGACGTCATTTGATTATGTCAATTGAGCAGGAGTCCTGCTCGCATGTCACGAACTGAGTGGAGTGAGACTCTTCCAAACTGTTTTCGAACTCCCTGATGACTTCATATGCCTTGGTTTTTGCAGATCTGGGCGGAAGTATTCGAATTTGTTCCGATGTCTACTCACGTGATGGGGATGCTTGTGCATCATTGTCCGATGAATTTTCATTACATCGAACTTCAAGGGCATACAGCTTGTTTAGAGGTCTTTGCAGCACATGTCCGTTTGGAGTAAGGACTTAGCTGACCTCACCAGGCCATCGTGACTGACGGTTAGATCAGCCACTTTTCCATACACCCAGCATCCTCGGGGTAACAGCTTTTTTTTCTATGAGGACGATTTCACCCTTTTCTGGGATCGGCCTTGCTATGTGCCTACGCTGCTTTAGATAACGCTTTTGCGATTCTCTAAGCAAGGTGAGGTACTCGCAACTCCATTTTTCCCAAAATTTGTTGGAAATTTGTTCAGAGTAGCTTAACGCTTCCAAGGCTTGCTGCCTTGTCTTTATGTACTCCGTCTGATATAACGGGTCATCCGGATCATTCAATGTTCCAGAATCTTGTACGGCAAATTTTACGTTTCCTTGGAGGAAATCGACCGGTCTTAATGGGATCTCCATTAAATCGTAGTGCTTATCTTTGTAAGCGGTCGTGTATTGATAGTTGCTTCGATAGTAGCAACGGCCGTGCACATTTGGCCGAAATTTAGTTTCTTTCGACCGATTGATTTGCGCATGCACCGCTTTACGGAACCGACCAGTATTTCCCAGACACCGCCCATCCATGGATTAGCGGAGGATTGAAAACCCACTGTATCCCGTTATCGGCACTATAGCTCATTACGGAATGCCCTGAGCTGTCGGAACTTGACAGTTCTTCGATAATTTTCGAACCTAATCGAAAATTGGTTCCACAATCAGAACGAATTAAGTGAGGAACACCTCTTCTAAACCGCACGAAGCAGTTCAGAATGGCTCCAGCGGACATGTCTTCCACTACTTCTAGGTGAACCGCTCTGGTGGTTAAGCATGTGTACAAACAGATGTACATGCTTTCGTCCGAACTTGATGTGAACGGACCAATAAAGTCACATCCTACATTTCGGAATGGTTTTGTTATCACCACCCTATCTGCGGGTAGCGATGGCATAACGGGGGGACCAAATGGCAGTCCTTGCCATCTTTTACAGACCGTGCAATTTCTTAGGTAGGTCCTAAATGATCCAGACGCACGACGGATCCAGTACTTGCCTGGCTAATGATAAGGTTTGATCTTCGCCATAGTGAAAGTTATCATTGTGAGTGGCTGTTAATACGAGCCTTGTTGCATCTCCTCTATTTGGGAGATAGATTGTGGACTTTGGGTCCACTGGAATGCATGCGTGCTGCATTCGAGATATGTGCCTTATAACGCCGTATTTGTCGCGGACAATTTGCATATTTCGGAATCTGTTGCTGAGCTCCTCCTCATTAATGTTCCTGTGAACATCAGCATGCAGTAGTGTTGCAGCAAATTTGATGTCATTTGCGTCAACTTCAGTTTGGAGCCCAAACTTTGCGATCACTCCGATTGGGAGTGGCGATTGCCTTTGCTCATTCACTTTCGAGACGAGGTGGTGAAGGAATTTCCCAACACGTGCTATTGCGCGTAAGGCTGTAGACAGCCGGGAGAACCGTGAAAGGTCAAAGACATGCTCAACCGCGTGAGTACTACTAGCAAGTGGAAGGCTAATTATTACTGGCCTGTCGCACTCTTCATCGCTTTCGCGGGATTGAATCAAGTCTATGGGCTTCAAAAGTTTGAACTTGAGCCCACTTTCTAACCAACGTGGACCTTGTAGCCAGCTGTGGTCGAGAATTTGCTCACTTGACAATCCTCTTGTGTCAGCATCAGCTGGATTGTATGCCGTAGGTACGTGGTAAAATTGTACCGTCGCGTTACTTGTCTCCAGTTGCGCCTTTGGCTTGCGTATTCGCATACACTGATTGGCACCGAATACTGGAAGCTTTCGTGAGGACTTAATCCAACACAGTGCTACTTCACTGTCTGTGACTACATTCACTGTCGCTATTTTGGTGTTGACAGCCTTCTCAATGCTGATAGCTAATCTCATTGCTATCAGGATATCAAGAAATTCCAAGAAAAACGAGGAATTGTTTGCTCGTTCTTTTTTGGCGTTAGTCGACTCTTCGCGCATATGATTTGGGATATGGTATCGCCTTCTTGCGATTGGATGAAAGCGCACGCTGATATCGCCACTTTACTTGCATCTGCAAACACCCAAAGGCGAGCGGTTGTGCCGTTATTAGTCGCCAAGAATGGTGATAACACTCGCGGTACTCTTAAGGGTTGGGCATACTCGCAGCGGCTTCAGTGCGTCAAAAACAGGGCGGGGCGTCGCTCCCAGGGTCAGGAAATGTTTGCGGTGAGGGGCGGTTGTTCTTTCTTTCTCTGGTGTCGGCTTTGCCAACCTCGCTCAGCTGACCGGTTGGCTGGTTTGGTCGAGGAAATGGCTTTCCTATCTTACTTATCTTATCTCTTGCTCATTAGCGATAGCGTCAGCTTCATGGAATGACTGAGCTCATTCCGTAAAGCTGACGCTTGCAGCGCTGACGCTGGGCGACAACGCTGAAGCGAAGTGTGCCATGAGCGTACCGCCGCCCCTGACGCAGAGACACGTACTCTGCGTCTCTGCCCTATTCTTCATCATTGAAGCTGCGTCAAGCATCAGGAGTGTGCCTAGCCCTTTAATACAGTGTTATTGACTTCACCGCATTGCCTATTCCATTTATCACGCAATTCGCGAGGAACCCGGCTGTTCCAGTCAAGATTGGATGAGAGGATCTCTCTCATTGTGGACTTCAAATGATGAGAAGCGGGCCGATAATCCCCAAAGGATCATAAATGGAGTTCAGCTGGCTGACTATATCACGCTTCGTAAGAACATGTTTTAATGGAGCTTTGCTTTCACAGTGAAGCGGTCGGTTATGGTATCATAGTTCACACCAAGATATGTTATCACCCAGGAGGTAACCGAGGAGGGAAGGAGGGGATCCTTGCATTAACAAGCTCAGAGTTAGAAACGTACTCTCTGAGATTCACTCCTATCCGAGCGAATAGTGCTTTGGATAGTTCATACTTCTGCAAGGTTTCCTCTACAGTGTTTGCAACTAGGCAAAATATTGTCAACGTAGAGATCTGTAGCTATTTCTGTTGCTAAGCTGCATTTTTGTGGCTGCAAGTACGCAAAGATCGCCGTGTTCAAAATGCTTGACGAAGCTGTGACTCCAAAAGGTAGTCTAGTGAAACGGTATTCCACTATGTTGCCCTGAGTAGGAGGCAGGCTGGGCTGTTTTACCCAAAGGAATCAGCACAAATCCTTGTGATGAGCAAGTATGCGGATTTGTGTAAGCGCTGTTTCTATATCGCACAGCAGCACAAATTTGCTTAAACGACTCGCGATCAGTATGTCGCGGATTTTGTTGACGAACGACTCGCCTTTATAAATAACGTCGTTAAGAGACTGCTCTCCTCTCTTTTTTGACGAGGCATCAAACACAATCCGGAGGGGGGTTTTCTTTGTTTCTCGCCAAACGCCTGAATGCGGCATGTAGTATTTGCCAACGGCGTCTGTATCAAGGTCATATGTCCTTTCGATCACACCTTGGCTTTCATAATCACTCAGTATCTTTGAGCACCACTATTGTTGTGCAGTGTTTGCCTGAAGATGTTTCTGTAGTGCGGCAAGTCTTTCGACCGCGACCCCGTAGTTGTCGCTCAGACCGCCTACGCTGTCCTTTAACGGGAACGGCGCCGTGATATACCCATTAGCAAAGGTAATCAATGAGGAGTACTCCTCAGAATACTTGAAAGCGCTATCGTCTTTCGTATTCTCCAATGGTTCGATACCTAGGCTTTCTAGTTCAAACATTCTTTGCATGTTATCACTATCCGAAATCTCCAATACAGATGTCATTGAATGCGACATGGCTGTGGAATCGGTTGTGTCCATGATACCGCGACCATAGATGGTTGGACCGAATACTGTTTTTGCAATATGCAGACCTGATGGAGTTCGTGTATCGGTCGCATTCGAAACTACTAGATCATAGTAGCGGTCTAGTCCAACAAGGATATGTGGTAGTTGACGTTCTCCACGGACCTTTGAGTTCGCTAAGAAGATTTCTTCATTTTGTAGAAATTCTTGGTCAATTTCTGCAAGCTTAACGGAAGGAAAC
>OX377205.1:56543746-56617227 GCA_947396885.1 Heligmosomoides polygyrus polygyrus
CGGGCTGTCCCGTAGGCGTAAAATGCGTCGGGCAACTCGCAAAGGGATTTACTTACGTCACCGTTTATCCTTATGCATTGCGTCACGTAGAATCCAAAATCACAGTTTATTAAACAGTAAAGAGAGGTAGCTATATAACTTTTACTTTCGTCGGCGTGAATCACATAAAGCGAGCCAACTCTTCCGAATTTGCTCTCCAAAACTGCTGCCACGGGGGACGTTGTCTCGACTAGGCTCGCTTTCGACTCGATTACGACACGACCACGAACACGACCACGACACGACACGTCCGAATCCTCAAACTTGGGTAATTAAACCAATTTACTAAAGAGTAATAACGCGAATTAACGAGGAATCAGGTTCTGCAGAAAAAAAGCGACGGAAATTGTGAAAGTGACAAAATGCGAGCAAGTCAAACGGTCCTCGGCGGAGTCGAACAGTCGTCGGCGGCATAGGATGCCCTCTCGTTGTTTAGGCGGAGCTCTTACACAGAAGCATGCGGCTTCTGATGCAGAGCGCGATAAGCCTATGTTTCTTGAGCGCAGCTCGCAGATGAGCACATCGATAAGCATTTGAGATTCTTGAGCTACAGTACGAAAGAAAATATCACTTTTACATTAAAAAATGGATCACTTGTCGCTTTTGCGACACTCCGCCTTCACAAGTAGAAGTTGGTGCTCCTGTTTAATGAGAAGCTTCTTGTGGCGCTCCATCCTTCGTTTCATTCGTCGCTCCGACTCCGGCACCGGACATAGCGCTAGATTGTGATCCTCGTCCTTCGGCACCACGTCTTCGAAGACCGTTCCTCTTATGGGAGCGCAGTATGCGCATCGACGGGTGTGAAGTACACATATCTGCTGACACATCCTTTCCAGGCAGTATCGGCATCTCTCGCTATGAGTGACCACCTCATTTCTGTGCTCCGATGTGGCGATTACCGAGCAGGAGTCAGGCATGTGGTGGCCACACGTACCGCAAAAGGGGCACACACTCTAAGGCTCCAAGCCTTTCTCAGCTTACGATAGGGCAGGTTCTTTAGGGTCATTTCCATGATATTGATATTGGCCTTGATCGAGTTAAACTGCGAAATCAGCACCTTCTTATCGAAGCGCTTTGTCAGATTTGGAGGCCGAGCTCTCTTTTAAGAGGGCTCATCTGACACCCCATCACCAGTATCCATGAGGTCGCCTTCGTCTCAAACTTTATCGAGTAACCTTTGCATGTTCTTGTCGTCCTTTTCAGGTGGCTGTTCGGCAGCTTTAGGAGCCACTCTCTCAACGATGGTTTTCAGAGCGGAAGATTCGTTCTGTTCGTCGGTATTTTGCGCAACCGACCGTTCCAGTACTTCGGTCCGCTCTGTCAGTACCTTTACGATGTCGTCACGTGGAGTCGAGGACTTAGTACTGTTCTGGGTGGAAGACGAACCATTAGATATGGCCTCGAGCTTGTCGGACATGACCCTCAGCAGTCCCGACGTCCTTTGTAGAGTGTTTCAACGCTCTCTCCGCATACACCGTGCGTTTCTCAACCTCACGAGTGGTGGTGTTGAGACGACGGACTGCTCGTTCCACGATACGCAGAGCTGCTTCCACGTTTGCGGAATCTTCACCACCAATCTTCCTTCTCCTTTCCAAGCCATTCTAGTCTTCTTTCCGAAGACGCAACTTCGGCTTTCACCTGGAGCTGGTATATCTGATCTGTGAGCAGAAAGCGAGTTCCGAAGCGAAGAAGACGCTCTTTGATCACGCCGGCAGTAGCACGGAATTTCGAAAGCATGAGAACTTGTTCTCCTCCTCCACTCTGCCGGAAAGAATTGTCGCTGAGGAATTGGAACCATTGAGAGCGGAGTTCTTCAGCGTCGCGGATCTGTTGCTTGATCCGCTGAACACCGTCAGCAGGTCGTTCTCAATGGCATCCTCGCTGAGTTTCGAGACGTTCACCAATCGTTTGAGGTACGTCGGGCTTGTGTAGTCGTCAGCTGCACTCATCCTAAAAAGCGATGAGCAGGTAGCATGGCTACAATTACATTGCTCAGTTTCATGCAGGTGCCATGCGACGAACAATGTTCCAGCATGCAGGACCAGATTACAGTAGAACTTTGAACATCGTAATGGCATGGTTTTGAAGCGGACTGAAGTGTTTACTACAGTGCACATGGTGTTGAAGTTGCATTCAGTTTTACGGTTTTCATGCAAGCATTGGCTACTGTGGTCACACACGCGGCTTCGAACTCGCGAGCGTGAGTCACAGTTGCGCAAAATGGTCCAGTTGCAATCAGCCGTTCGCACGCGGAATAGATCGCGCGAGCATGAGTCATTGCGCTTACGAGCGAGTCAGCGGAATTGCGGGTTGCGTTCGCGGCATCCAACTCGGGAACATGCGCCATCACGATGCTCGCAAGATCGACTCGGTGAGCGTGAGTCATTGACACACAGTGGAAGTCATCCACTGTGAGCGGCGCGCTGGCGGGTTCGAACTCGCGGGTATAGGACGCATTTACGAAGTAGAGGGTAATCGCTGCCGTCAGCACGCCCGGGGATTGGATTCGGCAGTATGAGACGCAGTAGTTTGTTGCTCTGATGACCGAATAGCCGGCTTTCTTCACAGAAACTTCCTGTGATGAGCATGCACGCGGGGTTGAACTCGCGAATATGCGCATCTGAGAATATGAAAAAAACATACAGAGCAGGATACGAAACAAACGGAGGGCGAGCATCACTAAATCCTAGAGCAGCCGGCATCCGCACGTCGTGAGAAAGATATAGGTGACGAACACTGCTAGTACGAAAGTGATTATCGTCACCACCAATGTTTTGTACCACTGCAAGAACACACTGCCAATACCGGAAGTTGAATTTCTGAGTAATTCATGTCTTCTCCTTGTACCCATCGTTGAAATATGGCATGAACGTGTGGGAATACTTTAGGATTACTCCGACTTCAAATCACGTTGGCGTGGATCCACAAGAAACTGAACATGTTTTGTGGATTCTTGCCTGGTTGAAGTTGAATCGGAGAATTGAGGTAACTTCAGCTTTCTCGCATGGTACCTGTATCGTGACGAAACACGATTTCTCTCGGGGTTCTGTGAGCAGACGCTGGCATTTTGCTTATCTAACATTCCATCTCAGAAGCGTCTGCTCGCAGAAGCCCGGGAGGCGGAGTTAGATGCCGTCTGTCTGCCGCGTTCGGCAGAATCTTAATTTTTCCTTAAAATTTCATTGGTTCTCTATTTTTGGTTCTCTGATAATTCCATTTTATTCACTAATTCTATATCTACTTCGATTGTTGGGTCTGGGTTCCTCATCACACTCTTTAAGGGATAACACACAGAAACACGCTTTGACCGCAGAAAAATTCCCTAGGTTTTTCTCAACATCATACAGTCGCCTTCTCATATTGTTTATTCGCTAAATAAATTGATAAAGTTGGTTTAATTACCCAAGTTTGAGATTGCGTCGAGTGGTCAAATAAATGTTGGTGACGAACTGTGGTTGGTAACCGTGGGATCGTTGTCGATCGAGTTACTGGTATTCACTGAACCGCCGCAACTATTAAATGGTGCATCTGCTAAAAACCGACAAGACACCGAGGTACGAATTTCACAATTAAAATTTTCTCGACTTTGTCGCAACATTTTGTGCTTTGGAAAAACGCGACGCTTTATTCAACTAACGCTTGTCGCTAACACCTTTTGGAGCTCTAACGGTCAACGCGACACTTTTAAGTCCAGAAATAATATTTCTTTTGAACACAAAATGGCGGGACCCATGTCGTTAAGTTCCCAAAAGTCTCTCATCACGCGCTACTGCAATAACCTGACGCAGCTGATCAACAAAGCAACAGGCACCAGTGATCTCCCTAGTCCGTCCGATATTGCGCCTCTCACCCCAGCGGAACGCCAAGCATTGATATACCAAATTGAGTCAACTTCTCGATTAGTTCTTGAGACCCATAACTCTTTCACGGCCACCGTTGACTCATTGATTGACTCGCTTGATGAGGAGCAAGTGAAGCAGGTGCAGGGGTACATGGACAAGGTCCATACAGCGTTGGAACGCGCTCACGGCTTGGCATTTGAGATGGAAGCGGCGCTCCGCAGCAGCGTAAACAACTCCGCAGCGGCGCAGGGAACCTTCGCATGGACATTAAACCAGCTACCGCCACAGAACTCCTGGGGACCGATATAGGCAACGCTACCAAAGCTACCGGCCATCCCAATTCCAACTTTCTCAGGAAAAATATGGGAATACACAAATTTCTGGACAATTTTCGACGCCAACGTCCACAGCCAGCCATTAACGAACTTGCAAAAGTTTAATTATCTCCTAGACGCACTAACAGGAGAAGCTCGAGAATTGGTCAAACGTTTCCCAGTAACTGACGATAACTACGAATCGGCAGTGCAGATGTTGCATAAAAAATATGGGGATAACTCCAGATTAGTTGCCTCACTTCAAGCACGCCTAGAGACAGCGAAAGCAGACCGCTCGACAATTCAGGGACAAAGGCGACTTCTTGAGTACATTATCCCTATTGTGACGCAGCTACAGAAGCTGAGGATTCAGCTTGATGGCACTTACCTCGTGCAGAAAGTTCTTGCAAAATTTACACCTGCCATTCAACGCCAAGTGCTCTCTCAATGTCTTCCACAGAGTAATGAGGACTCCGATTGGAAAATGCAAGACATTCTCAGCGCAATAGATGATTACATCACAAAGGAAGAACGCATAGGCGAAGTCGTCAATAGAACCATTACATCGGACGTGCATTCCAATGGGAAAAGTCAGAAGAAGAACAACATCAGCTTCAGCGCGAGAAATCCAGCGTGTATGTTTTGCCAATCGGATGAACACAAATCGCTGTTATGCACAAAGTATCCATCCATATCAGATAGACGCGCTTTCATGCAAGAGCGAAAACTTTGTCTCAACTGTGGAAGACGGGGACACTTTGTAACGCAGTGTTTGAGTAAAGGGTGTGCCACGTGCAGTGGGAAAAGGCATCACCATACCTTGTGCCCGGTGGGATTGATTCGCACTTAGGCGGACGCTCTGAGTCATCGCCCCGACCAACGGCGCGCGGCCGATGACTCATACTGTCTGAGGTCTTCTAGCGATATACAGCAGGTACAGCTGAAACAGTGGTGAGAAAGCGTTCTTTCAGTTGTTTTATATTCCGAAGAGGAGTACGCATGGCCTCTAAGCACTTGTGGACAGTACCCTTTCACTCGTGTTGTATTCTGTTCTCGACTCTAAGCTATAGCTATCAGGATTTTGTAGAAGTAGAGTAGAATCATGATCCATCTATCATGATTTAGGAAACAAAAAATGCTCAGTATAATGAAGAACGAGGAGCTCCGTATTTGTACACATGCAGTAGTTAGGCAGTCCTGAAAGCTACACAAAAGGTCCTATAAGAGCTAGTGTCTTGCAGATCAATAAAACCTTCCATAATCCAAGGACAATAAGTGGTGCTCCCTCGTTTTAAGAACTTTAACCACATTTGCTCACGAATTCACTGATTTCTTGGCCTTCCATATGGGACTAGCCGTAGTTAAAACTTTATGACTCATTTTCTGGTTGGCAACACATGGGGTTGGATCTTCCCGAAGTGAAAGGAAGCAATAAAAAAGCAGGAATCTGTTTTGGCACCTCAGGAAACAAATGCACTGTGGACTAGATAAGGCTATTAGTAGCATGGGTGCTTGTGCTATTGCATTCGCGAATGAACGCCTTTTCTGCCCAATATATCAAGAGTGCTGTCACTATCACCCGCTTCTTGACAAAAACTGAGGTGAGGAATAGGTGGAGGATGGACTGAAGATTAGCAGGGCTACTACTTTCCCAATCTGCACTTCAAAACTAAGGACGCAATTTGTTTATAATGAAGTTTTTGCTCAATTTTCGCCACTGCCATCGTAAAATAACTGCATTTACTTCACGCTGTTCTCCTCAATGCAGCTTATCCGGACTCTCAGACCTTCCGTGTGGATGCGGACGTGTGAGTCATCCGGCTGCCGGCCGCCCGCGCGCCATTGGTCGGGGCGATGACTCAGAGCGTCCGCCTAAGGCCTATGTTATACTTCGGCGACGCGTCGCCGACGCTGCGACACGTCAGCGACGGCCCGTCACCGACGTCGGCCGACGCTGACGTCACCAGCGACGTCGCCGACGTCGCCACAGACGCAGCCGACGTCGCCACAGACGCCGCCGACGTCGCCACAGACGCCGCCGACGTCGCCACAGACGCGTGGTCGACGTCGTCAACAGATTCTGTGGCAGCGTCGGGGACGTCGTTGACAGGAGAGCATCGGAGCGCATTTTTAGCATCGGAGCGCGCTTTCAATGTCATCATTTGGCCGCCATGAGCAGGGCTACGCCCCCTGGCATAGCTGCTATAATTTGCCTATAGCAGGCTATCTGACCCACTATACCCTGAAGTCACTGCCCGCGATATGCCGCGGGGTATACGCCATTGGCCAATAGCCTTTTCCGCCGCCCAGTAGCTGCAGTTATGCTGATTAACCTCTCCATTCAGCTTTAATGTTGCTTCATCAGTCCCCAGAACCCGTTTCGGAAAATAGGTCTGCTGCCCACATTTAAATTCTGTAATCACTAAACTCGCATGCTACGTGTCTTTCACGTCGTTGTCAAGTTCTAAACATCAAAAAAGCAGATAAAAACAGACGTGTGCATGGCGCAATCTATACGTTCATACGTCAAAAAATTCCTATTTGCTTAAGATTTTATATGAGCATTTAACTTCTTCGGTACCTTTTTGTGACCAAAGTTATCACCTTTCTAACAGTGCATTCATTTCTTGAGACACCCAGTATTATTAGAATTAGGCAGTATAAAAAAAAACACTCACTTCCGTCTATCAGGTAGAGATACGTATATTTTTATGCCTTTTTTCTGTTGAAACTCTGTTATCTGCCTCAATTTCGTTGTTTGTTAAAGAACACACCAAAGTAACTTTTTACATATTTTTCTGCAAGCCTTAAAGAAAACATTTTTCGTTGGAATAGAACTGCTACATATTAAAAACCACAAGAATTCTGTGAAGTCCTCATGTGACTAACTTTAAATGGACATGAAGAGTAAAAAAGGCACCATTTGTGCCCGCAAGATGGGCGTTTTTGCACTTTCGATTTCGTAATTCGAGGTCCGCCGAGGATGTTGACAGTGCCGGGAACGAAGAACCCACCCACAAACAAAATACTCCCTCTGAGCGCATTTTTTCCCAGCCTTGAATGAGGCCGGCGACGGCCCGTCGCCGTGCACAGCGCGGCGACCGACCCACGGACGACGTCGCCACCGACGTCGCCGCCGACGTCGCCGCCGACGTCTGTGGCGACGTCGGTGGCGACGTCGGCGGCGGAAGTATAACACCCCCCTGCGGAGCTCTTGGCGACGTCGTCGGCGACGCTGTGTTGGGCGGGCTGCCACGCAGTGCGTAGCTGCCCGCAAAGCACAGCGTCGCCGACGTCGGCCGACGCGTCGCCGAAGTATAACATTGGCCTAAGTGCGAATCAATCGCACCCCTTGTGCCCAGTGAGGATATCGCAAACACCGCCGGGCACCGCTACCTATACCTCCCCCACACCGCGGCAACTAACACGTACGCCACCTTCTAGAGCTGCCGCAGTGCAGCCTCAGCACAAACCGTCAAACGCTTCCATGGTCACTAAAAAAACCTAGGCAAATTGGACCTAGAGTAGCACAAGCTCATCCCATCCAAACCGAAACACTTGATGGTACACAAGAGGACTCGAAAGAGAAACTGGAGCCTAGACAGGATAGTGTGGTACTCCATCATTCAGGTACAGGCAGTGATGATCTTGGGCAAGTATCTCTATTGACAGGATGCGCACGGGTGTGGGACCCACTCCGAAAAGGATGGAGGGAAGTAGAAATTCTCTTCGATACAGGTGCCGATAGATCATTTATAAGTGAGACACTTGCAGAGGAACTGGAATTAGGTTGTTCAACAACTTGTACTCTCACAATGTATACTTTCGGCAATAATGAGCCGAGGAGAACATCCTGCAGCTCTACCACGTTGAACATATGGGATACAGAAGAACATCGGCATACGGTCAACCTCTTCACTACACCCAACCTTACCGGAGTAAGTAAAGCTGCACACCTGTCAAAAGAAGACATCGACTTTATCGCCCACCATGGTGTCACGCTTTCGCGATCAACGCAGAGGGAGCTTTCAAAACCACAACTCCTGCTCGGCTGTGATCAGCTTTGGACATTATTGGAGTCGACTTCTCCACGCTATACCTTACCCTCTGGATTACAATTAATTCCATCCAAACTAGGGTACCTCCTGACCGGATTGCAAGTCTCTCCTTTGGGAAACAGAGGCAAATCCTTACAAGACTGCCCAGCCTTACAGTGAGAACAAGCACCATTCTCAATTTTGATGAAGAACTAGACCGTTGGGATAAGTACTGGACGACGGATTCGGCTGGTATCTGCGAATTTTCTGGAACTAAAGACGCAGAGCGAGAAAGAATCAATAAGAAGGTCTCAGATTTCTTCACCAGTACTATCCAGCGACGGCCTGATGGCTACTACGTCCGCCTCCCATACAAGGAAAATCACGCTCCCTTACCAACAAACAAGGCCATTGCGCTATGCCGACTTCAGAATACATTGGAAATGTTAAAGGCTCGTCCACATCTTCGTGAGGACCACAAAGACATTATGAAGGATCAGTTCGACAAAGGCATCATTGAAGAAATTCCCAATGACCAACCACTCAACGGCATCGTCCTGCACTACATACCCCATCAGCCAGTTATTACACCACATATCGTCTTTGATGCCTCTTCACACTTCAAGGATTGTCCATCCCTAAACGACATCTTACATCAGGGACCGTTAATCCTTCCGGAGATCTACGCAATGCTTCTCCGTTTCCACATCGCACCTTATGTAATAATCTCCGACGTGGAAAAAGCCTTCCTGCAAATACGCCTTCATGAACAAGACAGGGACGCGACACGATTCCTCTGGGTAAAGGATATCACAAAACCGCCTAGAGATGAAAACCTGGTTACCTACCGCTTCACCAGAGTCACATTTGGCCATAATCTTTCCGTACCTCCTGGGAGGAACAATACGCTACCATCTCCAATCTGAGGTTGAAAACCTAGAACTAGCCCAAGAAATACAGGACAATCTCTACGTAGATAACCTTGTTCTAGCAGCCAACACTACTGAAGAAGCGGTACAGAAATCTCTAGCAGCTCGCGAGATTTTTGCGGAAATGGGAATGAACCTACGGGAATTCCTCTCAAATAACCACGACTTGAAGAAAAACCTTCAGGATGATGCATACGCCAAATCCTCAACACACAAATGCTGGGAATCTTATGGGACTCCACTGAAGATGAGCTGAGCATCCACTGTAAGATTCCGTCGTCGGAACGTTTTACTAAACGAATTGTAGCAAGACAAATTGCATCGGTCTACGACCCGTTTGGGTGGCTCGTTCCACTAATGACGCAACCTAAGCGACTTCAGCAAGATTTGTGGAGACACAAAATCGCTTGGGAGAAACATCTTCCTGACACGCTAGGCACACAGTGGAAGGATCTCCTACAAAATATTGATGGTTTCCACCACTCTTTTCCAAGGCGAGTTCACATCGAGAATGAGGATCTACGGTTAGTAGTCTTTGCCGATGCCAGTGCGATCGCACTAGCAGCATGCGCTTATCTCGTTAGTTCACAGAGATCTTCCCTCATAATGGCAAAATCAAAAATGCCATCAATCAAGTCAACAAGCTACAATTCCAAAATTAGAGATGAATGCCATCACTATCGCATGCCGCCTGGGAAACTCGATCGTAGATGCCTTACAGGCGCGCGTACTCGGCAAACTCCGCAAGATATACATTTTCTCGGACTCACAAATTGCGCTGAGCCGGCTGGGAATAAAAAGTCATAACGCAAAACTGGGTCGCCTAGTGGAAAACCGTTTGCAAGAGATTCGACGATTTTCAGAAGCTCTTCAGTCACAAGGGATATCCTTAGAATTCCGTCGCGTTCCACTATGGATAACCCAGCAGATGCAGGGACACGAGGGCTCACATCAGAGCAATTGAAAAACCATTCTTGGTGGACCGGTCCCGAGTTCTTGCTCAGTCCAGAAGCTCATTGGACATCAACAGTCTACCCACTGAACACAGATAGCTCCCATGAGGGAAATCCGGTTGTGGTTACATTCACGCAGGAGCACCCCTCCTCCTCAGAGTCAGCTTCAATGCCTATCTCTTCCGTCATAGACTGTGCACGTTTCAGCTCTTTTACCGCAGCAAAAAGAACAGCATTGGTAATGCTGATCTTCCTCAAGAAACTCATGAGACCACTTACGCCCCAGCGACTGCAACATGTCATATCTATAATCCCAGAACTTGACATTGTTCCTGATAACCTAGATCAGATTGGAGGATTATCTATGCGTGCAGCACGCCACTTCATAGTGCGTAACAGGGATGGGCGGAAATTTTGAAAATTTTCCCAGAAAACAGAAAACAGAAAATCGCTTTCGTCAGAAAACAGAAATCAGAAAACAGAAAAGCCAAAAACGCCAGAAAATCAGAAAACAGAAATCAGAAAACAGAAAATTTGGAAATTATCACACGATCTAATTATTTTACCCAAAGATTCATTTTTCCAGTAGCAAATGCTTTTGTATGACTAGAAATGTAGTCGTAGACCAGCGTTTTATTTTATTAGCGTTTATAAAAATTTCTACTACATTCCAGTCTACTGCAATCAGCAAGTTGTAAATCTGGACTGATAGATCCTAGGAATCTCGACACGTGAAGTACACAACATTACTCATCAGCCCCGTTTCACCGCGAACGCCTCAATCAGATAATGGTCCCACTAGTAAGAAAGTTTTAGAGTACCGAACACGATGAATCAGTGATCACTGTTTCCATATTTCAACTCAATTGCTTGAGTTTGTAGACCCACTCTCGCAACATACTCTAAAGCTGTGCAGAGATTCGTTGAGTATTACTGGCTCCGCTAGAATCTGTATCCTTAGTTCGTTTCGTTCTTGGTCATACCTTTCCTTGTAGTAGCCTAGTTTCCGCGTAACTGAAAGTTCTCAGGCCAACTTACCAATGCTCTTTACAGCACCTAGTTACTGCTTAGCCGACTAAAGATGATGTGCACTGGCTTGGTGCCTTACAGTACAGTACAAGATTTTGACTGAAGGAGCTGTCAGCACAACAGATCTTAGGTGAAGGTGTTTTTTTGAATGCGTAGACACCATATAATGAAGACCGAGCATATACCCTCTTTATCACATTATTATTTCATCTCATATCTATATATCATATTAAATCTCAGTGGAAGACCAGCAGAACCGCCCTGCTGTACAGAGGAGTGCACGACATTAGCAACAATCGCCTGGTCTGCCTGATGTACGTAGTCTATAAGCTGTTAACTCGAGTCCTCCTGAATAGGATCGGCAGAACCCTAGATGACGTACAGTCATGCGAACAAGCAGGATTTCAGAGAGGATTCAGCACGATCGACCACATACACACCATTACGAAGCTCATCGAAGTGTCGCGAGAGTACAAGCTGCCGCTGTGCCTTACGTTCATCGACCTGAAGAAGGCATTCGACTTCGTCGAGACTGAAGCGGTCATGGAAGCCCTGCTCACCCAGGGCGTTCCTACTCAGTACATCAGAGTCCTTCGAGAGCTGTAGATGTAGAGATACGACTCATGCAAGTGAGAGAAGGCCTCGAGACTTCCGAGCTTCGCCGACGTTCGAAGACCAGGGACGCTGTCGCATAGGCCAAGTCGTCGAAAATTAGGCGGGCCACGTAATGCGCTTCGCAGACACCGAGTGGACGAGAGCCATCACCGACTAGACTCCACGGGATGTCAAGAAAACACCAGGATGCCCACCTACGCGTTGGTCGGACTTCGTCAAAGCCCTGAATAAACAATATGACGCTCTTCGTGTCCCTCGTGCGAAAAGGATTCTTGAGATACGCTGGCACGTGGCATGGACGTGTTGAGACGCTGCTGGTGCCCGCTTGAACAACTCGATGATCAATGGGACGACAGATGATATAAGTGATAAATGAGAAATTTCGTGTATCAGTACTGTATCATTACAGCAGCGAAATCGAAGGTAACTAAAACTTTTCTGTCTCTTACTAGTTTGTGACACCAAGGAGGAATCTTCATAGTTAGAAAAGCAGCTTCGACGAAGGCTCCGCAGAAAGCGATACTGGGGATGACCGACTAACAGTGATCAATTTTTAAACCGGAGGTGGAGAATAACCCTACCCACAGTAACTCTAGGACAAGTGGTTAGTTAGTACATAATTTAATGCCCTCAGAATACTAGTTTTCAAGTTTTAATATAAAATTTTAGTGATAGTTCATGAGTATGCGGCGCAATTACTACACGAGCACATCCAAAAACGCCACATGCTTTCCATTTAAGATGCTCTAGAAATACTATTGTGGAATGAAGCTCACTATTCTATAATACTTTTTGGATCCCTTTCAATAGATTTCTGTGATAACATTTTGTTCGTAACTCTATTTTCTGTTTTCTGGCCAATTTTTCGCCATTTTCCCAGAAAACAGAAAACAGAAAAAATTTGTCCAAAATGGCCAGAAAATCAGAAAACAGAAAACAGAAAACAGAAATTCCGCCCATCCCTGGTGCGTAACCATCAGCAGGCTCTTTTCACCAAGGAATATCGGAAATCGATAATTTCCTCCTTGTGCCTCTTCCAAGACGATAAAGGTATCTGGAGATCACAAGGGAGATTCGGCAAGTCATCCTTGAGAAACGATACGAAACATCCCATAGTTATCAAAGCTAATACAAGCCTAGCAGAACTTCTCATCAAAGAAGCTCATGGATGTTATCACTAAGGAATTGAGCATACTATGGCGACAGTACGTATGCAGTATTGGATACCAAAGCTGCGACAACAAGTCCGCAAGATAGTACTCAACTGTGTTACATGTCGTCGCTTCAACGGATTACCATACCCTTATCCAGACTCGACGGATCTACCACAGCGCAGGGTATGTCGAAGTCGTCCGTTCCAGCACGTCGGCCTTGATTTTTTCGATCTTCCTAAGAGAACAGCTGACGGAGAAGAAACGAACCCATGTGGATGTATCTTCACTTGCACAATTACGCGTCTGATACACCTGGAAATGGTTCCTAGTATGAACACCCATGATTTCATCAAGCCTTCAGACGCTTTGTCGCACGCAAAGGAGTGCCAAGCACCATCACGTGCGACAATGCCCCTACGTTCCTACTTAGCGAAAAAATCTTAGCTTATTTAGCTTATCTTAGCTTATAGCTTATTCCTTGGGCAGAACATTTGCGTTTATGAACAAATGACAATCCTTAAGGCCGTCTCTGATTCCTAAGCTTTCTGGTAGCCTTAGATCTGTTTCCTTTTGCAGACGATAGTGATGGAATATACTTATTTGCATACAACAAGAAGCAATGAACCTTAGGATAAAACTTCTGAAAAAGGCCCTCGCTTTGAGATAAAAACCAATCAGTGTTCACACAGCACTGCAGTAACTGATCTCCGAAGCGTTCTGAAGCCAGGTTTTGAGAAGTAGCGGACTTGAAATCCCATTGGAAATCCCACCCGTCACAAGAAAAGCGATATAACCTATTCCAAGCCGCTCAGTACTTTGTGTGTAACTTTGTGCTACCAAACAAGCACACCACTGTGACGTTGTGGCAAGCACACGGCGCGTCCCAAACTCGCAACGCAGGAGGAATCGGATCTCACCTTTGAGCCGGAACACTGGTTGCGAGTACTATTGCCAATGTCCTTGGCGTGACATTCTTTTAGAAAGTCGAAAAGGTAAGGCAAGACTATCCCATCGCATCAACGTTTCTAATAAGAGAGGTCGCCCAACCGACATCGTTCGTATGCGAAATAATGGCTTATGAAGCGCAGTCCTCGAGCTGCCCTATCTCGCCTGCGGTAGAGAAGCGCGGGGTACTCCGTTGTCTGGACTCTAGCGCAATGCTGGAGAGATGCAGCGAGGCAGGAGAGCGGGATCTCTAATCGAGAGGGCGCCGACGGCACGACGAAACCGCCAAAACATGAGTCATGGCTGACCCGTACCCTGTAACCCGTTCCACCGCTTCGGTTGACCTTTGCCCGTCGACGGCTCGGAGGAAACAGTCTGTGGGACCCGGTGGCCGAAGCATGGTCGGATCGCGCACCGCACTTCGTTTCGGCAGAGCATTCGCCTCAGGGCTCCGGCTCCCGAAGCTGTTGGGCGATTCAGTGAGTGCAGCCAGTTTCGAATTCGCCGCATTGCAGTTGCGCTCTATCGTCAGTTGCTCGGAGAGCACGGAACCAGACAGGGGAAGGGACTACGAGGTGTGGGCCGACTAGCGCATCCGTGCTAAAATTGCCTTCATCCTGGAGTTCCCTCCCTTGCCTAATACGGAAGCAAATAAGACGTGGAACTGTAGTCGAAAAGAGGAGATAAGACTGCTTACACTCGCTGTATGTACCTACTCGCCACGACACGCTATGGTTACACCCTCCCCCCCCCCCCCACCCCCAAACTGCCACAGCGCCCAGTTCTTTTCTCAGTCGTTTCTCTTTTCTTAACTCTCTACTAGACGGACCTGTAAGGAGAACACTGATTTGCCCGTGATCGTCGTTATATTTAGCCGACCCCCTTAGTTTGTTCTTTGGTTTTCTCAGACGTCGGCTCATTTGTGTAGATGTTAACAGAACCAGTGGGTCATTAAAAGTATTCAAGTAAATACCACTTGCGGCGGTTAATTTGTTTAGCTGAAAAGTGCTTCTGAGCTGCTTATCTGAAAGCTCCTCTGAGATACTTTGTATTATAGATGTGAAATGCGCGGGACATCCCAGAAAGGATTAATTAAGTATGAACTCAGGAAACTGCAAGCAACCTAAGCGCCAGTCGAGGTCTGGCCGAGGAGGCACGTGCTAGCGTTATGTATATCTTCGTCTTTCAGTTTGGTTCCGTTCACCGCGGAGATGCCGATCTGGAACGTCTTGTTCGACCTCGGAATGCGGAGCGTAACTCTCCGGAACGAGTTAGGAGCACGAAGGAACTTCGCGTTCCGTTGTCTCTGTCGAAAAGCAAGCGCGACTCGCTCGAAGCGCTGCAGGCAAGAGAACCTGCACCGCCTGGTCACCTGTGCTTCATAGGTAATCTACTGCGCAGCAATCCTACCTACTTCTGCTTGTGCGCCGATTTCTTGTGTTCCAAACGTGGGCGCAAATCGGGTCGGGGGGGGGGGGGGGTGTCACCTCCTAAAAAGTGTCACCAACACAAAAACAGAGCGGCAAAACATACTGATAGTAAAGAATTGGTACAAGCAATGCTATAGCTCTGTTCTGTGCTCTCCTCCCGTCAGCGGAAGGGACTCCAGGGTGTGCCTCGAGTGACGCGTCTATGTTAAAATTGCCTATATCCTGAAGTTTCCTCCCTTGCCCAATTCGGAAGCATATAAAACACGGATATATAATCGAAACAAGGAGACAAGACTGCATTTACATGTAGCTACTCGCCGCAGCAGGCCATGTTGACCCTCCCCCCCCCCCCCACCCGATTTGCGCCCAAACGTGATCTTTAAGAGTGCTCTCGGCCAGAGTTCAACCTTCTCGAGGCAAATCATAGCGACAGAGGAGCATTGTGCAGTCAATATTGGGTAAAGAATAAGCACCACGACGAGTGGTTTGTGATAAGGAGAAGGCACAAGGTAGGCTAGATTCAGTGCAATGTTTCTTTACGCCTTCTAGGTAAAGCATAAGGGAGCACGGCGGAAATAGGCTCGGGGGGTGGGGAGGTCACCTTATACTCAGTGGTTATCCGCCTTGGGAAAAAGGCGCACGTATCTCCAGTTGCAGAAAAATGCTCTACCTCAGTTCACCACAGGGGTAGAGCACACAAGTGTTGCACAAAATTTCTATTATACAGTAGCTCCGTACAGCACAAAACGTAAAGGGCTGTCCTACATGGTTACCCCCCCCCCCCCCCGAGCCTATTTGCACCGGCAGCACTAGCCTTAGTTGGCGCCTGACGAAATTGATTTTAAGGAGCACTCAAGCCAGTTCGTTAAATGGCAGAACGCTTGGGACCATTACGTTCCGGACCGCCTCGACCCATTGGTGAGGGAAGCACTGCGGGAGCTGCGACTCAAGTCGCCCACAGAAATTCAGGTACAGACTGGGTTGAGCTTTGCGACGTCACGTTTCTGCCGCTCCCAAGACTTCCTCCTCTGACGTATTGCAGTAGTCCAGGCTACTGTCATGCTCTTCACGTTTCCGGGGAATGACTTGAATTCGTCTCGTGAATGTGTGGGGGAAAGTTGATACGATTTCGGTATCTTTTTGCGCCATTCCCTTGGAGCATCGAGAACCGTAATGAAACAGTCAGCGCAGCGAATATCCATTAAATAACAAGGCCTTTGGTAACTACAAGACTGAATATGAGTATTTCCAGTCACAGTGTTTGCAAGTGTTTCCTTCACGGTTTCACTTGTTCATTGGTGCTGAGACTGGCTCAGGGAAAACGATCGCCTACGGAGCGCCGTTAATCACCAGAATACTTCACCAGAAGCGGAGGAATGTATCTGAACGGGGTGATCTATCCAGCTGACAATCGCATGGCCTCGCTATCATTTCAGCTTTTACAGCCATTGTTGTGACTGTGACCGCAGCACTGAGAGAGCAGACCGCGTTAGTGCTATCGAAATTGTCGAAAGGAGGCCTCATTGTGTCAATGTGCGATCCGGAGGAGTGCAGCTCGGTGAGTGCTATCTTGGATTCTTACGTCGAGCTCCTTCGTTTCCGTGGCGTTTCATTCTACAGCTGCAGAGACCACAGTATGAAATATTGGATTGGAAATGTTAATCTGGGTGTGAGTATGGAGCCAAGCTTCCTTGCTTTTCATTTGTCTTATTAACTGTCCTGCGATTTACACTTACTAACCTTTGCCCGTTCTATAATTAGTCTGCTAGACCACCCTAGCATGTTATTTGAAAGAGGGTGCCTGAAAATGGTGTTTGTCCATAGCGATATGCAGTTAACAGACAGTTTAAGAATGAAGCAAGAGGGTTATCGCACGGTGTGCACAACTATTCATTAGCAGTAAAAAACTATCAAGCCGTAATCATCACCTGTATCACCTGTCACCTGTCGTCCCGTTGATCATCGACTTGCTCGAGCGGGCGCCAGCGGCGTCTCCATTCGTCCCTGTCGCGTGCCAGAGTGGTCCAATGGATCCTCCTCGCTCGAGGGACACGAAGAGCGTCATATCGGTCGTTCAGGGCTTTCACGAAGAAGTCCGACCAACGCGTTGTGGGCGTCCTGGTGTTCTTTTGACATCCCGCGGAATCCAATCTGTGACGACTCTCGTCCAGCGGGTGTCTGCGAATCGCATTACGTGGCCGGCCCACCTAATTTTCGACGACTTGGCCCATGCGACAGCGTCTCTGATCTTCGAACGTCGGCGAAGCTCGGAACTTCGGAGGCCTTCTCTCACTTGCGTGAGTCTTGTCACTCCGAGCATCGTCCTCTCGATTCCACGCTACGCGACGCTGATCGCGTGTTCATCCTGCTTTCGTATAGCCCAGGTCTCTGAGGCGTATGTTAGGGCAGGAAGAACAGTGGAGTCGAATAGGTGGGCGCGGAGTCGGACGTTCTTCGTTTTCTTCACGACTTCTTCGACGCGCTTGAAAGCTCCCCAAGCCGCTCGTTTCCTCCTGTTCAGCTCTGGTGCTAGGTCGTTGGTCATGTTGACTTCGCGACCCAGATACACATAGCTGGAGCATTCGGAGATGTTCGTTCCGTTGAGCGAGAATGGGGCATCAGAAACCCATCCGTTCTTCATGAACATCGTCTTCGTAAGATTCAGCTGCAGTCCAAGGCTTCCACATACACGATCGAAGTCGGCCAGCATTCGTTCCGCCTGACTGATGCTCGGTGTTATGAGCACGATGTCGTCAGCGAAGCGAAGATGGTGCAGTTGCCGGCCGTCGACCTTCACTCCCATGTCTTCCCATTCTAGTTCGCGCATGACGTTTTCGAGGGTGGCGCTGAAGAGCTTCGGGGATATGGTATCCCCTTGTCGAACCCCTCTCTTCACGTCAATGACGACGTCGTTGTAGAATGGTGAGATCTTGGTCGTGAATCCACTGTACAGCTCTCGAAGGACTCTGATGTACTGAGTAGGAACGCCCTGGGTGAGCAGGGCTTCCATGACCGCTTCAGTCTCGACGGAGTCGAATGCCTTCTTCAGGTCGATGAACGTAAGGCACAGCGGCAGCTTGTACTCTCGCGACACTTCGATGAGCTTCGTAATGGTGTGTATGTGGTCGATCGTGCTGAATCCTCTCCGAAATCCTGCTTGTTCGCATGGCTGTCCTTCGTCCAGCGTTCTGCTAATCCTATCCAGGATGACTCGAGTGAACAGCTTGTAGACTACGGACAGCAGGCAGATCGGGCGATAGTTGCCAATGTCGTGCACGTCTCCCTTCTTGTACAGCAAGACGGTCTTGCTGGTCTTCCACTGAGATGGAACCTTGCATTCGGACAGCTAGCGTGTGAAGAGCCGCGCCAAGGTGTTGATGAGCGCTGGCGGGAGGTTCTTCAGGTGTTCCGGTCTGATCCTGTCGGGACCCGGTGCTGTACGTTTCTTCACCGACGAGATGGCGTGTCGGATTTGGAAGAGAGAACAGAGGGGACGACGTATCCATCCTGCGGAAGATGGCATGGGGGCAGGTGGACGTGGCTATCGAAGAGATCGGAGTAGAAGTCGTGGATGACTTTCTCCATGGTCCTTCTGGAAGAGGTGACGGTTCCGCCGGGACGTCGGAGAGCGGTCATCTTGGTCTTGAAGTTGGCCAAGTTCCGGCGGGCATTGCGGATGCTCAGCCCTGCCTCTGCTGCTTCAGCCAACACTTCCGCCCTTCTCTCCTTAAGATCCTCCTTTATCGCCGCTCTGCATAGCTTTGCAAGCTCGGACGTCAGTTGGTAGTTGCCTGACGCTCGTGCTGCTCCACGCTGGCGTATCAGCTCGAGAGTTCCCGGAGACAGGCGTCTCTTGGTGGTCTTCAAGCTCTCGGCTCCCTTAGCACTATCGTGGAGATGCTGCACGAAGCCCCAAAGGCCGACAAGAGAGGTGTAGAGATCCCAGTTGATGGTCGTTCTGGGATTCCCCTTCCTGAACTTCGCGGCCTTCTCTCCTTGACGCGAAAAGCGGAACCTCGCGCGAAGGAGGCGGTGGTCCGATCCCGTGTAGAACTTGGGGACAACGGAGACATCGGTCAGGCAATACTTGCGATTGAAGATGATGTGGTCGATCTCGTTGTGGAACTGGCCACCGGGGGATTCCCAGGTCCATCGTAAGGAGGGAGGCTTCTGGAACTGCGAGTTTCCATGGATGGTCTTGGTCGACATGATAAACTCAGACAGCCTTTCACCTTGCTCGTTCCACTCCAAACCGTGGGTTCCGATGTGAAGTTCTTCCGGCGACCTTCGTGGCCCGATCTTGGCGTTGAGGTCGCCGACGATCACCTTGTAGAAGGTGTGATCTTCCTTATAGAACTTCTCCAGCTCTACGTAGAAGGCCTCGACGTCTTCGTCGTCGTAGTCGGATGTTGGGGCATACGCGATGAACACAGTCAAGGCTGGCACGGAGCCACATCGCTTCAGTCGCAGACGTCCGATTCGGCTTGTCAGAGACTCGTACGAATCGATGTTCATGGCCAAGTGCGTGTTGACGAGGACACCAACGCCGCCTACTCTCCTGCTGTCGCATGCTCCGAGGAACAGTTCTTCTCCGGAGTCGTAGGCGGCGTGTAGGGGTGGTGTCTTCTCGTCTCGGTCAGTCCGATGACGTCGTACTTGATCTTCCTGGCTTGCATCATCAGGTCCTCGACGGATGCTTCCGACGCAAGCGTGCGGGCGTTGTAAGTACAGATCGTCATCCTAGTCCTTCTCAGTTTGCGCAGCCTGGTTAGGCCCTGAGATTTTAACAGCCTCTCCGTACTCGTCCTTCCCATCACTGCAGAAATGGGGGCTCTTACGGGGTCAGGGGAATGAGGCCCTTTAGTGCTGCTGTGTGTTGACTGGAATACAACACGGGTAGCTAGTCAGGCTCTGTCGTGCGGGCGGGGTACTCCGGGCAGCCAGCCAGACTGCCCGAAGGGACGGGGCGAGACTTAAGGCGGCCTCGAATCGCCTTACATGTACTCCCAGTCTACCGAGTGCAAGCTTTTAGCCGAGCCGACACAGTTACAATCCGCACAGTCACGGACACATCCACGCACACTGTGCACGAACATGCCGCTCCCACGCACAAGGAACGCGTCGACCCGACACAGCAGGAGCAAGGAGTCCATCCCTGCATCCCACCTGCGTCTCTGGGCAGTACACGGTCGCATTTGGTTCGCGTTTAATTCCCCTATCCACCACCCGGGGACGCGCCACGTGGCCCTGCGACAAGCGGCCCGAGATCCCTCTTAACAAGAGAGCCCGAAGGCTCTCTATCGAGGGAGATCCGTGGATGCCGTAATCATACAGTAAAATATGTGCCTCTTCTAGAAATGCGGAACAGGTTAGATGCATTTTTTGGCTAGATAAAGGCTCTATCTGTCATCCCTGGGCGTCGGAGAATTAACAGCGAACTGAGAATGGAGAGTCTGTCCTCGTAAGCTATTCCGATCAATAGCAAAGGGTATAATCAGCTGCTTTGAGATCTCATGACCATCTTGCTTCCTTGATCTATCCTAGTGGAAAGGGGCGGGGCTGGTGGACACTCCACTCTGATAAGGGCTCAGTGAACTCACTGCGGTGTTTCTGAACGAGACCTACATGGTATTGTATGGCCTCGAACGTGGATCACAAAGCTGTATTTTGTTTTTGCGAATTGCTATTGGATGGTCCAAAAATGGCATCACTTCTGAGCGGGATGATAAAGCAAAAGTGAGCGAAATGGAGACAATTATAAACGGCGGATATCAGGACCGGCTCACCGTAACCGCAGTGCGGGTCGCGCCGAGACTTTGCTGTCTGCGCCCTCCTAGCTCGGAGATCGCGCGTCGGCGTCCACGCTGCGACGTCCGATCGATGTCTTGTGCGCCTGCGATGGAACCGTGTGCAGGTGGGTCGTAGTGCAGTAGGTGAAGGGTTTACTTCATGCGAGGGATGTCGGGGGTACGGTTCCCGGGCGCCGCGGCGTTCTTGAACTTCAGCTGAGTATTTCAGGTTTGGGAGGTTTCTACGTTTGCTCGACGTTGCGCGTTTTTTGCGCATTGTTTCAACCGTATGTGCTTCGCCGCTCGAAGAGCGCAGAAACTAGCCGCGGACTCCCTCTGAGCGACGAAAGCAGTTTCCATACAAGCAGTATCATGGCACACACCCTGGAGTTCCTTCCCTAGCCTGGCTCTGCGCTCGAAGAGTGCAGCACCCAGCCGCGAACTCCCCCTGAGCGAAGAAAGCAGTCTCCATACGAGCAGCTTGTATGGCACACACCCTGGAGTCCCTTTCCTAGCTTGGCTCTGCGCTCGAAGAGCGCAGAACCCAGCCGCGAACTCCCCCTGAGCGAAGAAAGCAGTCTCCATACGAGCAGCTTGTATGGCACACCATGGAGTCCCTTCCTTAGCCTGGCTTTGCGCTCGAAGAGTGCAGAACGCAGCCGCGAACTCCCCCTGAGCGAAGAAAGCAGTCTCCATACGAGCAGCTTGTGACGCTGCCTTCTGCACGAACCGAATAATCAAATACCAAAATGCCACGCGGTAGAAATACTAGAAATACTTCGGCGCTCCAACGCGGAAGGACGGAAGACAGCCTCAAACTTGGGTAATTAAACCATTTATTACCAACAACTAATCAACGAACAGAACAGGTTAGAACTTGTCTACATAACGAAATGAGAATAGAACAAGTTATACCCACGCTAGGGACGATGAGCACAACACTATGCTTACCGAAAAAGGAGTAGAAAGCTTGCGGAAGAGAATCTATCGGCTTCTGCATACGAATACATAACGAGGAGAAAAAGACGCGAGGCACTGCGCGGACGCGGAACAATGGGCACTGTGCGAGCGGAGCAAATGAGGTCTTGACTATGCGATACACTCTCGTACAGATTAGTACCACCAGCCAAGATAACAACGAACACATGAAGAAGCGCCTGGGGAGGGGGGGGGGTCGCTCCGGCATCCCGACTCCGATCGACGACGAACGCAAAATGGTCCTCAGCGTACCAGCCCCTGAGCCGTTCGATCAATGCCATCGACGACGTCCTACGCGCAATAGTGCATAGGAAGGCGATACGGAGGCGGCCTGATAAGATCACGCGCAGGTCAAATTATCAATTGGCTTCGACGACTCGTCGTCAGCCTGTATGGCACACACCCTGGAGTCCCTTCCCTAGCCTGGCTCTGCTCTCGAAGAGCGCAGAAACCAGCCGCGAACTCCCCTGAGCGAAGAAAGCGGTCTCCATACGAGCAGCTTGTATGGCACACCATGGAGTCCCTTCCCTAGCCTTGTTCTGCGATTACACAATGGACGTCTCACCCGACGCCTAAGGTTACGGTGAGCCGGTCCTGATGTCCGCCGTTTATAATCCTGTGCGAAATGGCACAGTCATGCTCAGAAAATAACCTACAGAAGGTTTGGCACTTCAACTTCGATTATTGCGCTAGGTAGGTTGCGATTTGCTATATGGATTCTTTCCATTTTTGAAAATGAAGAGTACATTATGGCTTCCGTAGGATACCGTATTATTGGGTGGTGTTAAATAAAGGGTCATAACCACCGATTTCGCCCATATGGCAATTATTTTTTCTCGACTTCCATCTCAAAGTCGAAAGCTGGAAAATAAGTCTGATCACATGGCTTAAGAGTAAAGCTATCTACGATTCTACTATCGTAGATAGCTTTACTCACCCATACTTCCCGTAATTCACCGAAATTTTAAAAACAGATTTCGTATCCGTGATCAGCTTCTCTAAATAACCCACCTCCATGAGTGATGTATGGGTGAAATGTTTTCTGACATCTCGACTTCCGGAGTCCTGAAAGTACTACATAGTTTACTTACGCTTACCCAGCGTAACCTAGCGTAATTTATCTTTTCACCAAAAAAGATTGTCAGGCTAGTGAACAGCAACGCAAATAACCCCTTCGATAAACTTTGGGTGAGAATGTTTTTCGACTTTTCAAGTCGAGGGAGCACAAGTGCTTCTATCTGCAATGCCCCCCCCCCCCGCGCTCCGCAAGTGAGGAGAGAGTGGTAAGGAAGAAGTACCAGCAAGACTGACCAATAACACGAGGTGGACAAAATATGGCGTGCTTACATTTACATTACAAACATTACAAAGGGGTGGGGAGGGACGTCATCCAACGAGAGCCTCCCCAGAGAGACAAGCGTGGTTTAAGAACGCGCAACGTAACTCCACGCGACAACAAAACTAGCCTCCTCCACATCTGGCAACTGGTTGAAATCGGGGTTAAGAAGCGAGTACGGCACCCTACCGAAGCCAAAGTGTTCTCCTCATTTGCAAAAAATCCGCCTAATAAATGGCAGACTTACCTGCGGAATCGAACACTCAACACCCTCCCTCAAGTCGGCAACACTAAACCCTCAGCCATCCATTCGCTGCCGCAAGCGCTGCGAATCAATCACTTCAATGTACCCTGCAGCTTCCTTTAGGAAACCTAGGAAATTAGCGGATTGCAGTGAATTAACTATATTTGAACCTCCAAACCTTTTGTAGGTTAAGTTCTGAGGGGACAGGGTCACTTCAGGTGTCAGTTTTGCTTTATCAGCCCGCCATGAAGTGATGCCATTTTTTTTACCAAGCAGAGGCACCTAGCGAAATCGAAACAGCTCTTTTATCCTCGCCCGATGCCCTACAAGACCACATAAGTCTCGTTCAAAATCTCCGGGCCGAGCTAACTGACCCCTCCCCATCCCCCTCCCCTTGTGAGTCTTTGACAACGGAGGCAAAATTGAATGCAAATTAGTTCCCGAAGACAACACTAAACTGAACTGCAATATGACCTTTCTTCACAATTTCCTGTCTGGGAGAGGTTACACTGTTTACATTTGAATCGATTTTCTGTCATTGGTCTTCTCCCACTAGAATAGGTCTGATTGAGCTTGCCTGATTCGAGTATTCAACATTTAAAGGAAATGGTTGTCCTTCCCAGACGGGTCTGGTACCAGTTCATCGACCCCGGAGGGATGGAAGGTTTGGTCGACCTGGGCGGGCGGTCCGAACCAGGAACCTGGTATCGGGTGCTCGCGACAGTCACTCCTCCTCCGACTGCGCTACACGCGCACTTGAATTACATACATTCTATGATAACTTTCAATACACTAAAATAATTAAAATAAAAAATAATGTAATAAATAAATAAATAAATAAATAGATAAAATAGTTTAAAAATTGGGGTACATAAAGATTACACGAAATATTAAAAATTAATAAAAAACATTTAATTTAATTCAATAAATTAAGGTCAATAAGAAGTTAAGCATCAAAAACAAAACTTAATTATAAATAAAAGATGAAAACTAAAATCATAAAAATAAACAAAAATAAGTGAACAATACTAATTTTAAAAAATGTGTATATATGAGTATGTGTGTATGTATGTTTAAATGAGTGTACATATATAAATAACATTAGGTATATAGTCAGTAACAACATGCTAACGGTTCTATAATGTAATACAATTGTGTTGAAACATAAGTGTTACCTGTATTTTTCAATTGTAAAATTTAGTTGCTAGTACAAGTTAAAACACATTTTTTTTAAATATTTCGCCCAATAGAGTACTAGCAACTAAATTAATTAGTTACCTTCTTCACTGATGAGCCTCGGGGTAACTGATTATAAACATGTTTTGTATGAAGATAGGGCGAAACAAAACATGTTTAAGTTATTGTTAGCTGTCGTCGTTTTAGATGATGTTGTTGTCCTTTGTTCAAAATTGTTGTGTCATTGTATTTTATGTTATTGAAGAGCTATGAAAATAATTTTAATTTTAATAAATAATAATATAATAATTATCTAAATACTTTTACGTATAAATTTTCACCTAATTCTATGGAAGTGTGCATTCTGGTACTAGCCCTGAACCGCATAGTTATCAAAGCTGTCAGGTGATCATTGATCACTGCAGCCCGATAAGTGTGTATAATTAAGTGCATTTCCTTGTTTTGTAACAAAGGTTCAGAACGAATGGGACATCCTTGTTGGCACGCCAGGTCTCGTAGAAAGGCATATTCGACAACATGGTGATTGCACACACGTGGAACATGTAAGTCCTCCAGTTCGTCATAGCCTCACGATCTAGTTGCAACCTTCATTATTCCAGTTGATTATGGACGAGGCCGACATGATTTTGGATGAAAGCTTCACCGAAGTGTTGACCGAGATATTTGCTCTAGTACCAGTAGCTAATTCTGTGACCAATTCGACTAGCCCGTCCAGCGGTATGAGTGCAAGATAAAGCGGCGGTTAGTCTTACAGATTTACATCTGTTTAGGTGCTCGAGTAGTTTTTTGTTCCGCGACCTGTCCCGAGGAACTGGAGTGCCTAGTTGATGGCGTCGTCGACCGTTCGTTTCTACGTTACCTAAAAAGTTCGAACTTGCACTTTTTATTGCCTAATGCTGAGCTGAAGTTCATGCGGTAGGTTCCCTTATGCTTCAGTTGACGTAGCTGCTTTTTAGAAGTGCTCCATGGGAACATATTCCGTTTAGGGTTAAAGAGCAATGTAAGATCGAACGGTTGAAAAGGCTGCTTTTGGAAGACATGAAGCGTGGTGATCTAAACCAGACCATGGTGTTTTGCAAGGTGTGGCGAATAAGCATCTCCAAGCCAGCAATCATCCTCAACGTAAACCCGCCATGCTTATGTTCAGGATCGTGCCACGGCTTCCTTTGTCCATCAAGAGCTGCAGTCGTTTGAATACAAGACGAAATTATGGAGTTCACATAATGGCACCTGTGAAGACGGTGCGAGAATCATTGTTGCTACGGCTGGAGCGGCTAGGTCAGTTTGTAACTACATAGCTCACCGTTTAGGTACCTTAGACATCGTTACCATTAGCGTTTTTGTTTCTAGGGGAATAGATCTTCCTCGTTTGAATCATGTTATAAACTACGACCTCCCACGACACACCATCGACTTTTTGCACAGGTTGGAATATTCAGCCTCTTTGATGGTCCTATAACGTGTTCTCTTCATAGAATAATAAGACTACTGTGGAAGGGTATTATTTTGGAACAGTCTACTAGTCGAACCCAAAAATAATACACTTTCGGGCATCCTGCGCACGCAGAATTTTCCGTTCAACGTGGAAAGCTGCGTCTCAGGGGAAGCGGGGACTCTCCTGTTCGACACAATAACAGCTTAGCGCGTTTCCGAGTGTCCGGATTCAGAACACGCGTCTCAGTCATCGTGAAACGAGCGTTTCGGAAGACGTGTCCCAGAAGTCGGATGGACTTTACAGAAGCATCTATGAGGCTTCGATCAACTAATAACATCGGTTGATGCTTTGATTTTTTTCGACCAGTTTTGTTGGTTTTCCTGGTTTGCAATGGTCGTGATCACGCGGATATTTATTTACCGGACGTTCAGCGGCCTAACGGCCGCCAAACATCTGGTTCCCACCTCCCAAGAATAGAACATCCCGTCTAGGCTTTCTTACTCGCGTTACAGTGAAAGACTGGTTCTAGAGGAAAGCGGGACAGTAGGGCACAATCTTGAAAACAGCGCCTATGAAGCTTGTCCATCCTCTATCGTACTTACGCCGATTTATTCTCCGAATTACACATTCTCCACGTGGTGAGGAACAGATTGTGATAATCTTGTGAGAGCTCTTTACCGCTAAATATCCGACGGCAGCAATAATCCTCCGATTTCCGATGTCATTATTCCTACCCCCCCCCCCCCCCCCCGACAATACACTGTACCCCCTTACCCATGTGCAGCCAGAGACAGGAAGAAAAATGTAGTGAGCATCAGTCAGTATAGTGAGAGTGAGAGGCATGTACACGCACACGCTCGCTGCCTTTCAAAGGGTCATCTGAAAACCCAACGAATGATTCGCAATGTTTGATCTGTGGCACATCTCTTGATCTAGGCAACGTTGTACGACGTTCCTGTCACACACACGTTGGACGATAGTGGGAAAAAGTAGTGGTTCGCCCTTACAGGTTCCTTCCACTGATCTTCTTCCTATTACTGGTCCACCTTCACTGGTTCTCCCTCTACCGGTCCCCCTCCCCCCCCCTCTCAGGACTCCCACTGCACTGGTTCCCATTCACTATCCCCCCCCCCCTATCTGCCTGCTTATTACAGTCTCCCCTCACTTAAGTGGTACCCTTTATTGGTCCCCTTCACTGGTCCCCATTAATGGTCCCTCCTTTACTGCACCCACACCCCTTCACAGCTCCCCCATTACTGGCATCACCTTCACTCTTCCCTTCTACTGGTCCCCTCCCCTTCACTGGCCGCCATTACTGCTCCTACCTTCACTGGACCCCTTTAATGGTTCCCCTTTTACCGGTTCCCCCTTCACAGAACTTTCCCAGTTCACCGGTTCCCGTTCGCTTCCCCCAACCCTCATCTTAGTGGTATTCTTTATTGGTCCCCCTTTACTGGCTCCCATTAAAGTTTCAACTCTTACTGGTACCCCCCCCCCCTCCTCTCTTTACTGGTACCCCCCCCCCCTCCTCCTCTCTTCACTGGTCCTGTCACCCTTCACTGGACCCCCGCTTACTGGTCTCCTCTTTAGTGGTCTCCCATTACACATGTTCGGAATCCGGACACCCCTTGCGTGACATAGGTGACACCTCTTCTGAACCCAGACACCACTTACATGACATCGGTGACACCTCTTCTAAACCGACACACCCCTTGCATGAAGTCCGTAGTACCTCTTCTGAGCCCAGACACCCCTTGCATGACATCGGTGACATGTCTTCTGACCCCAGGCACCCATTAAGCGACATCGTTGACACCTCTTCTGAACCCAAACACCCAATGCGCGACATCGCTGACATGCCTTCTGAATCCGAGCGCCTGTTGCACGACGTCGGTGACACTTCTTCTAAATCCGAACTCGTGTTGAGCAACGTCGCTGCCATGTATTTTGAACTAGAACGCCCTTTGCGCGACATCGGTGACAGTTCTTCTGACGGTCGCGACACGGCGTAGGTGACACCTCATCTGAACACGGACGCCTGCTACTCGACTTCTAGGAAAGGCCAGACGGATGAGCAGACGGACGGACGGACGGACAACCGCTAACTCCTTTATATATAGTAGGATAATGGCCGATGGGTGGAGGACACAGCAAGCAGATTGTGAGTGGACTATTCGGTTTCACCGGCTACGACGCGGTCGCACCGTGGCAGAGCTTCGCCGACCTGATCTGTTCAGTGACTCGCTCAAGGATAGACATGCAGGTCCCTTTTCAGGTAGTGGAAGCAGCACTGGACCAAACAAGTGGGGTTGTTAGTATAAATGACTGCAGGGAGTACTATAAAATGACTGCTGAAGGTGAAAACCAGGAACGTGCATTTGCACCTCTGACTTTCTGTGTGCTTGCTTCTGCAAGTGTTACGGCGATATATTATATAAGCATTTGTTGGGACTGAAGTTCAAGCTATAAAGGGTCAGTGGAGGTAAATATAATAGAATGCTCATTCACCTACCAGACGTTTTATCCGGCAATCTGACGCCAAGTAGACCTTTGATCCTTTGGTTCCATCAAAGGAGAGATTCTTATTCAATGGGGATCAAAGCAAGACAGCACTTCTGGGCCCGGATTTATGAACGATTTACCGGCGGGTAAGTGCAAAATTTGCCTCCACTCCCCACTTAGCGCGATTCATGAACGCGCGGTGGGAAAAATCCGAGATAGGTGTCGTGGTAAATGCTACCCCGTCAACGCGTCGGGGAACATTTACCTCCAAGGCGAGGGTTCTGCTCCGTGGCCAATTTCTGACCCAATGCATGCCTCCGCTGGGTACTATTGTACTTACGGTACCTCACTTAATCTTATTCAAAATAGGTCTACTAGGGGTAATCTGCCATAGGAAGAACGAATATCATAGTCGTTTTGTGCGGAAATGCCTAATAAGCCCGTTATATTAAGTTCGAGTTGTCTAAGGCCTTGCGAAATAGCGCGCGCTGGTAAGAGACGCAGAGACTTCGCCTCCTGTCAGCACGCATTCGCGACTGTCTCCCCGGGGATCTATATCAGGGATGGGCGGAAATTTTGAAAATTTTCCCAGAAAACAGAAAACAGTAAATCGCTTTCGTCAGAAATCAGAAAACAGAAATGCCAAAAACGCCAGAAAATCAGAAAACAGAAAACAGAAAATTTCGAAATTATCACATGACCTAATTATTTTGCCCAAAGATCCATATTTCCAGTAGCAAATGCTTTTGTATGACTAGAAATGTAGTCGTAGACCAGCGTTTTAATTTGCAAGCGTTTATAAAAATTTCTATTACACTCCAGTGCACTGCAATCAGCAAGTTGTAAATGTGGACTGATAGAACCTAGGAATCTCGACCTTTGAAATATACAACATTACTCATAAGCTCTGTTTCACCTCTAACGCCTCAATTAGATAATGGTCCCACTAGTAAGAAACTGGCCTTTTAGAGTACCGAACACGATGAAGGCTCAGTGATCACTGTTTGCATCAACTCAATTGCTAGAGTTTGTAGACACACTCTCGCAACATACTCTAAAGCTGTGCAGAGATTTGTTGGTATTACTGGCTCCGCCAGAATCTGTATTCCTAGTTCGTTGCGTTCCTCGGGAATACCTTTCCTTGTAAGTGGCCTAGCTGAAAATTTTCAGGCCAACATAAATTCTCTTTACAGCACCTTACTACTTAGCCGACTAAAGATGTGAATTTCACAGAACAACACGAGATTGTGTCTGAGGAGGCTGTCAGCACAATAGGTCTTGGGCGGAGCTGCTTTCTTGAATGCGTAGACACCATACAATGAAGACCGAGCATATACCCTTTCCATCTCATTATTATTATTATTATTATTATTATTATTATTATTATTATCCTCATATCTACATATCATATTACATCTCAGCGGAAGACCAGAAGAACCGCCTTGGTGTACAGAGGAGTGCACGGCATTAGCAACAATCGCGCGATCTGCCTGATGCTCGCAGTCTACAAGCTGTTCACTCGAGTAATCCTGAATAGGAACAGTCATGCGAACAGGCAGGATTTCAGAGAGGATTCAGCACGATCCTCCACACACACACACACCATTACGAAGCTCATCGAAGTGTCGCGAGAGTACAAGCTGCCGCTGTGCCTTACGTTCGTCGATCTGAAGAAGGCATTCGACTCTGTCGAGACTGAAGCGGTCCTCGAAGCCCTGCTCACTCAGAGCGTTCCTACTCTGTACGTCAGAATCCTTCGAGAGCTGTACAGTGGATTCACGACAAAGGTTTCGCCATTCTACAACAAGTCGTTGCCAACGTGAACAGAGAGGTACGATTAGGTTCGATGAGAGGGTATCCCCGGTTCTCTTCAGCGCCACCCTCAAAAACGTCATTCGCGAACTTGAATGGGAAGACACGGAAGCCGACTTCGATCGTGTACATATGTGGGAATGTTGGACTGCAGCTGAATCTTACGAAGACGATGTTCATGAAGAACGGACGAGTTTCGGATGCCTCATCCTCGCTCAACGGGACGAAAATCTTCGAATGCTACAGATACGTGTATCTGGGTCGCGAAGTCAACATCACCAACTAACTTGCGCCGGAGCTGAGCAGGAAGAAACGAGCGGCTTGAGGAGCTGTCAAGAGTGTCGAAAGAGCAGTGGAGAAGACGAAGAACGTCGGGGCTCCGTACCTACCATTTCGACTTCACTGTTCTTCCTGCCCTAACATACGGATCAGAGACCTGGGCTCTACAAAAGCAGGATGAACAAGCTATCAGTATCGCGGAATCGAGAGGGCAATGCTCGGAGTGACACGACTCACGCAAGTGAGAGAAGGCCTCGAGACTTCCGAGCTTCGCCGACGTTCGAAGATCAGAGGTGCTGTCGCATGACTAAGTCGTCGAAAATTAGGTGGGCCACGTAATGCGCTTCGCAGACACCCGAGGTCGATTACCGACTAGATTCCGTGGGATGTCAAGCGAACACCAGGATGCCCAATAACGCGTTGGTCGGACTTCTTCGCCAAAGCCCTGAACAAACAATATGACGCTATTCGTGTCCCTCGAGCGAAAAGGATCCATGGAGCACCCTGGAGCACCCTGGCACGCGGAATGGACGTATGGAGACGGTGCTGGTGCCCCCCCCCCCAACCCTCAGTAACTCTAGGACAAGTGGTTAGTTAATACATAATTAAATGCCCCTCAGAGTACTAGTTTTATAGTTTTAAAATAAAATTTTTAGTGATCGTAGACGGTCCAAACTACTGCTAAAATCGAAAAGAATACGAAGCCAAATTATGAAAGTCTTAAAATGCCCTATGATATACTCCTATACTCCTTGCCAGCAGCACTTACACAATCAATCAAGCAAACAAAGCAGCATAGTTCATGAGCATATGGCGCAGTTACTACATGAGCACATCCAAAAAACGCCACATGCTTACCATGTAAGATACTGTAGAAACACTATTCTGGAATAAAGCTCACTATTCTACGATACATTTTGGATTCTTTTTATTGGATTTCTGTGATAAAATTTTGTTCGCAACTCCATTTTCTGTTTTCTGGCCAATTTTTGGCCATTTTCCCAGAAAACAGAAAAAATTTGCCCAAAATGGCCAGAAAATCAGAAAACAGAAAACAGAAATTCCGCTCATCCCTGATCACCATAGCATGCCGTGGCGTGCAGGCGCAGCGGCTAGCTACATACAGCGAATGTAGGTGCAGTCTTATCTCCTCTTTTCGATTACAGATCCGTGTTTTACCAGATTCCGAATTGGGCAACGGACGAAACTCCAGCATGTAGGCAATTTTAACACGGGCGCGTCACTCGAGCAACACCCTAGAGTGCCTTCCACTGCCCAATTGCTCACGCGGAGGAGAGCACACAACAGAGCTTTCAAGGCTTTTCGAGATTTCAAGGTTTATGCTCTGGCTAACCTCTGCTGCAGTCTAGAGGCGCCGAAATAGTGCGCATCGATAGGAGGCGGAGTCTCTGCGTCTTACCAGCGCGCGCTATTTCGCAAGGCCTTGGGCAATTCGAACTTACGATTAGTATAACGGGCTTATAAGGAATTTCCGCAAAAAAAAATGACTCTGATATTCGTTCTTCCCAAGGCAGATTGCCCTTAGTAAACCTATTCTGAACAAGGTTAAGTGGGGTACCATAAGTACAATAGTATCCTCCGCTAGCCCTTAGCCAGCTCTGGGGCCTTATGCTATTCTCGCCCGACTCGGGGACGGGGACCGCGCGAAAAATCGATGGCGCATGATGTGCATACCGGGAATGTGGGCGGAGACCGCCTCATACCCCGCCGGGGACGGTTGAGGAGAGAATAGCATAGGGCACCTGAGCTGGCCGCCAGCCGCAAATTCAATGCCTGGCAGGGGCGCCTTGTTGCCGTCGCCATGCGCACGTCTTTCGCCGCACAACGGTGAGTTGTTTTACCTGTTGTTTTTCTCTATTAGGCTTGCATTCCATGATTTTTAGGCTCTGTGAACCATGGCGGCCGACAATGCCACTTATTTTCAAATGAATTGCTTCCTTTAGTGGCATTGTGGGTCGGCTTGGGCCACCATGAGCCTAGTCCACTACGCAAATCGTAATTTACGATTTGCGTGGTGGACTATGCCCGTCCGTCACCTTAGCCTTCCTTGGCATATGTTGTCTATGGAGGCTACTGTGGTGGATGGCACCCGTTATTAGTCATGTAAGCCCACAATTACCATTGTTTCTCTACTACCTGCTATGCTACTGGTTTCCACCCCTTTCCCTCCCCCCTCGCCCTACCCCACATTTCACATTTCATTTCGCCTAAATACGATGCTGCTAGTGTCGGTGGCAGCGACATCCCAGCAGCAAGTGTGACTGTTTGGTTTCGCTGTTAGCTGATGCCAGCGGGCCAGCGGAGGCATGCACATTGGGTCAGAAATTGGCCGCGGAGCAAAACCCTCGCCATTCGAGGAAAATAGCGGGTAAGTGGCCGTCGAGGTAAGTGGGGGTAGAATTTACCTCCGGCCGCGTTCATGAATCCGGCCCCTGGTGAATCAGGTTTCCCATGTTTTCATAAGCTTTTGGGTTCCGAATTTTTTGGAGCTGAAGGAGGAAATGGAAAAGGCTGTCTTCGTCAATAGACAATTATGGTACTTGTTGATTCGAATTCGACAAGTAATCCGTAGCTGTTCTCCTTGCAGTTAAAACGGTGGCGACAGCACAAGGAAAGACTGCGTGAAAGAACATTAGAACCTTACCATAAACGTTAGCTATAAAAAAGCTAAACCATTATTTCGGAGTGCAAAAAACCTAGCCTTGCACTGTTATTTGGAGAACTACGCTATCTAATTTTTAGCCCCCTTGTAGGTTTGGAATTAAGCTTTAGGAGCAACCTCGAGCAATCAATTTAAAGTGAAGTTAATTTTTTTAAAAAATTAACGCTGACAATCTATTCGGCGACGGGTCACCGAAGTATGACATACCACATAATGTTGTGGGGGCACTTGTAGCAAGACGTAAACTTTCGGTGACGGGTGGTTTATGATTTGAAAGCGAAAGCTAGGCTGTAGCAAAGCGTCAAAGATTATCTACCAAATATTTGAATACATATCATTCATACTCTATAATAACGCGCTAAGCGTTGAGTCATACTATCGGTCGGCTCCGCTGCAGAAATTAGAAAATAGGGGGGGGGGGGGAATTACGAAAATAGCGAAAAATACCCAGACGTCTTCTCCCTGCCTGGAAATTTCAGCCCTGAGGCAATCGAGGTCGCTGAACACGAATCTGTAGTTTGTTTTTGAAGTATCGATCGCCATCAATAGATATGGATCAAATTACGGTGCGGGAAAATAGCGGAAAATACCCAGACGTCTTCTACGTGCCAGGGGATTCGGAAGACGTGCGGAATGCGTCGCATGACGTGCCTGGGACTCAGAAGACGTGCCAAAGACGTGTCTCAATGTGTTTGGGGATCAGGGAGACGTGCCGAAGAAGTCGTCCAATGTGCCTGGGGATTCAGAAGGTGTGCCGAAGACGTTGTCCGCTAAGGGTGGATCATTGAGGCAGTAATAGGAGACCGTTTCACTAAGGGAAGACCAGTAGTGCGGAACCAATAGATCGCCCTATTAGAGGATCATACTATACACTGTACGTAGTGCGAGCCTTTTGTACTCCTAGGTAAGTACAAAAGCTGTATAAGTAGAGCGGCTTGCTGTGACTGTGATTGTCCTTAGCTTAGTGAACTGAAACATCGCGAGCAATGCGATATATAAACTTTTTTGAACGTGTTTTATTTGAAAAAGGTGATTTTAGGTTTTTTTACGGATTTGACATTGGCGCTATAACTGCTGAAACAAACTGGGTCACCCTAGCCGCTTTTGAACAGGTCACCTTACCAGATGTGCAGTACAATAGAATGTATCACCTTTGCCGCCTGTCGTCCTGATCATCGAGTTGCTCGATCGGGTACGCAGTCTTCATTCGACCCTATTGCGTGCCAGAGTGCATCAATAATTCCTCGACGCTCAAAGGACATGAAGAGCATCATTCATATTCAGGGCTTTCACGAAGAAGTCCGAAGAACGCATTGGACCATATGTAGACCAAATTTGCTAAATGGATCTCCTGAGCGAGTTGTGGCCGGCGGAAGCTGCGATGTCTTCCGTATGTTAGGCGCGTTCAATCAGCATTGGGCGCAGTATTGCGTAATCAGCGGTTCGATTGGCAGTGCTGACAGCAGCGGCGCCGGCGCAGTGGTGGAGTGCTCGCTCCACAGGATTGGGTTCATTGGTTCGGTTCCCGTGTCTGAGGGCCTTTTTGCATTTTGTGCCCTATGTTCGACGAGGACCTTAATCTCATTTTTAGCACATTTTTGGGCGCTATGGTAGAAGGTCTGCGAAGACGAAGACAAAATGCAAAAAGGTTGTCAGACACGGGAACCGAACCAATGAACCCATTCAACCCAACCCAACCCAGACGCTGCTGGACGAGAGCCGTTGCCGACTGGATTCCGCCGGATGTCGAGAGAACACCAGGACGCCCACCAACGCGTTGGTCGGACTTCTTCGTGAAAGCCCTGAACAACCGATATGACGCTCTTCGTGCCCTCGAGCGAAGAGAATCCATTGGAGGACTCTGGCACGCGACAGGGTCGAATGGAGACAGGTGATACATGTGATGTTAGATGGGGGGGGGGGGGGGTCACCATAGCATTACCACACCCCCTCCCCCCTACTGGTTCCCGCTTACTGGTCCGCCTCCTCTGGTCCCCTCCCCTCTTTGCTTTACCGATTCACTGGCCTTCCTTTGCTAGAGCCCCTCCCCTTAACTGGTCCGCCATCTGCTTCCACCTTTACAGGTCTTCTCCTCACTGGTCCCGCGGTTCTGATCCCCCTTCACTGCCCCCCCCCCCCACTTTACCACCCCATTACTGGTCCGCTCTTCACTGATCACTCATCGGTGACACCGAACCCGGACACATCGATGACATTTTTGAATCCGACCCCAACTGCCCAACATCGGTCGCACGTCTTCTGAAACCGGGCGCCCGTTACTCGACGTCTATGAAAGGCCAGATGGACTGACGGAATAGCGGACGGACGGACGGAGAACACAACTGCTTACTCGTTATATATAGTAGGATGTCCGCGTTTTGTCTGCTTCCGAATTGGGCAAGGGAGGGAACTCCAGGATGTAGGCAATTTTAGCAGGGTGCGTCACTTAAGGCACACCCTGGAGTACCTTCCCCCGCCTAAATCTGTGCTCTCCTCCGAGTCAGCGCCGCAGGAGAACACAGATTTAGGCGGGGGAAGGAAGTCCAGGGTGTCGCTCACCTCCCCGCCGCGGCGTGCTGTGGTGATCCCCCCAACTACCATAGCGCCCAAAAATGTGCTAAAAATGAGATTATAGGTTAACGTCGGACATAGGTCACAAAACGCCAAAAAGCCGTCAGAGACGGGAACCGGAACAATGAACCCAATCCTGTGGAACGAGCACTCTACCAAAGCGCTGCCGCCGCTGCTATTAGCTTTGCCAACCGAACCGCTGATTACGCAATACTGCGCCCAACGCTGATTGAACACGCCTAACATACGGAAGACATCGCAGCTTCCGCCAGCCACAACTCGCTCAGGAGCCCATTTAGCGAATTCGGTGTACATATCTGTGATCAGCGTCTTGAGCTCTGTCACGTGATATAGGTCTCAATCCGAAGTTCCATGGGAAGCTGACGGCATTCCCTCGTTGTATAACATAGACCTTAGGCGGACATATGATTGACTGCCGTGAATACATTAGGAGAAGTGGCGCGTTGCACCCTCGTTCCACGTTCCAGCAGCCCCTTCGGTGGGTTTTCGCGACGTGTACCGAAACTTCACGTATAGTTGAAGACAGTACTTGATAGTGACAACCTCTTCTGTTAAACAAACAATTTAGGATCGGAAGAGTGGGTCGTCTAAGTTCTGCATTTCCTGGAAGAGTCACGTCCTTTGTGCGAACGCCGAGAGAAGTTCGTCTGACGAATGCGATCGAGGTCTGCTTTAGTGTTTAACGGGTCATCGAAGTCTCCTTAATCCACTGTTTTAGTCAGCAGCTCGACGCGGTCACCCTCTGTCAAAAGCCATCGCAGACACTTACAACGAGCCACTTCAACAATGAAGTCAGCAAGTAACACGGACAAAACCAAAAAGGAGGCTAGAATTCATTGTGCGCATAGATGGTAGACTTTGCTAGTATGACAAAGACAGGTGAAATGAACTTGTATGTATATATATATCTGTAGAATACTCTCATTCCATACAACGTAACACTCGAAACACTCGTAGGGTGGAAATATGCGCGAGTAAGCGTTGGAATTACACTACGTTCTAAAGATATGCTCACAGTAAAATAGGTACAAGAGGAAATGAAAGGCATGAAATCACATCAAGAAGTGCATTTAGATTCGCGCGCTGCAATGAGGCGAAAACTAGGAAGTACAAACTATGGCCTACTTTTTGCAGTTCCGGCCAGGCCTACTGGAATGTCAATTTCAAAGTTTGTAGGAGCACAGCTACAGCCGTGTTGTACTGCGATAGGACGTTGAGGGTATTCTCGTTCCTGTACGTCAGTTGTTCAGAATGGCCCACGCGTCGTCGTCCCAGTCCTTGTTCGTCGACTGCCCGTCTGGTTTTTCAGTCAGTTTTGCTGGACGTCGCGGTCTATTGAACGAAGCCTCGAACTGGGTTATAGTTGAGTCTGAATGCAACCTATTGTTGTTAAGACAACAGCGAAAATCATTTCCTGATTTACCGGTGTGGTGTCCCTCATCTGCATGAAGAGTAGGAGAGACCGAAGAACCTGGCGAAGCCTTCGTTGCCTTCTTCTCGGGCGCATTCTTCCTTTCGACACCGGTTTCTAAGAGACGGAAGCCTTGGTAATGGCGTACAAAGTGCGTATGTGACTGCACACAGAATCTCCACTCAGCTAAAGCGCGTAAGCAGTGAAGGTCAGTTTCATTTTTACTTTGGGAGGCGTTCGTAAAAGTGAATGAAGCTGCAGCCAGTATGAACAGTGCGTCAGTGGCGGGAAAGCGACCGTCATTATTTTCCTAAGCGACCGTCGCTAAACCGTGGCATGACGTTGAAAGTGTTCGTAGAAATGCTTCAAGATAACCAACACTATTAACGGGATTTTATCCTGCTAACGTTTCGGCGCAACCGCCTTGGTCATAGCCTGGAAAAACAAGAGGAGTTGGAGAGGTTACTCGTCCAAGGACGATTTTCATGTTGCAACGGTGAGGTTGCAGTGAAGGAACGAGACGGAAGGGTAATGGTCCTATCCTGACTAATCACTTACCAGGGTAGCAACAGAGAGGCTGGCGCGTCATACTCGGAAGGAGGCAGATTCAGTGAGTGAGGCCCTCCGTTAGCCGAATAACATGCCACTTAACAATCTTGGTCAGCTCGAAGCGTTTTTACGACCACTGCTAGACAGTCATTGGAGAGCAGAGAAGGAGATGACGAGAAAGTATTTTTACTACATCATGTGCTCTACGACAGCTAAACGCCCGATTCCTACCTTGCTCTCATACATTCTTACGCTTCTTTCTACTCATCCTAAATAGCTCTGATATTGTTGCCGTTTAATCAGCGGTTTTCAACAAAAATTGCTTTAGAATTACAAACTAACTGACCCGTACCTGCAAGGGAGAAGAACGCGTCACCGGCATGAGCTGATGGCTTTTCAAACGTATCGAATCTAAATGAGCTTTCGGTCAACTAACCAACAGAGGAGCGAAGCATCGACTTACCTCCCAGTATTATTGAATTTAGCCTTACTATCGTTCGACAACCCGTCATTAGGTGTAGCCATGTCCTCGTATCCTCTGGAAGAACGAATCTAGCTGCACAGCAACGAAGATTTCCCATTTTCGTTGACATAAATGATCAATTGGTTATAAACATACGCTTTCTGCAATATAGTTCCAAGTCCTTGTAACGAAGGTGATTTCACAAATTGCGAAATGCCTCCCCATGATTTCTGCCCGATTTCCGTTGCTTTGCTCGCAACTCCGGAAAGGAGACCGCTGTTCTGCGACTAAAATATTGTAATTCTCTGAACAGAACTTAATGAGTAGTACCTCTGCACATTCAAGCTGCTGGCACGTAAAATTTCTTCAGCTGTACGCTACTGCAACTTTCAGGTAGAGAATGCATCCGTGATTACTAGCATGAAAAGAGCCATTTTAAAAATAAGATGAGGCCTACTCAGTGAGAGCGCCCGCCGCTATTATGAATTTCCAAGTTGGACTTCGCAGCCAGTGCACCCCTTGCTTAGCTTCAGCACATGCAGTGAGTGGGAACCGAACGTACAGTCCAAACAATATTATTGAAACATTTTCACTCTGCATGTAAGCAATGTCGAGACCAGCTGTTGCAGAGGGGCTACCGCACAGTTATAAAAGAGAGTGTGGAATGACTTTACTGGACAACCTCAGCAGGATGATACGGCTAGGCACTGTGGGCAGAGCGGTTGATTGCAATCACAAGGGAAAGCTTGCATCGCTAAACAGCCACAGGTCAGGGCAATAGTGCCAAGCATGAGAATGGCTGCAGTGAAGAGCCTCTTGAATGCGGTAAGCTTATCTAACATGAGGAAGAGCAGTACTTAGCCGGATGTTTGCCCTATGTACGTACAAGGAACTGCAGAATGTGGTCCATCCCACGCATTATTAACCACATCATCATAGCTCTTTCCCTTGCTCAGTCTGCGCATAAAAGAGGACCGAACGAAAGCATTCATTGGATCTACCCTAGTGAAAGGAGTTTCGCTGGAAAAGCGAAACAAATAGAAACTGGTTGGTTCATCCTCAATCGGGAACTCCATAGAAAGGTCTCCTCATACGTTGCATCAGTGAGTCGTTGTGAATTAACCAACTTAACATTTTACCGTCGTTGCCTGAAAAGTAAGGAAAGTGCCCCCCCCCCCTCACTAGGATAGGTCCCATCCCTTGGGCACGAAAGGGGCAAAAGGCAACATCTCAACGACTACTAAAAGGGCCAACATTAAAAAGCTATGACGTAGCGGACAAGCTTCAGACTAGCAAGCATTCGTACTGGCGCATTTCTTGGTGTATGCATAGACAAAACTGAAATCGCTGTGCATTTTTACAGAAAGGAGATTGTTCAGTGAAAACCAAGGGAGGTAGGTGTAAACACAGGCTTTACATCACTCAAGCAGCCTTCTCTTACATAGTAGTACTGAAACCAGCAGTAACAGGCATAACTTGCCGATAGCTCCGTTGCCTTTTGTGTGGCGTGGATGCTGACGTCCTTTGCAATAGCAGCAGCATGTGAAGCTCCCTTCGAAATCATATTCCAACCTTGAAATCGAACAATGCTAGTGCGAAGAAGAGTAGAAGCCGAGGATACTTATCATTGACAGGGAGGACATTGCACCACTGAGGAGATCGTCTTGATTGCTAGGTGTATCGACCGTGTTTCCGAATCCTCGATAGCGATCGTCGCTGAATTAGTGAATGTTTTTGACGGGGCTGTCTCAGGACGTGTCTGAACAGCGAAAATTAAGCACTTCAAGAACCTCCACCCTTCAAGTAGTAGTGAGGTGTGTTCTATTTTCGCAGTCCTTGAAGGCAACGCGCGAGGGGCCATGAGAGCTGACCATGGGATAGCAGTGTCAGTATCTGACACGTACGCGCATGTCCTACGTGGACATAAGAGAGGTCGAGAAAGATAACGGAGTAAGCACGTTGGAGGCTCAGGGAGAGCGACGGTGCTTCATAGCAGAGAGCAAGGAGTTTGATTCCCGTGCCCTCTGCTACGAAGCACCATCTCTCTCCCTGAGTTCGACTCCCGTGCCTTGCCGCCGAGTTATGCATTTTTAAATGCTCGTTCCTTGTTCGGTATTTACCACCTTCGCAACTTTTCATAGGTGTACATTCCACTGTAGGCTCTCAAATACGTCAGTTACTCCCCACTCCAACTACACACGGCACTGGATTTTGCTGCAGATTTCTGTGAGCACCAGTTTACAAGTAGATTCAGTTCCAATCGTCGTCAGCTGACATGCTCAAGAAAGCGCAGCCAATTGCTGCACAAGTACAGCGGTACTCTACTGCCCCTCTAAGGTATACAACTAGATAACACCTTCGTTGTCCGGGGTGTGCATAAAGGAAATCCGAAATTTCGTAAATCGCAATTACGAGCAAACGGCCGTAAATTGTAACTCGTGAGAATTGTCTTAAGTGTAGTTTCCTACAACTTAAATTGTTACGATTTTTCTTCAAATGTTAACCAAAGTTGGTACAATATTCATTTATTAGGTTGGCAACTAATTTCGTGGACTCTCAAGAATCTTCAGCAAAAGTATTTATTAACAAATAATCTTAATCTTTAATTGAAATAAGATCCCTCAGAACGCAGAAGTGCTTCCCATATATCAGGTAGCTGGTCTGTCCCACGGCCATAGAATTATTGTGCTTTTAAGGCCAAGAATCATTGGAGGTGCATTTTGACTCGGTCCACATTATTAAATCGTCTTCCAACCAAGAAGTACTGCACCGAACTAAAAATGTGGTAGTCACTCGGCGCTAGGTCTGGGCTGTAAGGTGGATGAGTTTGACGCTCGCAGTCAACGTCTTCTATTTTTTGAGGCGTCCGGTTCGCTATGTTCCCTCCGTTTGTGGTGTCAAGAAGGTATTAACTTCTGGAAGCTCGTTAAGAACGGTTCCAGCATTAATGCTGTAATCTACTCTTCTCAACCTGGCCGCGCGCAGGCTGAACTCCGCTGGAATCGGTTCAGACAGATTTTCAGGAGCGGAATTATCTATCAGCAAGATAACGCCAGATCACACGTCACGAATCGGGAGCTTCAAAAAATAGAAGACCTTAGCTGGGAGAGCCTAACTCACCCACCTTACAGCACAGGCTATCCGCCAAATGAATAGCACCTTTATAGCAGGCTGCAGCACTTCTTGGTTGGAGGATGATTTATCAATGTGGACCATGTCAAAATGCACCTCCAAGGTTTCTTGGCTTCAAAAGCACAAGGGTTCTACAGCTGTGGGATGGTCCAGGTAGCTGATGAATGGCAATCAGTCCCGCGTTCCAACAGATCTTATTTTGGTTGAAAACTGTTATTTGTTATTTGTTTATGAACACTTTTGTTGAAGCCGCTTGAGAGTCCACGAAATTAGTTGCCAACCTAATATTTGACGTGTTATTCTTCTCAGCTCAAGCGGCGCAGTTTTCTTGCCAAACTTTCTCCTTTTTACTTTCATGTTTTAAATATCAAGATCACCTGTATCACCTGTCGTTCCGTTGATCAACGACTTGCTCGAGCTGGCACCAGCAGCGTCACCATTCGTCCCTATCGCGTGCCAGAGTGGTCCAATGGATCCTCCTCGCTCGAGGGACACGAAGAGCGTCATATCGGTCGTTTAGGGCTTTCACGAAGAAGTCCGACCAACGCCTTGGTGGGCGTCCTGGTGTTCTCTTGACATCGAATTCGGTCGGTGACGGCAATCGTGCAGCGGGTTTCTGCTAATCGCATTAAGTGGCCGGCCCACCTAAATTTCGACAACTTGGCCCACGCGACAGCGTCTCTGATCTTCGAACGTCTGCGAAGCTCGGAACTGCGGAGGCCTTCTCTCACCTGCGTGATCGGTTTCAATTCGCGAATCGCCCTCTCGATTCCACGCTGCGCGACGCTGATCGCGTGTTCATCCTGCTTTCGTATAGCCCAGGTCTCTGAGGCATATGTTAAGGCAGGAAGAACAGTGGAGTCGAAGGGGGAGGTGGGCACGAAGTCGGACGTTCTTCGTCTTCTTCTCTTGAAAGCTCCCCAAGCCGCTTTCCTACTGCTCAGCTCTGGTGCTAGGTCGTTGGCCATGTTGACTTCGCGACCCAGATACACATAGCTCGAGCATTCGGAGATGTTTGTTCCGCTGAGCGAGAATGGGGCATCAGAAACTAAACCATTTTTCGCAGATCTCCAAAAAGCAACCTTCCTTGCAATTTTTTAGTGCTCAACTGTTTTCACATCACTTTCGAAACAATAATTTTCGTCCACTTTTGCTGGTCTTTTGAGAGCCAATTTTTGCTGTGTTCTTTTGTGATAAACGGATTTTGTAATACTTTTGGCTCAACAAATATTGTATTGTATTGCAAACTTGTCCGTTCCTCATGAACATCGTCTTCGTAAGATTCAGCTGCAGTCCAACGTTCCCACATACACGATCGAAGTCGGCCAGCATTCGCTCCGCCTGACTGATGCTCGGTGTTATGAGCAAGATGTCGTCAGCGAAGCGCAGAGAGTGCAGCTGCCGGCCGTCGACCTTCACTCCCATGTCTTCCCATTCTAGTTTGCGCTTGACGTTTTTGAGGGTGGCGCTGAAAAGCTTCTGGGATATGGTATCCCCTTGCCAAACCCCTCTCTTCACGTCGACGACGACGTCGTTGTAGAATGGTGAGATCTTGGCCGTGAATCCACTGTGCAGCTCTCGAAGTACTTTGATGTACTGAGTAGGAACACCCTGAGTGAGCAGGGCGTCGATGACCGCTTCAGTCTCGACGGAGTCGAATGCCTTCTTCAGGTCGATGAACGTAAGACGCAGCGGCAGCTTGTACTCTCGCAACACTTCGATGAGCTTCGTAATGGAGTGTATGTGGTTGATCGTGCTGAATCCTCTCCGAAATCCTGCTTGCTCGCATAGCTGTCCTTCGTCCAGCGTTCTGCTGATCCTATTTAGGTTCACTCGAGTGAACAGCTTGTAGACTACGGACAGCAGGCAGATCCGGCGATAGTTGCCAATGTCGTGCACGTCTCCCTTCTTGTACAGCAAGACGGTCTTGCTGGTCTTCCACTGAGATGGAACCTTGCACTACGACAGGTAGCGTGTGAAGAGCCGCGCCAAGGTGTTGATGAGCGCTGGCGGGAGGTTCTTCAGGTGTTCGGGTCTTATCCTGTCAGGACCGGGTGCTAATATAATAATAAAATAATTATTATAATAATATAATAATAAATATCAAGATACATTTCAAATTAAACTTTACACGTTTTAAGAAGGTCAAAACCAATTGATGATTCAAAAACTTTATCTTAGCCTAAACATGGCGTTCTAGAAAAAGCTCACGTCTTTTAAATGACCATAAAACTTGCAACCTCTTAGCAACCCTTTAGATTATGTATATGAATACATCCCATTCCTCGTTAAATTGGACATTTTCCAAGTCAGATTGGACACTCGTCTAAGCAAACATGACGATTTTGAAATCAAGCTTGACATTTTCCAAAATAAATCGAATTTCTTTCACACTGCACTAGAAGATCTCCGAGAAAGCTAACCTAATAGTTGTTTTTTGTTGTTTAGTTCTTATACTCTCTTGACTTTGATTAGATCTTTTTGTTCACCTGCCCCATTAAGGGAACACACTGTCTGAAGTGTTGAACAATTTTTACTTTTCGATGAAAACGATTCAAAGCAAAGTCTCGATCTCCATTTGATTGAAAACAAAAATTCTGCGCGAAGAAACACAGATGTAAATGGCAAGCAACAGTATAAAAACACACATATCCTCACATCGGTAAGCTGCATTTACACTATCAATCAGGTTACAGTAGCAAGGAGCTTGACGAGTGCATGGTGCGATCTGTGTTGTAGAATAAGCTTTAAATCAAAATTTTCATAAAAATAATTAATTAAAACTTTAAGCCATATCCGAATTCGAAAACATTCGAAAAACGCAATTTTTCGAATATTCGAATTCGAATGAAAAATCAGGCTGCCTGAAAGACATGATAGACGACAGCCCGGAAGAAAAAGTGGGAGCAATACATAACGGATTCCTTTCTAGTTAAGCGCGAGGCTTTTGTCAACAGGCCACCTATGAACCTCTTTGTACATTGTAAAAATGAGGTAGAGAACTTAGACATAGTAGGACCAAAGGGCTCATGGAAGGGTCTAATTCCTTTGTTTATGAAATACGAATTTTTTTTCCAAAGGAGTACTTGTGCGTTATAAAGTGCTACTCATGAGGAACAAACGAAACGTTTACAAGACAAGGGGAAACAATCTGCTTGAGCCACTGCAAGCTTCTAGGTCACTTCAAAACGATCATTTTTGGAGTTGGTAGCTGACTGTCTGTTATGAAAATTCATGAAACAATGCTTCCGCCTAACGGCAGCTAATGACGGACTGACGAAAAAGCGATATATGCAAATGCAGCAAATCTGTCCTGCTCATCTGAAAAGGTGAAATATCAGTGTCAATTTGGCGACCACAAAGTGTATTACAGGTAGCTAGGAATAGGCCAGCCATGAGGGCCAGTCCCATTTCTTTCTGGTGATTCATCCAAGTAAGTGGTAGAAACAAGTATATCTTATTTGTCAAGAACTTGCGACTGTAACTATTCTCCAGCCAACATACTCATAGTTGATTAAACGGTAAACTTAACAAAAATCGATCGATAAATAACCGCCAGTCGATCGACACCGCCTCCCTTTTGTGAAGTCTGCCATCCGGCCGACATATACACGCGACTGCCACTCCCAATGGCCAACTCAGAGCAAAAATCGATAAAATCGATCAATGACAGCCGGTCGAAAAAACAACTCTATGCGCTGTGCCACTGCGGTGCCCACTGCACACCTGCAAGTTATCTTAAAAGGGGTAAGTTAGATCGGCCACAAGCACGGAGGCAGCGGACGGTTGACATTGGGTCTACCGTAACCTTCACGCGCGCTTCGTTGTGTGTGGTGCAATCACAGAGGACGTCCGAAGATGACGACTGAAGGAAGTGAAGCTAGATAAGTGGAAATGAAGCATCACACATCACTTGCCTCCAGAATTCGACTTCCTAAGTGGTTCTTAGTTTGGAAGCGAAGCGAGATGAGTTGGAACGAAACATCACACATCAGTTGTCTCCAGGATTGGTCTTTTTCAACAGAACCGCAGCTGTAATCTTCTCTGAAGCGACGAGAGCAGTTTCCACATGAGCAGCATGGATGCACCATACCCTGGAGTTCCTTCCTTTGCCCAGTTCTGTGCTCTCTAGATAAGGCGACGTGCACATACTCCAAGAACGCACTACGTGTCGAAAGATTTATTTAAAACCAGTCGTTCGGCGGCCTAGCGGCCGCCTACGACTGGTTGGGGGCTTCGCCCCCAAACCCCGAGAATAGGACGCCATGGCCGGTACGGGTTTCCTATTCTTTCCTAGGCCTTCTGACCATTATGTTAAGATCGAGATGGATCGGCTGATCTTCCTCAACGTGATCCTCAAAAAATCGATAATATCGATCGATATCGACTGGTCGACTTCAGATTCGTGTTCAGCGACCTCGATTACCCCCAAGGCCGAAGTTTCGCGCCACTTGAACGCCATCCTCAAAAAATCGATAATATCGATCGATATCGATTGGTCGACTTCAGATTCGTGTTGAGCGACCTCGATTACCCCTAAGGCCGAAGTTTCGCGCCACTTGAACGCCATCCTCAAAAAATCGATAATATCGATCGATATCGATTGGTCGACTACAGATTCGTGTTCAGCGACCTCGATTACCCCCAAGGCCGAAGTTTCGCGCCGCCGACGTGTTCGGCACGTCTGCGGCTCGCCATGCACGGTTGTCGACGTGTTCGGCACGTCTACGGCATCGCCATGCACGGTTGCCGACGTGTTTGGCAGGTCTACGGCTCGCCATGCACGGTTGCCGACGTGCTCAGCACGTCTACGGCTCGCCATGCAGGGTTGCCGACGTGTTTGGCACGTCTACGGCTCGCCATGCACGGTTGCCGACGTGTTCGGCACGTCTACGGCTCGCCATGCACGGTTGCCGACGTGCTCAGCACGTCTACGGCTCGCCATGCACGGTTGCCGACGTGTTTGGCACGTCTACGGCTCGCCATGCACGGTTGCCGACGTGCTCAGCACGTCTACGGCTCGCCATGCAGGGTCGCCGACGTGTTCGGCACGTCTACGGCTCGCCATGCACGGTTGCCGACGTGTTCGGCTGCCGCGCCCCAACTCAAAGTGGGACGGACGGACAGTGTGACGGTGTGACACAGTGACACACACACACACACACGCTTGCTGCTTTATATATAGATGGATGCCACATCTCAAAGCATCTAGAGTCATTTTCTAAATAAAACCAGGCGCTATGGTAGTTAGGGGGATCACCTTATAAAAGGTGTTCCTAACACGAAAAAAAAAGGAACCATGACACACTGATAGTGAAGGAAACAAACAAACAATGCTATAGCTCAGATTTGGACAGGGGAAGGGACTCCAGGGTGTTGTTCAAGTGACGCACCCGTGTTAAAATTGCCTACATCATGGAGTTTCCTCCCCTGCCCAAAACGGATCCAAATAAAATTACGGATGTGTAATCGAACCGAGGAGGCAAGACTGCATCTAAATTCGCTGTATGTAGCTACTCGCCGCGCCTGCCGTCCGCGGCATGACCGCCCCCCCCCCCCCTCCCCCAACCCCAACTACCATAGCGCCAAAAGTTTTTCATGCGGTTGTAATTTTATTGCATAGAAATCAGTATTAGATGAGAGTGCAGTCTTACTTTATGAACTGATTGCGACGATCATCAGACCAGTCGTGACTTCAGAAACTCACTGCATCGAAGCCCCTTCTGCTCCAAGGTTGTCATTTCATTGCTTCCCTTCTGTGTCAAGGGGGCTGTCTCGACAATGCTGAGGTACACCATACACCAGCTCATATGCGCTTCGATAAATTTATTTCATCATTCATCACGCGCTTACTACCACAAAACGAACAGAATACAATATAGGCGTCAGCTCGGGCGCCATCTCGGACGCCCTCTGTGACTGCACCACAAGCACGTATTACGCGTGAGGATTACTGTAACCCAATGTCAACAGTCCGCTGTCTCCATTATTGTAGATCGGCCACACCCCGGAGTTCCGTCACATGCCTAGGTATGTGCTCACAGAAACCGTGTTTATGTGAGTGTTCCATGAGCATGTGCAATCTCGCAGCGGACACCAACCCGCTAAGTATCGTAACGTCTTTCTTTACCATATGGCTTGGACAAAAATTTGTCTATATTATAGCTCCACGTGTTATTGAAGCACAGCAGGAGATGCAGGCTGTCGCGTGCACCCCAAACAAAAGCTGTTGGTTTGAGTCCCGTCCTGGCCAAGTAAGCTTTGCGGGGTCACTGAACTGCTACCGTATTTCCTTTTGAAGGGATAAAGCAGTGACATATTCATCGGCTGGCCAGCGCAAGTCACTGTTTAGGCCAAATACGCATTCAAATTGCTTCCAAGACATACAGACGTAGAATGCCTTCCGATTCTCAAAAACTACTGACCGACGAAGATGTTCACCTTATATTAGGTTGTCCAGAAAGTTCTCAGCTTTTTGTGTTACTATTTTTGATTCGTTTATTAAAGGGATAAAGGATAAAGGACGGCGTTACTCAATCCCTTCTGGGATGCGCCAGCGCATTCTACTTCCACGGGATGTCGTGGAGGCGACATGAATGCGTATTTGACCATACAATGACTTGCGGTGGCCAGCCGATGAACAAGTCAGCGCTCTATCCTCCCCAGACAAGTCTGGTACCAATTCACCGACCCCGGAAGGATGGAAGGCTTGGTTGGCCTGGGCGGGAAATCCTAACCAGGAACCTGGTATCGGGTGCACGCGGCAGTCGCGCCTCCTCCGACTGCGCTACACGCGCCCTATTTTATTATTAAGTAAAAATTCAACTTGCGTTGCGCATTATTGCTATCTGAACAGAATTTTTCGCTCTATGTGAAGAAACAACCTATAATTCAACGTTGTTTTATATTTCTGTTCTTGAAGGGCTTATTCTTGATTGGAGTATGTCGAAGGAACAATTCCGGACGATATCTTATTTCAACTTCAAATTGGGACAGTCCGCAGCTGAGACAGCTCGACAAATCAATCATGTGTGGGGTATAATAGTGTTGGAGAAAGCACTGTGCGCCAGTGGTTCAGGAGATTTCAGCCTCGAAGATGACCCCCGTAGCGGTCGACCTAGAGCAATCCTGGACGACGAGTTGAAGGAACCATCACAAACACTGAGCGGGATCGTGGAAGAGCTAGACGTCAGTAAAACTGCTGTTGCGGATGCTTTGAAACGCGTTGGTAGGTGAAAAAGCTCGAAAAGTGAGTGCCCCATGACTTGAGTAAGCGGCAAAAATCGTCACGTTTCGAGATTTGTCCTTCCCTACTTTTACGCAACAAACAAAAATGCCCCTTTTTTGGATCGAATCATCGCTTGCGATGAAAAATGGATTCCGTATGATAACAGGAAACGTTCTGAATGGGCAGTGGTTGGACGCCGACGAACCCCTAGGCATTTTCCAAATGCGAGCCTCCACCAAAGAAAGGTAATGGTCACTGTGTTAGGCGGCTGGTGTGATCCATTACAACTTTTTGGCACCAAGCCAAACGATCGATCAAACAACGTCATACTGTAAGGAAATCGACGAAATGCACCGAAAATTGCGTCAACTTCAACTAGCATTGGTCAACAGAGAGGCCCGATTCTTTTGCACGATAGCTCCCGCCCAGACGCTTCACAAATCACTATTTGAAAATCGAACGAATTAACTTCTGCCTCACCCGCCATATTCTCCATGCCTCTCACCAACCAACACCTTTTCAGATACTTTCAGAACTTTCCGCTGGTAAAACCTTCACCTATCAGGACCAGGCTAATACAGCTTTTGTGGATTTTGTCGAATCTCGACAACCAAATTTTTTCGCTGATGGAATAAGTCGACAGGCTGCCCATTGGCAAAGGTGTGCTGATTCGAAGTGTGCTTATTTCGACTAAATCCGATAAGATTTGAGAAAGTTATGGTAGTTCAAAGTAGTGAAGCACTCAAAATGCTGAAAACTTTCCGCACAAACTAATAATATAGCTTTTGAGGAACCGTAGTTGTGGAAGCGAAAACCAAAAAAGCACTCAGTGACCATGGAGGAGCAGAAGAGCATAACGAGTAGCGAGATGAAAATTACAAGGCTGACTCCGTAAGGCATTGCTCTGCACAAGGAGATATCAGACGTGGCACAAGACTGAAGCGCACACCTGTTGACCCTCACTCCCATCCTGCAATGACCTGTGGTTTCAGACTCCTAACTGCAGCGTGAAGGACAAGTAGCGCGCGTTTGAAACACCACTAGAATCATAATTTCCAAGTTTTTTTTTGCAGTTAGAAATTCCTACTCTTCCTCCCCCACCTTGCACAGGCGCAGTCATGACCAGAATCGATGAGGCGCTGTCGTAACAAAGATTTGATTCACAGAAAGTTTCACCGTTTTGGAGATCCTAATTACCCGAAAAACCTAACAAGCCTTTTCAGAATGCGCCGTTACACAAATTCTCTTTCGGTATTCTAATGACACTTTTCGAATATTTTTTGCTTCCTGGGAAATTTCGAATATTCGAACGGTTTCGAAGACCGAAAATTTTCGAGCATTCGAAACCGATTATATTCGAAAAACGTGGTTTTTTGAATATTCGAATTCGAATACACTCGAAAAACGCGATTTTTTGAATATTCGAATTCGAACACAGTCGAAAACACCATTTTTTGAACATTCGAATTCGAATACATTCGAAAAACGCATTTTTTTAAAATTCGAACTAGAATACATTCGAAAAACGCGATTTTTCGAATATTCGAATTCGAATATTCAAATTCGAATGCAAATCATTCGAATAGGTCATTCGAGCATAAATATATATTGCACTTGCACTACCCCAGAGGTGAAAAGGACGAAGAAAAATTCGCCCAAGAGCGTTATTTGGGGTGCTGATCACCAATCTGACAACCGTTTCTGGCACTAGGATGGCGTATAGGATGAGTTCGCGTCGGTGGTGAGGGATCGTGATTCCAATAGCTTTGCTCTCCTCACCCACCGTAATCAGCCGAAATTGCAAAAACAGATGTGAGATTCGTGATTGGCACCCCAAATAACCATCTTTCGTGAAGATTCCTCTGGAATTCGTGAGAGTGGTGTACATGGGAGGGGTAACTGGTGAAAAAGCTCTTATTGATCACGCTTTTGAAAGCCTATAGAGGAATGTACACCTATGAATAGTTGGGAAGGAGGTAAATACCAAACAAGGATCGAAAATTTAAAGAATGGAAAAACTCGGCGGCAAGGCACAAGAGTCGAACTCCTTGCCCTCTGCTATGAAGCACCATCCCTCCGACGCATCTCCCTGAGCCTCCGACGTGCTTGCTCCGTTATTTTTCTCGACCTCTCTTATGTTCACGTAGGGCACGCACGCACGCGTCAGTGCTATTCCACGGCCGACTTTCAGGGTTTCTAGCTCGTTGGGTTCAAGGACCTTGCTATAATGGAACATACCTTACTACTACTTGAAGGGTGGAGATTTTTGCAGTGCTTAATTTTCGCTGTTCAGACATACGCCTAAGGCAGTTCCCCGGTGAGATAAGAGCAGCAGGAGCTGTATGTGAGGAATGCCTGTTTTTCGAGAAGGCTTCTACTCACGCCAAGACAAACTCACCTCTGTGTGGAACCGCCTGCATTATATCCACCGCTGTCAGTGTGAACAGAAGAGCTTCCTCCGCCGTAGTACGAGCCAAGACTGCTTCCGGAAGCATGTCGCAGCAAGCCACCTCCAGGTCTTGTCCCACTGTTAAGAGCAGATGGGACGTAATTGCGCGCTGATGATGTAGCAGCCGACCATTCTTTTCCATCAGCTTCCGTTGCGATCTAAACGTGGCATTTCTCCAGGTGGAGTGCCATCTCTATTCTAGAGAGCCATAGCTTGGCAACGAACGGCAACGTCGTGTTCAAAGGAGACGAAAGAAGCTGCGTACCTTATCCCGGTACAGAGCTGCAGCCCGTGAATGGTACTTGTCGTTGAGGGACCAGTCCTCGCGATATTCTGGCTGACTTTCAAGGAACTGCCGAAATTTGTGGTTGCCGCCCACTCGCATTTTCGCCAACTCCAAGTCTTTCCATTTATCCATTGTGACCGAACGGACAAAACTGAACACCACACAGTACATACTCAACACCTCACAATATATGCTTATCCTCGCTGTCGCTCTCGTCGCTCCAGTCACCTGTTATTGGGAGTTGCCTCTCGGAATGATGGCAACCTTTTAATAATCAGAGCAAAGTATATTTTTAGCAGATTTGCGTGCTTTGTTCTCAGATTTTCATCATCATGTTCTGCTCTAATTTACTAGCTTGCTCAACAGAATCCGTCGTGAATTATACTAGCAGTAGATGGCTAAATACCAAAGGCCTATGTCATACCTTCGCTCGGGGTGAGCGAAGGTATGACATAGGCCGAAAGTATGACACCCCGCTAGCGAGGCTTCGCTAGCGGTGGATCGGACAACTGCTACAGGCATCTGCCCCTCCACAACGTCTGATACCGTCCCTTCCTAAATTATGTTAGTTGTCCATCTCCTTCGCTAGCGAAGAGCGATGGTATGACATAGGCCAAAAGTAATCATGTGAATGTTACCTAGAAACTTGATTGTTGGAGAAATCTAGAAGTCTCCACAAATGCACGCAAGCCATTTTGCTCAAGATCTGATCTTTATAATAAACAAATACTATTTCGAAAATGTTTATTCTCGTCCAGAAAGAAGAATCCAGAGGTTGCCGTTGACCACCCGTTTATCGAGGTGCCAAACCATAGAGTTCAGACTAAGTGAACTACTTCCTTTTACTGGGCAAGGAGGCGTCTCAGCAGGATACTTTTTGACCACAAACCTTAAACTAAATTAAGGGAACGGCCACCTAGACTTCACATCTACCTATTCCTCTGCACGGCCGTTAATTCTTCCACTGCCGACTTTTTTACAAGAGAGTTGCTTCCTCACATATATTCTCAATTTTGATATATTTAATTGTTCTCTACCACGCAGGTTTCTTTTGGTGGTATAACTTTTATTTCGGCCGACGTTTCTACAACTCGTCTATTCAAAAGCCTGAAAGTACTTCGAAACTTTAGATCCGGCAACTCATTCCGTCAAAGGATACTTGATCACATCTCTAGTTACAATGGGTTCCCACGAATGTCAAGGAGTGTCCCTCTAAAGCATAACAAACTCACCGTTGTTCCACCAGCGCTGAGAGGGCTCAGCTATACAGGGAGCGTAAAAAATACTGACGCACTAAACGTAAACGTTAGAAGTAACAATGCATTATAAAATTTAATAAGTTTACATATAAAATGTCAATAATGATCTAGCCAACAGAATAGCATCACTTGTATTTTATGTGGGCTTCTTTGCTGCGAATGCAGTGGCGAAGACGACAAGGAAAGGCATCTACGGTGCGCCGCAAGTAGTCCACGTCGATTTCGTTCTATGCTTTGACCTTCACTGACTTGATACTTTTGTGCATTCAACTTGTAAAAGTGTTACATACTCTTCAAGGACCTCGAAAGTGCTAATTCTGTGGAAGGCTCGCTGCAAGGGAGGCGCATTCGGCCAGTATCATGGTTTGTTCATTCATCATAAGCGCGTCTCGTTTTCGTGGACACAGGAGTGAAGATAAATCAGTAGAACTTTCTGCATTGACGTTTTAAAGAAGCAACGGGTTCCTTGGCTCGAATCCCACCTCGAGAGTAAGCTGTATGTCTTCCAGCAGGATTAGACTCCTGCGCAGAGTCGAAGATTGTTCAGGACTGGTGCCGCGCCAACTTGGAGGACTTCATTCCGGCAGAGGAATGACCTCAGTATAAACCGGATTTGAATCCGCTGAATTACTCTGTATGGGAAGTTTTGGAGAATAGGGCTTGCGCTACTTCCCACAAAAGTATGAAATTAGTGAAGGATGATCTGATCAAAGGAAGGGACGAAATTGATGTGGACTACTTGCGGCACTCCGTCAATGCCTTTCCTCGGCGTCTTCGCCCCTGCATTCGCAGCAAAAAAGCCCATATAAAATATAGGTGATGCTATTCTGTTCGCTCGATCATTGCTGACATTTTGTATATAAACTTGTTAAATTGTACTGAAGGCTGATGTACTGTACCTTGACCTCTTCTGTACCGTTACAGCCTCATATACTCGCTTCATTACCGTTTACCGCCCACCTGACTCTGCCAAAAATGATGACGATGCCCTAATAGAGCTGCTTCGCAATCTCACATTGAATCATACCGACACTGTAGTGGTAGGAGATTTTAATCTAAAAATTGACTGGATGATGCTACGCGCATTGAATTCGGCCAGTATGAGTTTCCTAGACCTTTTCCAAGAATGTGGATTTCAACAGTTCGTCAAAAATGCTACACTTGATTCAAACATTCTTGATTTAATTCTATGCTCTTCACCAATTGTATTCAACGTAGCTACACTTCCTCCGTTAGCCACGTCAGATCATTGCATCGTCTCTTTTGACATAATGGTCAAATTCGCTGACTTTTTGCCACCCCCGTACCCTGATTTTTTGAGTGTGGACTACCCAGCACTAGACAGTTGCTTCTGTGCTGTGGATTGGTTAAGCATATTCAATCAGTACACTTCTATGTCTGATGTTTATCGAAGGTTTTGTACAGTGCTTTACGATGCTTTTTCAATATTTGTGCCTTTTAGATTTCCTAGAAGTAGCATGATGAAATACCCTCCCACATCCGCAATTTATTGAATCAAAAACAGCGTCTTTTTTGTGAGTCAAAATGTCCTTTAAACAACCAGGCTTACAAAAATGTCTGCGACAGCCTGAACCATCATGTCAAAAGATTCGTTGCTTATTACGAAAGGCGGCTTGCCGCTCAAAGCTCAGGCAAGAAACTTTACCAATACATCAGTCAGAGAATAAAGCCAAAAGCAGGTCTTCCAACGCTAATCGGGCCACGTGGCTCCAAATTCCGCACTGACCAGGAAAAGGCAAATGCGTTGGCTGAATTTTTCTCCGGTGTTTTCTCTGCAGCCAACCCCTCTGCAACCCCAGAATATCTTATGAACTCCTTGTCTATCAGACATACATTTGGCGATATATACTTTCATCCACACGAAGTCTCTTTAATTCTCAAGCGTTTAAGCCCATCTACCACTGAACCGTATATCGGAATTCCTCAGATAGTGTTCCGAAAATGTCACTGTTCTCTTTCTAAGCCCCTTGCGCTCCTATTCAATCTGTCTTTGCTCTTGTGAGAGGTTCCGCAGATGTGGAAGGAAGCCATAGTAACAGCGATTCCAAAGAGTTCCAGCACTTGTCTCCTAAGTAATTATCGACCAATTAGCCTTACTCCAACAGCGGTTAAAGTAATGGAGAAAATAGTGTGCGAGAAAATTCAAACTTGGCTTAACAAATTTAACGTTATTCCTCGGCAACAACACGGATTTTTATCTGGTGCCTCGACAGCAACCAACCTAGTTGATTCGCTTTATGATTTCTCGTATGCTATCAATAATGGAAAATTTGTTGATGTGCTATATCTTGATTTTTCTAAAGCGTTCGACAAAGTATATCATAAAATATTGCTTGATAAATTAGAAATCTTGGGATTCGAGGCAAAGTGCTGAATTGGCTGAGATCGTATCTATTAAATAGAGGCATGACAGTTAGGGTAAGACATAGCTTCTCTTTGAGGTATGCTTGTGAAAGTGGTCTCCCTCAGGGAGGAGTTTTGTCTCCTTTGTTATTCATGATTTACACTATTGATATTCCTCAATTCCTAAAAACTTCTGCTGAGATTAAGATGCAGTTCTATGCTGATGACGTTAAACTATATGGTATGTATGATAATTGAAACAAAACCGAGGTACGTTTGGCGCTTCAAAGCTCCATTGAACGAATGCATCTCTGGGCAAATTGCTCTGGTATTCCTCTTAACACGGAAAAGAGTGCTGTGCTGCATATTGCAGATGACGACGTGCCCTTATATGCCATTGACGGAAGCAGCTTAAAACCTGCCGTTACACAAAAGATCTTGGCGTAGTGTTTGACAGTGATCTGAAGTTCTCGATACACATTGACGGTATAGTTCGTAAGGCCTACAGCACTCTGTTTTCTTTATTCCGTAATATAAAATGCTCTGATGAGGCAATATTGCTGAGACTTTATAAGTCTCATGTGCTGCCTCATCTTGAATACTGCTCCCCAGTTTGGAATCCCCACTTGAAGAAGGATATTCTCAAACTAGAAAGAGTGCAGCAGGTCTTCACCCGTCTACTCTGGTATAGAGTAAAGCGGCCTCAAAGTGGTACCGTCATGCCTAGTTATGCCGACATGTTAAATATGTTTGGTTTGAAGACACTGCAGGAGAGGCGCATTGCTTCAGACTTGACATTTTGTTTCCGAGTTCTTCGAAAGGAATCAAAATTATTGGCAAGCAAGTACTGCGTATTTGTGCCATCAAGCATGCGTAACGGTAGGTTTAACGTTCATTATCGTAGAATTGGATGGAAAAAATATTCATTGATGTTTAACAACCTATTTAACCGTTGTGCCAGGTGGATGCAGCTGCTGCCATTGACAGTGTTTGAAGCTGACAATAGCTCTGCATTCAAAAAACAACTGAAGAAACATGACCTTTTGCAGCTGTTAGGAAGCGCATAATGCTTAGGTTTTACCATTCCTATTTCAGATGTTGCCTTGTGGTGAGGTTCGCATGATGTTGGCTGTACGGAGTTGGCCGAGTGTTACTAGCTGCCTGATGCCAAATTCGTCGTATCATTGTGTTTTAACCTTCCGATAGTTAATGTTCTAGATAGGTGTGATTCCTTTTTTCTTGCATTGCTCTCATTTGAAACTACATTGGCTATACCTCTAACACTCGTGCAAGGTTAACGTGTTGCCCTTGTCTTAATACTGGGACGATTCCCTTTATCACAACACTTTGTGGCCTAAGGCTTGGTTGTTAGGGGAGATAAGTGAGTTGATTGGCAAAAGAGCTTGGACTTAATCTATAATGTTTCGAAAATCTTTGCCATTTTACAGGATGTTTCGGTTTTTTGTGGTCAACCCGCTACGGCTATAGAAGTGACAATGGCTGGCACTGAAAGAAACATTGCCTCGCCTAAGTACGTAGGGCTACATCCTGACGCTTAGGTGTCGACCAGCCAAGAACGTTGCTCGAGAGTGGTTTATTATAAATAACCACACTATAGCTGGGCTTGGTTTTAGAAAACCGATTCATTCTATTCTCCATGTGCTACTCTTTCGCATTGCCTAACTTCCCTGCCGACAATGTGTCTCACTCAGTAAAATTTGTGGCAAGACTTCTGTGTGTGGTAATGCATTGTGGCAGACTGATGTAGGTTTCTCCTTAAACACTAGTGACGCTATCTTTGCATGGACCCAGCCGGCTACACACTATTATCTAACCATAATTCCACATCTATATCCTCTTGCCACTGCTATCTTCACTCCTGATATAGAATTTCGTCACCCACTTCTCCGCTAGGTGAATAAACTCTACAGGATGGGATATCAATTCTAATGGGGTTGGCTTGTGATTTAAACTATAAGGGTTCTACTTAGCCACGCCTACTCATTGCACTATAGGTGACACAGTTTTCAAGTGTAAATTGAGGACACTGCGAGGGAAAAGGCCATCAGATTTCTGTTGCTTTGGAATGGAGGTGTTCTAAGCACGTTTTAGTATTGCGCCTTTCTATGTTGTTTCCGAGTTTTTTTTTCAACTACGTTTTAGAAAGGTGTTTATTTTGTTACTAACTTCTTATTTACTTTGTTGTTTATCCTTTGTTTTTTTTTCAGAACTGGATCTGTTTTTAGACGTGCATGACGACCTATGGTGCAGGGTTTTGCGCACCTTTGAGTGCAATAAATAAATAAATAAATAAATAAATAAATTTTATCATGTGTTGTCATTTATAACGCTGACGTTTGTGCGTCAATACTTTGTACGCACCCTGTAAGGCCATCAATGAACAACTGGCACCTAACATGCAGATCTATACTAATAAGTATAGACTACGCAGTCTCAGAGCTCACACAACGGGATGAAGGGGAAGGGGAAGAATCTCAATTTTGATTTAATTGCGACTTCGCGTTCCCAAGATTCAAGCCATAAACCTCACTTACTGACACGAAACCAAATTTGGGTATTTCTGCTGCCACGGAAAGTGACCCATAGCCCTCGGTTTTGGCAGTCATCTTATTAAGTTGTAACGAAAGTATCCAGCCATTTATGTATTTTTTCAAATTCATTTCTCACGTTCCATACACACAACAACTAACGAACATACGGACCATTATTATCTACAGCATATTGCCATTTGTCAGATAACTGATAGATCCCGCTTCTATGGAATTCTGGTGTTCGATGGGAATAAACTCAGCGATGCACTTTTCAAGTTGCTCCCTGTCGTCAAATTGTTTCTTCTGCAAATGGTTTGAAAACGAAGGAAACAGATGGTAGTCCGTTGGAGCAAGGTCCAGTGAATACGGTGGGTGGGCCACAACAAGCCATTCGAAGCACTGGAATTTTTTGACCAGGAAACTACCTAAAGTTTAGGTCCGACCAGTGATGCGATGTATGTATATGGCCAGAATCGTCTCCCTCTTAGAAGTAATTATATGCAAGTATTTCGACCGAAGTACAAAAGCTGGACCATGGAAGCCGAGTGGTGAAGCATGGATACCGTATCATTCTCGAGCTCATTGTTCTCTCGGAGTGGAGAGTCGGCAGTAGGCCAATTGGATAGCGTAATCGACTCATGAGCTGTAGGTCAGGGATTAGATCTTGTGTTAAGCATGTATTTTGCAATTCTGCACCTCATGTTCAAGAGAGGGGAGCAAGCGATGACAATAGGGCACGCAAACAACAAGCTTGTATTATGGTAGTATGTTGAAGCAATGTCCAGTGAATGCGGTGGTAATGTATGTTTCCCTGACAACAGTTACTATAATCGTTGCAGGGCGCGTGTAGCACAGTCAGAGGAGGCGCCGACTGTCGGCTGCACCCAATACCAGGTTCCTGGTTCGGATTTCCCGCCCAGGCCAACCAAGCCTTCCATCTCTCCGGGGTCGGTGAATTGGTACCAGACTTGTCTGGGAAGGATTAAGCGCTGGCTTGTTCATCGGCACCGCAAGTCATTGCATGGCCAAATACGCATTCAAATCGCCTCCGCGATACCCCGTAGAAGTAGAATGCGTGACGCATCCCAAAAGGGATTGAATAACGTCGTCCTTTATTCTTTATAATCGTTGAAACAATTGTTCTTTTTCGTTTGAAATACTGAGCATTGTTTTTAGTTAGTGGAAGAAAAACATTATTTTACTTTTGAAGAACTACATAACGTAAACCAGATTGAGTTGCATGGCCGTAATGGTTCACAGTTTTAACAACTTAGCAAATGTACGTTTTATTCAGGAATGTAATACCAAGCCTAACTATACATATGTATTCGTCATTAAACGTACGCTAAAAAAAGTACGGTCGAGTTCCGGACGAGTTGTCGGACGTGGCGGGGATTTTATATCAGATCTTCGCTTCTCTTCCGTTGTCAGAGATGCAGGGATAGGGATCCAAGATGGAATACTCACGGTCACCGTAAAGCTTACAGGCGTAAATGTGACCAGAACATTACTGATGAGAGGAACATAAGAGACAGAATATTCAAGTTACGGTGAAGCACACGAGCTAGTGCTGATTTGATGTCTCACTATTACATTTCCCGTTAATGTGTACGAAAAACTACTCGTTTTCTTGGCATGCTACCGGAGCATGTGGTCGCTGCGTTGGACCACATGGATTGATTCTCCAGTATAATTTCGGGATGGTTCGTCGTAGTTCAGCCAGCGCCAACAATTGACTAGGTGTTGTAACTGTGAGATATATCGGAGATCTGCATATGGATTGTACGATTGATTTGACCACAATAACTCCGCCCATGTTCTAGAGCCATGACCGGCGCCTATAAAAGGCCCGAGATTTGCTATAGTGTCACTTCTGTTCGTCTCCCGAATAAACTCTCCAGCCTGCTGTATTCGAGTCACTACACTGGCGATCAGGATTCGTCTGGACTACGACGCGATCGATTTGGACGATGCCCAAGGACACCCCATCGACTCCGGAGACTCCAGCTGGCCTCGCCGATATTCTGGCCATGCAGTCGCAACAGCTGCAACTTCTACAGCAACTCGTCACACGGCTGATCGAGCAGAGGGACCCCACGTCCACGCATGCTGTGCAAGGAGTTCCAGCCATCGACCCGTACGGCGACCTCGTCCGCGACCTTCCGGCATTTGTATACGACAAGGACGATGACACCACATTCGATGCCTGGTACAAACGATATGGACCCGTCATCGAAGACCGTGGAGCAGCGTTAACCGAGGAGCGGAAACGAAACCTGGTGATCGACAAACTCGACAATGCGACCTACAAAAGCTACGCCGAGCACGTCTTACCGCTCAAACCACGGGATATCGACCTCGCGACTACGATCCAGAAACTGACCCTGCTATTCGGACCGAAGCGAACGCTGATCCGCAGACGATTCGAGTTTCTTCAATCGACATGTCCGCCACTCACCAGCTCGTTCGTGCCCTACCGAGAGTTCGGCAACATGGTGAAGAAGAAGTTCGAGGATGCAGCGATGAAGGACGTTGACGGTGACTCGCTGAAGTGTTTGGTATTCATAGCTGGACTCACCGACTCATCGCATTCTGAGATGCGCCTACGTCTGCTGAACCATCTAAACCGGATGAAAGAAGACGAGCCATCCCCAATCCTCGACGACTTCATTAACGAATGCGAAACATTCGTAACTCTTCGTTCGGACAATCGACTCATGGAGCAGAAGGAAGTCAACGCCGCATATCAAACGAAGGCAACAAAGAAGAAAAGACAAACTTCGCGGAAGCCACGAAACCCGAATTTCCAACATCGCTCCTCATCACGAGAACGCCAACCGTACCGGCACTCCAGCAGCGAAAAGGAAGACTCTCCTCAGCACAGGGCAGGATCGAGGCGGAGTAGGCGCAACTTCCGCTGCAAGAATGTCTCAACGACAACTCAGGATGCCCGTACGTATCTGAAAGTGCACATCAATGGACGACCGGTACGCCTACAGCTCGACACTGGTGCTGACATCACGATGATATCGCGCCGGACCTGGAAGGCTATCGGATCTCCAGCGGTCGAACGTGCCACCGTACCAGTAAAAACGGCAAACGGTTCAGAAATGGAAATTCTTGGACGTTTCCAAGCTGACTTCGCTATCTACGATCGACATCGACGACCCACTCTTGGACATGGAAAATGCTACCTCACCGAATCTACCGACCTTCTGGGACTCGAATGGTGCATCCAGATGTCCGACTATCGCCAGCTGAAGGATCAGTACCACTGCAGATTGGCGACTAATGCCCTGGAACACATGCGAAATGATACTGTCTCTTATTTGAGAGACAAATTTGCCGACGTTTTCGCACCCGGCCTTGGACGCTGCACGAAAACCAAGGCAAAGCTGTTTCTTCAGCCTGATGCTCGCCCAGTCTACAAGCAGAAGAGACCTGTGCCGTTCGCCTCTCAGCCGGCCGTAAATGCCGAAATCGACCGCCTAGTACGTGAAAACGTCCTAGTTGCCGTCGAGCATTCTAACTGGGCAGCCCCAATCGTCGTCGTCAAGAAAAGCAATGGCACAGTAAGAATCTGTGCTGATTTCTCCACAGGGCTCAATGACGCCCTCATTCTACATCACTATCCACTGCCTACAATTGAGGAGATATTCACAAAACTGAATGGAGGGCAGTTCTTCTCTCAGGTGGATCTCGCTGATGCCTACCTACAAGTGGAAATGGATGACAATTCCAAGGAGCTAGTCACGATCAACACACACCGTGGCCTATTTCACTACAATCGTCTACCTTTCGGAGTAAAATCTGCCCCCGGCATTTTTCAGCAGATCATCGACTCCATGATCGCTGGACTCCCTGGTGTCGCCGCATACATGGATGACGTCATAGTGACAGGCCGTACGCCAGAGGAACACCGCAGCCATTTGGAAGCTCTATTCCAGAGAATCTCCAGCTACGGTTTCCGAGTCCGAATCGACAAATGTCATTTCTTCATGCCGGAAATCCGCTATCTCGGCAATATTATCGACAAAGAAGGAAGACGTCCGGACCCAGACAAGATTCGAGCCATCTCTGAAATGCCAGCACCGAAGGACATAACCCAGCTCCGATCACTTCTCGGTATGATCAACTACTACGGAGCATTCATCCAGGACATGCGACAGCTTCGAGCTCCTCTGGATGCTTTGCTGAAAAAGAGCGCTCCATTCGTCTGGAATGCAGAATGCCAAGCAGCCTTTCTGAAAGCAAAGGAAATTCTGGCTTCTCCACTGTTGTTAACCCACTACGATCCAAAGTTGGAACTGATCGTTGCGGCCGACGCCTCCGACTATGGAATTGGAGCAGTGCTACTACATCGTTTTCCGGACAGTTCTGAAAAGGCAATTTGCCACGCTAGCAGATGCCTTACTGATGCCGAGAAAAAGTACGGTCAGATCGAGAAAGAAGGGCTCGCCCTCGTCTACGCCGTCCGAAAATTCCATCGTTACCTCCTCGGACGACGCTTCACTCTTCTAACTGACCATAAACCGCTTATTACCATTTTTGGAAACAAAAATGGTATACCTATCTACAGTGCAAACCGACTCCTCCGCTGGTCACTCATACTTCGCGGTTACGACTTCAAAATCGAACACAGGAAAACAACAGAATTTGGCCAAGCTGACGCACTCTCACGTCTGATCGCGGATGAGAGTTCCGCTACGTCTGAAGATGTCGTTATCGCCCAAGCAGCGCTGGATGTCGAAGCATATTGTCGTGCTGTGACTAGTGTTCTGCCAATCACGTTGGAAGCCATTGCAGAAGAGAGCGCTAAGGATCCAACAACAAGGGAGGTAATGGAATATGTTCGACTGGACAAATGGCCCCGAAAGGCTCCAGCCGAGATCACTCGCTACTCTGCACTACGCCACTCGCTCTCAATCCAGCACGACTGCCTCTTCGTCGGGCCTCGCATTGCAATCCCGCCTCTACTTCGTCGTCGCATACTACAACTGCTACATGATGGCCATCCTGGGGCGACTCGCATGAAAATGCTGGCCAGATCGTATGTTTATTGGACAAAACTCACCCAGGAAATTGAAGATTTCGTCCGCAACTGCCGCGATTGTCAGGAAGCATCCAAAGCACCAATAAAGGCAGAACTCCATTCGTGGACTACTGAAGAGCAACCGTGGTCCCGAATACACATCGACTATGCAGGACCCATCAACGGAAAGATGTACCTAGTTGTTGTGGACTCCTACTCCAAATGGCCCGAAATTATTGAGATGCCATCGACTACAAGCAAAGCTACGATACGTGAGCTCAGTCGACTCTTCGCGCAGTTCGGCAACCCCGAAACTCTAGTATCCGACAACGGGACTCAGTTTACCTCGTCTGAGTTTTCCGATTTCTGCATCAAAAACGGAATCGCTCACGTTCGCTCGCCTCCCTACCACCCGCAATCGAACGGTCAAGCTGAAAGGTTCGTCGACTCGTTCAAACGAGGACTACAGAAGCTCAAAAGCATGGAATCGACGGCCGAAGCACTTCAAAAGTTCCTACTTACCTATCGTCGCACACCGTGCCCTTCGTCTCCTCAAGGAAAGTCACCAGCCGAAAATTTCCTGGGCAGACAAATTCGTACAACGCTTACGCTCCTCAACACTCCACGATGTCAACCCAGGACTCGAAACAGCGCCATGGAGAAACAGTTCAACCGTCACCACGGAGCACGCCCGAAGGAGTTTAAGCCGAACGAGTTGATTTGGGTTCGAGACTTTCAACAAGGACGCAACAAATGGACCTCCGCGAAAGTTCTTGCTCGCACAGGAAGCACCGTTTACGACGTGCTGGTGAATGGAACAGTCCAACGGCGCCATGCTAACCAAATGCGTCCGCATGGTGCAGCCCCTACTGACGAAGGACTTCTAGACCTGTTCGATCTTCCGACACAGCTGCACAAACGCGACGAAGCAGGATCATCGCCCTCAGTCGTAACAACGATCGACTCTCCGACAGCTACGACGACTCCGACGACTACTTTGATCGACGCTGCCACCCCTGCGATCGAAACATCGGATTCAAGTGCACCCGAACCAGTACAACGTCCGCAACGTCAACGACACCCACCACGACGCCTAGAGATGAATCCTCTGGTCAAATCGTACATGTGATTATCAATTTCAGATTAATGTTGAGTTTTCACAAATTGTTGTATTTGTATCAAATTTTTCTCTCTACCATTCATCTTAGGGGGGAGGTGTTGTAACTGTGAGATATATCGGAGATCTGCATATGGATTGTACGATTGATTTGACCACAATAACTCCGCCCATGTTCTAGAGCCATGACCGGCGCCTATAAAAGGCCCGAGATTTGCTATAGTGTCACTTCTGTTCGTCTCCCGAATAAACTCTCCAGCCTGCTGTATTCGAGTCACTACACTAGGCAAGCAATTCTCCAGTGTAGAACCGTGTACATCCCCTCCCTCAATACACTCTTCTGTTCCATTGAACACTTTAGTGTTTAGCTCAGAGACAGCAGAAAATGATGGTTGCTTGGTAGAACACAGGACACAGTCCAAATAGTACACTCCAAACCACAAAGATTTCGATTATCCGACCCTAACCAAGTGTGAAAACAAAAAAATTTGTTAATGTCTACCTCACTTTTCACAGTACGGCGGCCGTCTGTGTTGTTGCGTTGTGTCCATGCCTCATTTCCGGAGAATAATAGTTGTAGCTGTTGGATAATGTCAAACTGACGTCCATGTTCTTTCTCTGGCACGTCACTGACCGTCTTTTTCGCCCGTTGTTTCTCTACTCTTTATTTTGTCGATGGTATGAGAGGTGCGTTCGGTTTCGAAACTTTTAGCGAAATGCTTAGGGACGCCTTGCCTCGCTTCTATTCTAGCCTCTATTTAAGACCGTGTTCTCATCACCGTCCGTGTTTTTCCTGATCGTGCTCACTTTCTACACTGCGAATGAAGCGGCAGAACCCTTTTCCTGGTCTCCAACAGCGAAAGAGAAGCGCAAACGCGATTTGAAATTCCCGCCGCGCCCGAGAACTCGTCCGGAAACTCATCCGTGCCTTTTTTTAGAGTACGTTTAACGACGAGTGACATATGGCTTGAACATCTTAGCTCTACAATGCTTAGGGAACTAGTAAAAATGCGCTGCTGTTCTGGAGAGCAAGAAAACGCAGGATGCAGGTCCATGCTGCAAATCGCTGCATTTGATCATTTTGCTCCGTCTTTATCTGTTACGGATTTCGGAAGCAGTCAGCAGTGGAGTGTTCTGACGATATACTTAACCTAGCGTACCGTCCTCCACGAATTCCATCACATTTTCGGATGAGTGGCCAATCTGCAACTCGGCCTTGATGCGCAGGTTTGTGGGATACTGTAGCGTGTAACTGATGCAGTTGCGTCGTCTCTGGTTCAATCACGCTTCATCACTTGTCAAGCTAGTTAAGCAGTGAACGTAGAAGAATCGAAATGAAGCATCACACATCACTTGTCTCCAGAACTCGACCTCCTAGTGGTTTTTAGTTTAGAAGTGAATCTAGATGAATCGAAATGATGCATCACACATCCACACACATTCGTTCACTCTCTCTCTCTCTCACACACACACACACACACACATCAATAAAACTGCATGTCCGAAATCTGTGGTACACAATGCAGATGGCTTCAATCTTCTGCTAAACAAAGATCCTTTTCTACAATGCGTGTACGAAGTTGAACTGCCATGCCATCATGAAGAGTATGTTGGAGAACACCTAGAGTCATTTCCTAATCAAACCCCAGCCGAAAAAGTTCAATTGTGGAGACAGTACTCAATTTCTAACAGAACCGCAGCTGCGAACTCCTCTGAGTGACAAGAGCAGTTTCCACACAAACAGCATGGATGTAGCATATCCTGAAGATCCTTCCCTTGCATGGTTCTGCGCTCGCTAGTGGTGTGCTCGTGAAAACATTTATGTAAAACGCCTCATCTCAAAGCATCTAGAGTTATTTTCTAGATAAAACCATACTAAAGAAGTCGAAACCTAATAATAGAAACAAAGCAATGTCAAAAAGGCGAAACAAATGATGTGTGATTCTTCATATCGACCCATCTAGGTTCACTTCCTAACTAAAAACCACTTAGGAAGTCGAATTCTAGAGACAAGTGGTGTGTGATGGTTCGTTTCGACTCATCTAGGTTCACTTCCTAACTTGACAATTGATGAAGCGTGAGGGACCCGGGAACGGCGCAACCGTAACAGCCACACGTTACAGTACCCCGCAAACCTGCGCATCAAGGCCGAGTGGCAAATTGGTGCAATGTAATGGTACCCGTCAAACACATCATAGTGAGTTCTGCTGGCGTACACTCAACATGTACTCCTATAGACTAGCACTATAGAATTGTCAAGTAGCACTTCTCCACAAAATTTCCAGTCAAAAGCATCCTCAAACAGCCTCCACACTTCATAGCTCCGCGGCTCCATTATCGATTACTGCGGAGCTGGCATGATGCAAGCACTGATCCGGAGGGTTTGAAAAAGTGGCACCCTAAGTAAGAACGTCTTGTAGCTTCTACGGGCCGTAACTCTGCACAAAGTTGTGCTCGGGTATTACTTCCAAGAGGGAGACGACGCTGCCCATACACATCACATTGCTGGTTCAGACCTACACTTTAGGTCAGTCGTCTGCGCTCCTGCTACACATGTAGAGCGGCCCAGGAATCCTCTCAACCGCCGTTTGGCAACCGTCATTGACTAGCAGCCAGATGAACAGCGGATGTTGCCATGCTGATAGTAAGGTGTCAAACTCCGTACCTCAAATGTACTCCTAGTCCTCTGTGGAGACCAGAGCAGTCTAGACAGATCCAGATCCCATAAGTGACTGATACCCACTGTGGATTGTTGGCACCACATTCGAAGCACGTCTTAAACACGCAGTATAACTATGAGCACCGCACCACCACATCAAAAAAGTGTTTCAGCCACTAACTGAAGAACGGCCTAGGCACTCGAAGAGAAAGATCTGGAAACACTAATACTGGGAGAAACTGGTAATGCTGGTAGAAACTTGCGTTATTCTCGCTGACAGGTCGTAGCTCCTTCAGAACTCTCCGTGTGCGAGGACTGGCCATACCGAAAAATTTGGACTATGACACTTAAGCATAACAGCGTATTAATAACAAAAAACACAACTAACGAAAAAAGGGGAGAAGTGTTTTGGGCTGCAAGAAGGCGAATCGATAGGCCACATCGAGCAGTTCATATTAGTTATACGTAGCGATTAGAGCGCGTCAAGGTCGAGCTTTACATGGGAACGGATTCAAGGAGATACCTGGGGCACTCCGGTTGAAGTGTGACGGTGGAAGTCTGGGCGGTTATAATTATTTAATCATGAGAACTGTGAAAATGCATCCATGATTAACTGGCTCACGAGTAAGCTTTCAACGTATGCTTTGAAACATAAACAACATATAAACAATACCCATGAACAGTCGAGGAAACTCGAAGAACACATAGAATTAAAAAGAAAACGAGCAGTTGTGAGATCACCCAGCGGCAAGCACAATTATATGTTGCTTCGGTTCACTGTTGAGGGATTGTGGACGCGCGGAATGATCGAGTCCTGTGTCACGAATCCTGGCAATAGAAGTAGAAGTCAAGCTCTGTATTTCGACTCTTGAGTAGCAATCTCTACGTAGTTTCTTCGCCTACCTGGTGTTGCATGCGATCCAGAAGGGAAGCGCGGCACCGCAAACACGTTTGATTTCGTGCTTGGAGTGCGGTTGTTGCACCTAAACCGAGCCGTAAGCTGCTTCATCTCTACAACTAGGATGGCAAAAGAGGAAAAAATATTGCGATCGATTTTACCTGGAAGCAGACTACTCGTGAGGGTTGATGTGGCCTTCTGTAAAACGCCAACGCATCTGAATTTCCCTGACAGCTCCCACTATCATGGAGTCTTATTTAGACCTAACCGGCGGCTGCCGTGGTCGTCGCGTGGCTGCGGAGGACGACCACGGAATCGCTGTCGATGCGTCGTGGATCGCGTTGCTATGTCTTGTCGCCTCGTTGGCAACGGTGGCATGCGGGTCAGGGCAAATAGTGCGTTGCTTCATGCGAGGGAGGTCGGAGGTTCGGTTCCCCCGCGTTGCGTGATTTTTTTTTACTTCAACTGAGTGGTTGAGATTTGAGGTGTTTTGATGTTTACATAATTGCCCGGCGTTTTCTGGGACTTCCCCTGGGCAACGAAAGCAGTTTCCACACGAGCTCTCTAGCCTGGTTCTGCGCTCGAAGAGCTCAGTACCCTGCTGCGGACTCCCCCTGAGCGACGAGAACAAGCTCCAATGACAACGGCTCGGGACACGGTAGCAGACGCCAGTATATTGTCACGGTGGATTCGGTTAGGTCTAATGGCTATCCTATCACGAGGATTTAGCTGGAGCTATGGGGAAAATTAAGGGAACGGATGTTTATTTATTTATTTATTTATTTATTTATTTATGCGCCCATGGATGGCACACTAAATATAAGCGATCCATGGCTCAACAACAAGAGAAAGAACGCAATGGGACAAAACGAAGGGAAACGGTTAAACTAGTTGGAACAAACAAAGTGACCAAACAAAATAAGCAATTACAATCGTGGAATGTTAAGATAATGTTAGTCATACGCTTAAAACAGATACTAGTTGGCAGACGAAGGAAATCACTCGCCAAACGGACCGAATCGGTTCAAGTGTCCTAATGCGATCACCTTCAGCTACGACTTTTTTCCGTGGTTTCCCGGGAACGAGGTTAGAATATGCTCCATAATTTGACAAAATGTTTCTGTCGTGTAAGCTGAGTCCAGGCGAAAGGTAGTCGAAAAGAAAAGAAAAAAAATGTCAGACCGGCAACAACCCGTGATGGCCGAAAATCGAACCGTGCATAGCAATAGGTGAAGCCTACCCTTGGTAGAGGCTCCTCGGGCGTGGCCAGGCTTAAGCACATGTGCAAGCAGGCGTATTCTGGACAACGTCTACTGCTCCTCCAAAGGCTAGATGGTCGGCAGAAAGCTGAAGGGATAGAAGACATAAAAGCTGCAGAAGAGCCGCCTAGGCCAAAGACGCATGAATCGCAATAGGTGAAGCCCTCCCCACTGGAAGTGGCTCCTAGGGACTCTACCTGGTTGTGACATGTTGAAGCAAACCACTCCACTTCTCTCTCGTTCTCCTTTCCAAATGGGAGGCACAGAGAGAAAAAGCTCTGAAATGCCCGGCCGCGGTGCGGCCGCTGCAGGCGAGGTCACCTCTAGCCGGTCTATGGAGAAAATACCCGGATCTCACGTGTGCGTTGCGTGCGGAGGAAATGCCTGCAACCCAGGGAGAAAATGCTCGCAACAAGGGGAGAAAATGCCGCAACCAGGGAGAAAATGCCCGCAACCAGGGGGGGGGGGGAAATGCCCGCGACCAAGGGAGAAGATGCCCGCAACCGTGAAAGAAAATGCCAGGGTCAACTACCGTACACCAGAACGTGCAGTTCTGGTCGTGCAGCATAGGGAAAAAAGTATACTACTCCAGAATAAAATATCACGTGATAGCTAACAAAAGTGCGATGATAAAACAAACAACTGTGGGGCAAACGCCATTAAGTAAACTCGGAATAGAGTGGAAACTGTTGAAAAAACCGTTCATTTGAAGAGTCTTAGCCGGATCTTTCCATCGTTAAGTTGATACATCGCTAATCTAATTTCCGTAGCGTGTCAATCAAATTTAAATTTCAATAAGTAGATCGAAAAAATTATACACTAGAAATGCTCTTTCAAAACAAGAGCCTCGAAAGATTTGTGGTAAGGTACTGCACTGTATATTCTGTCCATTTGATGGCAACTGAAACGGTTGGAGCTGCGTCATTTCAGGTTTTTTTTTGTAAAGCTTTCTATGTAACAACCAACCAGGTATTCTCATATTTAAATCCTTCTACCAGCAGTGTTCCGAAGGAATTAAAACTTCAGAAGCAAAGAAGTGCCGAAATATTTATCTAGCACCCCTTAGGCCTCCCCGAAGAGGTTCCGTTCCAAAGATGGTCGTCTTAGGAAACCGTCATGCTATCATCCCGTACCAGTGAACAATACGCTAGCCATGGTTTTTATTTTGGCATCAACAAAATGTGCAACAAAAACGCAGCAAGGATGTTTTTAATGAGAGGTGCTTTCAATTTTTACTCTCCTACCGTATTCTGGTTTACCGATGGATTGTACGAATTGCATTTGAGCAGAGATTGATGTAGACGTAGGTATATCGCGTACTTGGAACAATTGTTATCTATCTGTGCTTCCTAAAAACTTTAGCGGAGCTCCTGGCTGACAGCAGTGACCAAGAAGAGGATTTGTTATGAATTATTATGAAGTAAGTATCTGTTAACTAAAATGCATGATTGCACCGTCACATTGCAGAAAAACGCAAAAACCTTTATCTTCAGAGTGGCAGGGGCTCCTTCTCTTGCTGGGTCAAGCATTTTCATGCATCGGCAGCCACTGAATACAAAGACGGAAATATCATTCTAGTTTTCCCTCATCAGAGTGTATTCATATCACCGCCCTCAATCATGCGATCAGGTGCAAATACAGCAATAAATGTACACCCTTTTCGAGAAGGGCTAAGCTTTTCTGGTGTGGGTTCGTACGATATTACGTGAACTTCAAGTGATAGAAAATCGCCACAAAATGCTAATTTTGAATATGCGGATGAGATCGCGACTCCAGTTGCCACGCTCTTCACAGCCTCTGTCCATGACGGAAGTAGGAAATACCGTATCCTTGTTCATGTAACTACCATGTGCTTTGTTGGATGGGTTTGATCGCGCTATCGACAACCGCTCAGGGTTCGCGGATATTTTCTCCCCTATCGGCGGGCAGGGGCGGGTGTAGCGCAGTCGGAGGAGGCGCGACTGTCGCGTGCACCCGATACCAGGTCCCTGGTTCGGATTTCCCGCCCAGGCCAACCAAGCCTTCCATCCCTCCGGGGTCGGTGAATTGGTACCAGACTTGTCTGGGAAGGATAGAGCGCTGACTTGTTTATCGGCTGGCCACCGCAAGTCATTGTATGGCCAAATACGCATTCATGTCGCCTCCACGACATCCCGTAGAAGTAGAATGCGCTGGCGCATCCCAGAAGGGATTGAGTAACGCCGTCCTTTATCCTTTATCCTTTATCGGCGGGCATTTTCTTCCCTGGCTGCGGGCAGTTTCTCCCCTGACTGCGGGCAGCCTCTCTTTCTCTCTGGTTTCGGGTATTTTCTCGCAACCAAAACAGACGCGGCGCGGTTCGGGCATTTTCTCTCTAGCCATGGCAGGAACGCGTACGAGTTGCTTGATTTGTCCAGCGTGCTAAAGCGCGAATGCGCGTCCCAAACTACTCTCTGGACCAGTTACAGCGCAAAGGACAACCATCAATACCCTCCTGACTAGATCCTCCTCGCATAGCTCCTACGTCTCTTCTCGCCTGCGTTGAAATCCAGACAACGGAACACCTCGACGCTACAGCACCCTGCTAGGAACGGGCGTGGCCAGTGCACTTCATTAGCACTATTTCTCGAAGCAGTAGCGTTCGCAGGAGGAGCTGGCCTATCAGCAACATCGATGAGATGAGATTTCACCTTTTCTGGCACATCGCGCAGAGGCAACATGTTACTCAGCAAGAATTAAGAATTACCAGCACTAGTTAAAAGTTCCGACTCCACCGGCGGTGGAAAAATTTTTTCGTTGAAACTTTGTCTAGGGGGCAGGGTCAAGCTTAAGGTTCGGGAATCGAAGGGGGGGGGGGGGTCGTACTGTGGCCTCGTCTGAAGGGGGGGGGGGTCGTGCTCTTCCGGTTTTGGCAGAGGATTCTCTCTTATTCTTCTTTTTAGGTGATGTTTTTAATTTTTAATTTTTTTGTTTTATTTTTTCCAGGAATGCCTACGAAGGCGTGGAGTCTCTCATTCGTCCCACAAAGTTGTAAAAATTAATATAAAAATGTTTCAAATAAAGATTGTATTACTTGTTAAAAATAAAGATTTTCTGCACCCAGATTTGGAGTCAATGAGAAGTTTCCATTTTTCAGTTTTTTTTTCCAGGGAGTCACGGACGCGACAGTTTTCAGCCTGAACGAGCGACATCTACGTCCTAAATTGCCGTCTATAAAATTTGAATTGTCAATTGCTAAGGAAAAATAAGTGCTTTTCCTACAAGATTTTTGGAAGCACTCTTCGAAGCGATGACCGAATGGCAACCGGAGGATGGACTTGTCACGGAACTAATTTTCTCTCTTCTGCAGGAAACAGCATCAGAAAGTGGAGTTGTACGCAATAAAGTTTTAATCCACAGTTTGACAACGGTAATAAAACCTGTTTTTCTGAAAGGATCCACTGTATGAACAGACGCTCCGATTTGTATGATTTGCCGAAATTTTTCAACACCGTTAATTACATGGAGGCCGCTATTTTTACAGCCTGCTTTTTAAAGCGTAGAACCCACACTTCTTATTGTTTTAAAAGCTCTGTGAATTTTTTTAAGGAAGTCGCACTAACTCCGAAATATGGTAGGTTACGTGGAGCCATTGCGTTATCCGATATCACCGATCGCCACTAAAGGATGGACTTCTCGCGGCAAAGAATTTCTACCTTCTGGAGGAAGAGCATCAGAGAGTGAAAACTGTGCCATCTTAGAGTTCAAGATGTGATTATTATACAATCAAAAACTAAGCTTCTTCGTAGTGATCTCCGATATGATCAGGGAAGATCGATTTGCAAATTCTCATGTTTCATGAAAAATAATTTTTACCTGAACCAGATCGCGCACACAGTTGAAATCTTGCCACAAAAATTAACAGGTCTTGTTCAATGCACAGTGTAAAAATCATGGTTTTCTGAAACGAATAGATTGGATCGACCACTGGTCGATATGGCACCGACGGAGCGACGAAATTCGACGTTCACAAAAATGACTATAACTCGGTAAGTTTCCACAATTTGAAAAAGCCAAAGGATTTTTAGAAACCAGAAGAAAAGAGCCTTTACGTGGTATAAAAATCTGTTTTCAAGAAGAAGATCTTCATACGGGGCTGAGGCCTTCGATTTTTGAGCGAAAAAAATTGAAGTGATTTTGTATAAATAATTATATCCCGGTAAGTTTTTCGAATTTTAAAAGATTTAATAGCTTTTTGAAAACGAGACGAAAAGCGCTTTCAAACCATATAGAAATTAGTTTTCATCAAGGAGGTCTTCATAGGGGGCGGGTCTGGTTCGAATTCTGGTCTCTGGTTTTGCCAAAAATCGACCAGAAATCGAAACCCCCCCCTGCCCCCTATGAAGACCTCCTTATTGAAAAAAGGTTTATGCATGGTCACTTAGCATATTTCTTCTATTTTCCAAAAAGCAATTGGCATTTTTGAATTTCGAAAAAAGAACCTAGTTATGATCATTTTTATGAAATGACTCCAGTGTCGACGTTGCAGAGTCTACGAGCAGTTCTTCACAAATCTGATCATAACTCGGTCCGCTTTTTGAAATTCAAAAATCCCAATTGCTTTTTGAAAAATAGGGGAAAGATGCTTTCTAACCATATAGAAACCAGTTTTCAAAAAAGGGATCTTCATACGGGGCGAGAGGGGTTCGATTTTTGGCACGTATTTTTGCA
>OX377205.1:56617427-56766054 GCA_947396885.1 Heligmosomoides polygyrus polygyrus
ATTCTGGTCTCTGGTTTTGCCAAAAATCGACCAGAAATCGAAACCCCCCCCTGCCCCCCTATGAAGACCTCCTTATTGAAAAAAGGTTTATGCATGGTCACTTAGCATATTTCTTCTATTTTCCAAAAAGCAATTGGCATTTTTGAATTTCGAAAAAAGAACCTAGTTATGATCATTTTTATGAAATGACTCCAGTGTCGACGTTGCAGAGTCTACGAGCAGTTCTTCACAAATCTGATCATAACTCGGTCCGCTTTTTGAAATTCAAAATCCCAATTGCTTTTTGAAAAATAGGGGAAAGATGCTTTCTAACCATATAGAAACCAGTTTTCAAAAAAGGGATCATCATACGGGGCGAGAGGGGTTCGATTTTTGGCACGTATTTTTGCAACAATGGACCAGAATTCGAACCCCACTCGCCCCCTATGAAGACCTCCCTGATGAAAACTAATTTCTATATGGTTTGAAAGCGCTTTTTGTCTCGTTTTCAAAAAGCTATTAAATCTTTTAAAATTCGAAAAACTTACCGGGATATAATTATTTATGCAAAATCACTTCAATTTTTTTCGCTCAAAAATCGAAGGCCTCAGCCCCGTATGAAGATCTACTTCTTGCAAACAGATTTTTATACCAAGTAAAGGCTCTTTTCTTCTGGTTTCTAAAAATCCTTTGGCTTTTTCAAATTGTGGAAATATACCGAGTTATAGTCATTTTTGTGAACGTCGAATTTCGTCCCTCCCATGACGTCGGTGCCATGTCGACCAGTGGACGATCCAATCTATTCGTTTCAGAAAACCATGATTTTTACACTGTGCATTGAACAAGACCTGTTAATTTTTGTGGCAAGATTTCAACTGTGTGCGCGATCTGGTTCAGATAAAAAATTATTTTTCATGAAACATGAGAATTTGCAAATCGATCTTCCCTGATCATATCGGAGATCACTGCGAAGAAGCTTAGTTTTTGATTGTATAATAATCACATCTCAAACTCTAATATGGCACAGTTTTCACTCTCTGATGCTCTTCCTCCAGAAGGTAGAAATTTTTCGCCGCGAGAAGTCCATCCTTCAGTGGCGATCGGTGATATCGGATAACGCAATGGCTCCACGTAACCTACCATATTTCGGAGTTAGTGCGACTTCCTTAAAAAAATTCACAGAGCTTTTAAAACAATAAGAAGTGTGGGTTCTACGCTTTAAAAAGCAGGCTGTAAAAATAGCGGCCTCCATGTAATTAACGGTGTTGAAAAATTTCGGCAAATCATACAAATCGGAGCGTCTGTTCATACAGTGGATCCTTTCAGAAAAACAGGTTTTATTACCGTTGTCAAACTGTGGATTAAAACTTTATTGCGTACAACTCCACTTTCTGATGCTATTTCCTGCAGAAGAGAGAAAATTAGTTCCGTGACAAGTCCATCCTCCGGTTGCCATTCGGTCATCGCTTCGAAGAGTGCTTCCAAAAATCTTGTAGGAAAAGCACTTATTTTTCCTTAGCAATTGACAATTCAAATTTTATAGACGGCAATTTAGGACGTAGATGTCGCTCGTTCAGGCTGAAAACTGTCGCGTCCGTGACTTCCTGAAAAAAAAAACTGAAAAATGGAAACTTCTCATTGGCTCCAAATCTGGGTGCAGAAAATCTTTATTTTTAACAAGTAACACAATCTTTATTTGAAACATTTTTATATTAATTTTTACAACTTTGCGGGACGAATGAGAGACTCCACGCCTTCGTAGGCATTCCTGGAAAATCCATCCTACGGTTGCCGTTCCGTCATCGCTTTCGAGTGACTAAAAAAAATTTGTTGACAAAGTACTCAAGTCAGCTTTAGAAATTAACACTCGGCATTGTACAGAGTACAATTTCGAATGCAGATGTTGCTTCTTCACGTACAAAAATGTGCCGTGTCCACGAGATGCTCGGAAAGCCTGAAAAGTTGAACTCGTTGTGATTAATTTGACAACTGCTCTCAAAAGTTCTTTACTTTCAACTGTAAACAAACAAAATATTATTATCAAAAGATTACATACACAAAACCTTTATCAGCGTTTTTTCTAACAAATTACTAAATTAAACAGTTACTTAGTAACACTCTTTCTTGGACTAATCTGACACAGTCGATGCTGCACCTGGAAAGAAGGACCTATTAAACGGTACAAAAACCGCATAAAAAATTTTAAAAATTCGATGCGGATAGGAAATAAAACGGTGATTTACACAAGGGGGGGGGTCGTACCAGACCCACTCTGGGAGGGGGGGGGGTCGTAAATTTTCGGCAAAAATCGAACCCCACGCTTGACCCTGCTAGGGGGCTATTTGGGGTGCTGATCACGAATCTGACACCCGTTATTCACATTCGGTCCGAGACCACCCATACCGTTAACAAGGGTGGTCCAGGCAGGGTTACCGATTTCGCTGAAACTTTGTCTAGGGGGGTTATTTGGGGTGCTGATCACGAATCTGACATCCGTTTTTAACGACTCGGCTGGAAAATATAGATACAGAAAGCCACAGGATTAAATTCTTAAAGTTTCTGCCGGTGACGGCAGGTAGAGTAGAGGTTAGTATGGCCAGTGTTATACTCCCGCGGGAGCATCCGCGGAACGTCCGCGGACTAGGGGTGCACCGCGGACGGCGGGCGTGGCGGGGCGCAGCGATTGGCCAGGTGAGGGATCTCGGCGCGATTCCCGCCCTTCCGCGGACGCTCCCGCGGGAGTATAACTCAGGCCAATGGCGCTTATGTACTTGTGCCGCCGCGCGGTTCGGCGTAATGGTCGGCATAGCTATCGATTTTTCGCGCCGCCCGGCGACGGGGTATGTAAAAGGCATCTAAGTGGTCGGTTCATCGAGTTACGAAATCCGCGATATTGGCGGGAAAAAAGAAAAGGAATGACTGCTGCTTCGAGTCCTCCGTTGAATACGCTACAATCATCGTGGTATACCTTATAAAGTGCACGGGTTGCAACGGAGAGTATATCGGCGAGACGGGTAGACCCCTTGGGGAGCGCTTTTTGGGCATGCTTCGTAGGTGCGATATCTCCGGTCCGCTGGGTGAGCACAGGCTCCGAGGCCACAGTGGCGCGCGGGTTGACGTGGAGGTGACGATATTGGCACGCAAGTTCGAGATCTCGGCGCGCAAAGCACTACAAGCCCTGTGGATTGACGCTAGCAACCCCACAATCAACAGGAAGGAGTGCCTAGCGGTGATACAGGAGCTAGCCCGTACGTTGCGGTTCCGAACCGGAGGACAGTCTGCCAGAGGCTCGCTAGGAGAACGAACCGAAGATGATCTCATCCTCTCATGTGTCGCCATAAAAGGGCACTCTTCGCCCAACTGCACTGGACTGTTTCTGTTATCTCTTCGTGCTTCGTCTCCCTCTTCTTCCAACCTCTGCTTCATCGCTGTGGTCTGAAGTAGTTCTTGGACGGATGGTTTTTCAGACTTTACTTGAGTGTTCCAGGCTCTGAAGAAGGCGGTTACGCCGAACCTGTAGCCGGAATAAAGGATCTATACTAATCTTGGTTCGCCAGCTGCATCACTTGGGTATTCATATGCTATAATCATGGCACTTCGAGCTCTTGAAGGATTTGTACGAAATGCTTGCCCTGGACAGCTCTGCTTTCCAAGAATGGTTGAGAAGAATGGAGTTGTTGCCGACGCCTCTGTCCCATTTGCAATGCCTCGATGACACTTAGTCAGACGGAAGACAGATGGAGATGCTACAGAAAGATGTGTCGCAGAGGACGATCCGCAGGAACTCTTCTGTCGCTACTACGAAGGGATTGTTTTTTGATCGCAGTGTCCTGACGGAGGGAAAAATTTTCGCTTTATTCTACTTCTGGTTGCAGGAGATTGGAACGTAGGCATTTAAGGAACATGAACTGGAAGTTAGTCATCCTACTGTCATTCAATGGGAACAGTACTTCCCAGACGTGTGTTGCTAATACTTCCGCAGGAATCGTCCGGTTTTAGGCGGTTTCGGCCACACGGTAGAAATTGGCGAGACGCTTGTTACCAAGCGGAAGTACAACCGAGGATGTTCGTAAGCATCAATGGCTCTTCGACGGATAGAACGTGGAAGCGGAAGATCCTTCCTGGCTTTGGTGCGTAAACGCTTTTGAGGTTGATAACGAGATACATTCGTACCGGTACAACAACAATAAGCGAATCCTGGCGCGGTTACAACCACATGTCAGCTTTGACGCAAGGTTACACCCATATGACCATGAGTTAAACTTCGTCGATCCCAGCACAGTAGCTCACACTCAGAACATCATGTGTGACTGGCAAAAGTTTCAATCGATGTGTAAGCGCAAGTACGGTATCAACAGCCGTAGATATAGAGACTATTTGAGCGAGTTCCTCTGGAGGAGACAATTTGGGGATCGAAAAGAGGCAATGTTCAATTTCTGGGATCAGGTTGCGTCATTCTATCCCTGCTAACCTTTTTCGGCAGATTCCTTGAGGTATGTTTTCTTGGCTTTTTATTCCTCAGCTGATACATTCCAGGTAGTTTCGGTCATTTTTAGGCACAATATTTGTCAATAAAAACTCGTCATTGTTTCATCCTCAGTGCATCGTTCTCACCACCGTATCTGTTCCAGCTTTTCTTTCAAGGTGAGAAATTCTTTATAAGCTATTGACACTTATAAAACAAATGTCAGATTCGTGATCAGCACCCCAAATAACCCCCCTAGAAAAAGTTTCAACGAAATCGGTGACTTTGCCTGGACCACCCTTGTTAACGGTATGGTGGTCTCCGACCGAATTGTGAAAAACGGATGTCAGATTCGTGATCAGCACCCTAAATCACCCCCCTAGACAAAGTTTCAGCGAAATCGGTGACTCTGCCTCGACTCGCGCAGTGACACCTGCCGCTTCTCGCTTAGTCAGAGGGCCCTCGCCGCGGAGGCGCAGCTGACCCAGTCAACCACGGGAGCCCGTAGGTCGACCAGATTTGGTGTCATTACAATCGGTAGAGAGATAGGAGGCTCAGACGGCTTGCATTGGCAGTCCAGAAACTCGGATTGTCTGAACCCTACCATCTCCTACATTAGACTTGCGAGCTCTTTCGAATGAGCCAAGAAAGAATCTTGCCTCAATAACCCTTACGACAATTTTTTTCAGTCGCTATTTATTAACTTTCGTTAAATATCAGTTTTATCATTTTTTTATTTTTTTTTCATTTTTATATCAGAATTAACCACGAGGCATGCTTCCAGGCTACTGATGTGAACTCTACCATCTCATGTATTAGAATTTCGATCTCTATCGAATGAGCCAGAAATCATCCTGTCTAAATAACCCATGAGGCGACTTTTTAGGCGTTGTTTATTTTCGTTAAATATCAGCTTTTATTTATATCAGAGTTAATTGCGAGGCATGCTTCCAGGCTGAAATTGCGCGAGGAATATAATAAGATAGACGAGAGACCTTCTAAGAGCACTGCACGTGCTCAACCTTTTAGAAAACGACATTATGACCCTTTAATGCGTAGAGCATGTTCACAGTCTGAAACTGCCCCAGGAGTTCGATTCGATAGTCGCTAGGCCTCCTAAGAACACCGAAGTACTCCAGTTTTCTCAAAGCATTTTATGAGTATTTCCTAGCTCGTTAATTGGTGGTGACATTGGCTATGCAGGTACATCGCCTGTGGGACGCGAGGTCAAAAAACTGCTAGAAGCCATAAACGACTGAACGAGCAATTTGATGTATTGTGTGGTGGAATTTATTCTCCGTGAACACTAAATTTAATGAACCACCTATCCAGCCTTAGTCTCGAAATATATGATGTGTGCATTAAAAAGTTCCATAGAAAAATCACTTACGAAATGTTAAAGAGAAGCCACGTGGAAACGAATGCTTTAAACTTCTGTTAAAAGATCTCTCGTCTATCTAATTGGGGTCCTCGTGCAATTTTAGCCTAGAAGCACACCTCGCATTTAATCCTGATATACGTGAATAAAACGAAAGAAAAAGATGTTGAGGCACGGATGTTGTTCCGATAAGCAAGATTCGCTCGCTCATCGGAACAACATCCATGCCTCTAACATCAACTCGATTAAGGTGCTCGTCCACTGGTCAACTTTGGCTCAAGACCGAACAAGGTGGCGAACAAGTTGGGACCCGCGCAAGACAAATCGTTGCTGAGGAACGGGTCGCAAGTATCGCAAGTAAGTAGTAAGTATATGTGAATAAAAGCCGATATTTAACGAAAAATAAACAGCGCTTGAAAAAAATTGCTCTAAGGGTTATTGAGGCAGGATTCTTTTCTAGAACATTCGATAGAGCTCGAGATTCTAGTACAGGAGATGGTAGGGTTGACATCAGTACTATGGAAGCATGCCTCGCAATTAATTCTGATATAAATAAAAACTGATATTTAACGAAAATAAACAACGCCTAAAAAGTCGCCTCATGGGTTATTTAGACAGCTTAGGCAGGATGATTTCTGGCTCATTCGATAGAGATCGAAATTCTAATACATGAGATGGTAGAGTTCACATCAGTAGCCTGGAAGTATGCCTCGTGGTTAATTCTGATATAGATAAAAACATGATATTTAACGAAAGTTAATAAATAGCGCCTGAAAAAAAATTGTCGTAAGGGTTATTGAAGCAAGATTCTTTCTTGGCTCATTCGAAAGAGCTCGCAAGTCTAATGTAGGAGATGGTAGGGTTCAGACCAGGGATGAGCGGATAACAAAATTTTGAAACCCGGATAACGGATAACGGATAATTTTGCCCAAAAATCGCCGGATAACGGAAAAACGGATAACGAACAAACAACAAAAATAAAACTGGGCTTAAACTGCTCTAGTTTCAACAGTAGACATGAAGCGCGACTGCTGTCAAATTATAAATCTTTTCTATCGACTTTAATGGGGTTTTTTGAAACACAGTGCAGTCACTTTAACAAGGCCCTATGGGATTCTCACAAAACTTCAGTAAAAAGAAACGCTTCTTCATTGCCATCCAAACCGATGCTCAGTTCGATTTGCGAACTGAACATCGCTTTGGATGGCAATGAAGAAGCGGCAATTTCTCCAGGTTCCGCAAACAAGACCACCAAGCTGTGAAACTAAAACTGTTTTGCAAGCTCTACTCTTTTCGCTATGACCACCTTAATCAAAGTCTGGAAAAGATAAGGAGAGATTGAGAATTTGTTCATCCAAGCACATTTCCATAGCAAAATTCACAAATGTTCAAATGTTTGCCATTAAAACGAATGGGAAGAACGAGACAAAGGATGTGTAAAACAGCCCAACTAACAGTATAGAAACATTCATAAGTCGCCCTTGGAGGGAGAGAATGTGAGACTCATTCACCCCTTATTCGCTCACATTTTCTTCATTGAACAGCAACTTGCCGCTTCATATTTTGTAAGTTTCCATTGTTGGGTTGTTTTACTGATCAATCGTCAGGTTTTCTTTTTGAATTAGGGCTGTAGCCAAAGAGAATGATCCTTGGATTAATGGCTTCTCCAACGCCTCTTGACTTTTCTATGATAGGCCGCCTCAACCGAATAAAGTCTGCATCACAATATTGGTTTCGCAGCTTCACGCGGGCCGATACTGCTTTTCGAGAGTACCCCAAGATCTAAGGAGAACGTGGAATGCGATGGATGAAATACCAGCTTTCTACAGGCTAGCCATTGTGTTTCATGCGTTACAACAATCTATCAGTAAAAACTAAAATACCTTTTTCGCATGCTACCTACACCCTGTAATCGTGGAAGAGGGCGCTTAATTCGGCGCTAAGCAATTCATCTTGGAATATGCCTGCCCTCCACTTGTGACCGCCAGTAATATTATCAATACAGCTTGTACGCGTTCTTGATCTGCACACGGCTTGTGGTGACAAGTTCATGAACAAATCAATCTATAGTAGGTTTCATAGATTTATGTTATAAATGAACGACCCTGGAAGGACGGAAGTTAGACGTCTTTCCTACTACGTCACCTGTGCCTGAAGTCTCTCACCCTTATAGATTTAAATGTCCTCGCTCGCGATCCCTATGAATGTGAAGCTTCTACACAGCTGTCCAATACCACGTCCAAACCCGGGTATCAGCTAATTTGTTGTTCGTTATCCGGCCCACAATCGCCGGATAACGAACAGCAAAACGGATAGGCCAAAACCCTCCGGAAACCGGATAACGGACAACGGATAACGATTAATCCGCTCATCCCTGGTTCAGACAATCCGAGTTTCTGGACTGCCAATGCAAGCCGTCTGAGCCTCCTATCCCTCTACGACTGTAACCACACCAAATCTGGTCGACCTACAGGCTCTCGTGGTTGGCTGGGTCAGCATCGCCTCTGCGGCGAGGGCTGTCTGGCTGAGTGCGAAGCGGCGGGTATCACGACGCGAGTCGACGCTAATTGGCTCCGCAGGCGATGTCCCGCGTCTTCGCCCGCGCCGCTTTCAGGCAGAACGTCCCTCATCCTGCCTGGACTTCCCTTGTTAAAGATATGGAGGTCTCCGACGAATCATCAAAAACGGATGTAAGATTCGCGGTCAGCACCTCAAATAACTCCCCTAGACAAAGTTTCAGCGAAATTTTTTTTTTCGACCGAAGTCGCGTCGGTGGAGTCAGAACTTTTAACTAGTGCCGAATTACCATTACGTGGTACGGATGCCTTTTGCGTTGCATTGGCCTAGGGAGCCGCCATGTACTGGGTAGAGCACAACAGCAGTAGATTGGTTGTTTCTGGTTACAAGCAATGTTTCATGCAACTGGAAAGTTATATCGCTAGCTTTACATGCATGATTGAGATTTTATGCCCTCTCTTCAAGAACACACGGTTTCAATGAGCTTCATGCTTCAAAGATGAACGAACACAAGGTACGTCTTTGGTGACAATTTTTGACCTGAGCATGAGGAACGGCTTTCCTGCATTCACGGTGGGTGGTCGTGCTTCCCCCTCTTCCCTGTCAAGTGAATTCCTTTCATCAGTTCATGTGGGAAGGATTCCACCCCGACACACCCTTGCTGGCTATACCTGAGACTAGAGAAAATGAGAGGTTACAAAGACGCTGAGGTGTGTTATCGTCACTTGCTGATCTACATCTATGGCTGATCAGTCCACACGCACTAATGCTCTGCTGAAGGAAGGAGCATAATAAGATAGATCTGAGGATGGACAGCTTGTACACCTTCAATACTTGGAATCATCATATCTATTCCCGTAAAAGGTATCAACTTCGGCACATCTTGGTTGTGAATTACATGAAGTCCTACTCTTTTGAAACACTCTCTTCTCCCTGAAACTGACTCTGCATCCACTGCAAGTCTCCGCAACGGTTGGAGGCCCTAGAGACACTGGCAACGAGCGTGCTCTCTCACCCAAGCGCTGAGTCAGCTCGTTTGGTCAGAGGGCAGCAGGTGTGTCTCTCTGCGCTCTCGCCATCCCGCTGCTTTGGTTGACCTTTGCCCGTAGACGCTCTGGACCAGCTTGGCGTGCGTAGGAGAGGGAAAGCTGTGGAACTCGACACAATCATAGGATGGATACAATGTCTTCTGCACCTCACCCTACGCAATGAGTAAATAGGACAGCTTCATAACTTAAACCTCAGAAATGGTGAGAAATCTAAGCTACCGTCAAATAGATGAAGGGGAGAGGACTACTAAAGTTCATATACGGGTTTACAGTGAACATAGTTAATAGATGGTTGTAGCTTATAAATGATGGTAGAAAATCCTATCAAAGAGAGAACAGGATAGTCTCGTTTCAAGAGAGTATGTGCTGCTCACAATGTTTAGTCCTAGTAGTCCAGCATTCGTGAAAAAATGTCTCGATAGGCATTGTACTGATATTAAAGAGCTTCTACCGTTATCACATTCATTTTGTTTTTATATTAAACGAAGGGCCCTTCATATGCTTTGGTGAAAGAAGGGTGACAATTATGATGGGATAACCTCAGAGAAACCTTGAGACTTCCACAAAAAAGATCAAATCCAATTCCTATAGATTCGTTGATCTTTACGGCTATAGCCTCTGGACACACAATATACTTCGCTATATGGGTAACCATTGCCGGCGACGTTCGAAGCACGCTAGATCTTATCTTTAAATAGGTGAACTATTGAAAATTTTCCGGAGTTTGGCCTGCACCAATGAACTTAGAACGATGTTTTTCCGTTCTATACCACTTTACCAAGAATCCAATATTCAGTTTTTGTTCTTCGATCTTCCCTGTCATTTACCTTCACCAGTTCCCTCCCCCCATTCATTTGCTCAAATGCACTCAATTGATAAGCACTAACATACCCTCAGATTACCCCACTCTAAAAGGCGAAACTAAGGTAATCTACCTTTTTACTATCTACAACTGTGCCTAGCAGTGACTCTCTCGTTCACGCCCGGCCACTCTCCAGGCATTTGCGTAAAACTCGTCCTCTCCGCCAGCAAAGCAGCGAGGATTCCGCCCGGGCGAAGCACGCGCGCGATACTGCACGCGTCGATTTGAGTACCGCTCCCCATGCCAAGCGGACCGGGAGAGGTCATTTCTAGGACGATGATTCGCTCGGTGGGTCGATTCTCCTTAGCTGAGCTCTCATCCAGTAACGTCATGTCATTCTCTGCACACTTCCAGGAGTAGCTTTGTGCTGAAAAACTCTAGGAATTTGTTATAAATGCACTACTAGTCAAGTACCTCTCACGATTTACGGTTTACGATTTGCGATTTACGACGGTTTTTCCGTAATTACGATTTACGATTTACGAAATTTCAAATTTCGGCGCAACACGTGGGCGAGGGGGCATTCCTTGGTTTCGACCGCCTTGAGGTAGCAGTCGGTTTGGTGCCGTGGATTTTCCCCATTGTACGCGTACGTACGTCTAATGCAAGTTGCACCGAGAGAGACCTTGGTAAAACGGGTAAAAACCCGTAACTTTTTCGAGTACTGATGGACTGCCCCCCCCCCCCGTTCACTAGTAGCGCCCAAATTTCATTTACGTATACCCCTAATCGACACCCATCTATCCCCTGCGGGTCTCACCCTGAACATGATTGTGAAGTTCGTTTCTGAAGTGTAGATCACCATCAATGGATATCGATCAAAGTATCGATTTTTATGGATGTCGTCCAAGCGGTCCGAAACTTCAGCCCTGGGGTAATCGAGGTCGCTGATCATGATTATGAAGTTCGTTTTTAAAGTGTAGATCACCATCAATCGATATCGATCAAAGTATCGATTTTTATGGATGTCGTCCAAGCGGTCCGAAACTTCAGCCCTGGGGTAATCGAGGTCGCTGATCATGATTATGAAGTTCGTTTTTAAAGTGTAGATCACCATCAATCGATATCGATCAAAGTATCGATTTTTATGGATGTCGTCCAAGCGGTCCGAAACTTCAGCCCTGGGGTAATCGAGGTCGCTGATCATGATTATGAAGTTCGTTTTTAAAGTGTAGATTACCGACATTCACAGAAAAATCGATAATATCGATCGATATCGATTGGTCGACTTCAGATTCGTGTTCAGCGACTTCGATTACCCCCAGGGCTGATGTTTCAGGGCGCTTGCACGACACCCACAGAAAAATCGATAATATCGATCGATATCGATTGGTCGACTTCAGATTTGTGTTCAGCGACTTCGATTACCCCCAGAGCTGATGTTTCAGGGCGCTTGCACAGAATCCACATTCACAGAAAAATCGGTAATATCGATTGCCTCCCCCTGCTGTGAACACCTCCCGTCGATGATCATCTAAATGCCCAGGCACGGTCGCCGACGTGTTCAGCACGTCTACGGCTCGCCATGCGCGGTCGCCGACGTGTTCGCCACGTCTACGGCTCGCCATGCACGGTCGCCGACGCGTTCGGCACGTCTACGGCTCGCCATGTGCGGTCGCCGACGTGTTCGGCACGTCTACGGCTCGCCATGCACGGTCGCCGACGCGTTCGGCACGTCTACGGCTCGCCATGCGCGGTCGCCGACGTGTTCGGCACGTCTACGGCTCGCCATGCACGGTCGCCGACGTGTTCGGTGCATCTACGGCATCGCCAGGCATGCTTGCCGACGAGTTAGGTGCATCTACGACATCGCCAGGCACGTAGAAGGCGTCTGGGTATTTTCTGCTATTTTCGCGCCCCTGATGTTTCCGCCCCTGATGTTTCAGCCCCTGATGTTTCCGCCCTGATGTTTCCGCCCCTGATTTTTCTGCCCCTATTTTTTGACGTACTCCGAGTATGATAATAATCCGCTAAGCGATGAGTCACACTATCGATCGACGACCGCTAAGCGATGAGCCACACCATCGATCGGCGATGAGTCATAAAATATGGGAAATTACGGGGCACAAATTAAGGCAAGAAATTAGCGGAAAATACCCAGACGGCTTCTACGCACCTGGCGACTCAGTAGACGAGCAGAACATGTCGGCGACCGTGCATAGTGAGCCTAGACGTGCCGAAGACGTCGGCAGCCGTGCCTGGGCATTTAGATGATCATCTACGAAAGGTTTTCACAGCAGGGGAGACAATCGATATGGATCGATATTATCGATTTTTTTGTGAATGTCGTTCAAGCGGCATGAAACTACAGCGCTGGGGCTAATCGAGGTCGCTGAACACGAATCGGAAGTCGACCAATCGATATCGATCAATATTATCGCTTTTCTGTGGGTGTCGTTCAGGCGGCACGAAACTTCAGCCCTGGAGCTAATCGAGGTCCTGACCGGTGGTTTTCTCCCAGATTTAACCGATCAGTGTGGAGAGGGGGGGGGGGCGGGGGAGAGACGCCGGATTTAACCGATCGGGGTGGAGATGGGGGGGGGGGTGGGACACGCCGGTGGCTTTCTTCCAGATTTACCCTATCAGGGTGGGGAGGGGTGGGAGACACGCGGGTATTATGGCCGAAGGAGTGCTCCACATCAGGTGGAAAGTTCCAATGTGGAGGCCAGAATCGATCGATATTATCGATCGCCTGACCGGTGGTTTTCGATACTGCCGACGTTGAAGAGATGTTGATGTTGGAGGGAGGGAGAGCTGGACGGCTTCATGTCGAAGAACTACCCACCTGATCTTAAAGAAGGTAGACCAAGGTTCGAAATTATTAAGGTTTTCAAATACCTCTTTTTACTGCTAAGGTGCCGAGAAGGCTGCACAAGCAGAGCAGCTGCTTGAAGTGAGTGATCTTGGTTTAGTGACTCTCTAAGGTCGCGCGAAGTGCGCAAGTGCGTGAAAATGTATGGATGTTCGTTGAAAGTACTCGAAAGTATCTCCACTGTTTAACAAGGATTCGCCTCTAGTTCTGCCATCAGCATGTCGTTGCCAAATGATACGGGTCTTCCTGGTCGTGAGGAGTCAGAAAGGTCAAAATTGCTGGATTTGAACTTGAAAAACAATTGCGGGCATTTGAGAACGTCCAGTGCATCTGGATATACATCGCAGATATTTTTGGTAGCAACCGTTGCGTTACCGCGCTTTCAAATTCGAACAGCATGCAATGCCGAATATGCTCCTCTGAGATTTGCCAACCCATTTCACCTGAACTTGCAAGCAAACAATTCAATGAATGGTAGATTCTAAAAGAACAAGTCTCATTTACCTTAGAATCACTTTAGTGCACCAACGAAATACACAAATCTGCCGACAAATAATGAGCTAAAGCGGTAGTGCACAAAACATGACATTACTTATTGGATGACCTAATAAAATTAAAAATCTTTTTTATCCAATTTTTCCAATTTGTACGCAAACAAAAATTTCCTGTTCTTCTCAATGGCCAATCGAATGTATTATGAACGCTGTTGCTTTGCGCGTTTATTTTTGTGTTTATATCGTATCGTCCAGGTTAAAATACGGTCATGACCTCAGTATGGTACACTACCGTGGCCAAGTAACACTTTACATTGACAAAAATGGACCGAGCAAGCCTAGCAATGCAGAATCCCAACCCCCGGATCCGAACCACTGACCCTTTCCCTGGAAGCCCGCCACCGTATGCACTCGGCCATCCAATCGCCGCCCCCTTGATGGTGAGCGGTGCACTTCAATGTTCCACATCGATTACTGTGCCGCTAACAAGCAAATTGAGATATCGATGAAATTCCGCTACCGTTCCTGCCCCAATCCTTTTAGAGGTTAGATTGTAACCAAGACACGACAGTTGCTACATATTAGTTCCTCATACTTACCACCCATCCAGTTTTTTCACCGTTTTTTGTGATATTTGTTTCATGAGTGTGGTTGAAAAGACATAGAACACGCGAAGGAAACGCTACGAAAGACAAATTATGTGACAAAATATTAATACAAGGATACGAAACGAAACAAGGGAAGAGGAAGGTACTTTCTCCTTCCCGCAAATTTTCCGGAACGTTAGAGGGATTAGAGGGTTAGAGGGATTTTTCGTGCGGCGGCCAAGGATTGTAGAACTTCGATAAGGCAACGATGATCCAGCTTAACTGATAGAGCGTAGTTATTTGGTAACGTGTCGCCAAAGACAAAAATACTCAACAGAGAAAAATTCGATCCGATTAAAATTTGATCAACGGTCCGTGGCTGTTTATTTGAATCTCCGCCGACGTCTACGGTAAGAACAGAACCTTTTCGGACAAAAATAATCATTCTGTGAAACAGGCAGATATGGAGCTATGGACTTCGCACATATCTTCCAAAGATGGACTGACTGTACGAAAGAATTCGCTGTGTTCGCTGCCTGACTTAATTCTTCATTAAATATAACATTCATTTCTGTAGTTTTCCGAAACAACTATGTCAGTATCGAAGAATGTTGGGCTGTAAAAGTCTACTTAGCGAGCGCAAATTCTGCAAGGAGTTTTGCCAGCGCAAACGAAGAGCTTAAAAACGTTGAGCCGCGCTCTAGCGTATATCACTTTTGATCTCTCCATAGTATTAAATTTCTTATTTTAGAAGTCCAGTTGTTACTGTTTGGTTTCAGAATCTTAATGAGTTTCTCGTTTGGCAATTTTGTTGATAGATGGACTGATATTATTTATTGTGGAGATGAAGACATAGTCATAAATAAATAAATAAATATAAATGTCGTGGAGATGGAGTCGAAAAATCAATAAAGAAAAGGATTTGGCTCTTTACATGCTAAAATACAGCCAAATCGACTGCGGCTAAGCGAAATGTTATTTAACGAATTTACCGAATTTACCGATTTTAACGCAAAAATTTTTCGTTAAAAAATGGTCGTCAAAAATTCACCGAAAAAAATTTAACGCACACCTCTGCTGCGGACCCGTCATGACAACGGCGGTGGTGCGACGCCGCGAATGTTACTGTACGCAATCCTGCGTACTTTTGTAGGCAGTGGCGACCTCTAAGAATGTCAGAGATGTATTAAGCAAAACGATTTGTCTTGTGAAGAAGCGTTTTCTAAGCTAAGTTAGGGGCTCTTGAAAGTAAGCCACGAAATCTACCAGAACACTCCCAATAATTCAGCAGTTCTGTACCATTTTGCGCTTGCTCTCACTTTTGTCTTTTCTACCTACACTAAGTTCCTCGGTTGACAAGAAACTCGAAGATAATGTGGTAGCCCTTGTGATGACAGCATCTCCTCCAATGCCTTGTTGAGTCCGGGAGGTGCCCGATGCAGTTATAGCTCGTACTAAAAAGAACGGTCTGCTTTGTTGTTGCATTTCTGTGCAAGGGGTTTCCCTATACCTCACACGGCTAACTGTGGCTGGAAAGCCACGAAGATTCGCAGTGCAGTTAGGGTTAGGCTTTTTTTGCGTTACGTTTTGAGTGCAGGATTCCATACGCCTCCATTTTTCGACACTAACGGAGATTATATTGTTGGTTGTCAAGCTCCTTTATGGACAGAAATTATGCACGAACCTATTATATTCCTAGATTCGTTAAAAAATGTTTCCAGATTAACCATAATCGACACCCATCTATCACGCTCCCCGGCGGTGTCACCCGCTGCTCCTGGCACTGCGATGAGACCCGTAGGGGGGGGGGGGGGATAGATGGGCGTCGATCAGGGGTGTGCGTAAATGAAATTTGAAATTTCGTAAATCGTAAATCGTAATTACGGAAAAACCGTCGCAAATCGCAAATCGTAAACCGTAAATCGTAAGAGGTACTTGACTTGTAGTGCAGTAAAACTGGTCGAAGGTTGTCCAATACATATTTATTTGCAGTGTTGTTTCGTCTTAAGCTGAACACCTTTATAACCGAACTAGAAGCCATGAAAATCAATCTCCTTTAAAATTAGACTGGAGACGTTCTAAGGCAATCAAAACAAACTGGGTTCAAAAACATCATCTCAAAAGGGCACCTATCCCTGGTGCCCAAACAACCGGCCTACACGTTTAGTTTGCGTATAAATTCATGACTGTGAAGGGACAACTGCAACAAACCAGATTCAGAACAAAAAAATCTTTTTTCTCCAACCAACTCGGCGAAAACAGCGTTTGCACGAACAATCCAACAAACATTACCTACTGAATGGGTGCATGGCACATTCCTATCCTATGACAAATTAGGTTCTACACCTTTTTGAATTCTGAAATGCACCTGCACTCTTGTAGCAAATTGAAAGGAACTTTGTAAACATTGAAACAGTATGATCATATTTTCGGACATCCAGACATGATCGGATTTTTAAAATAGATTTAAGGAGGTATAAACGTGCGGCATTCTTAACAGGTGTCCTGTTTGAATCCTTAGACGTTTAGTCTGAAAGATGTCCAGTTTGAGCTGAAAAATTGGCAGTTTGAATTGAAAATAGTGCAACTTAATTTGGTCAAGGTCTGTTTCAAACGTATGTAGGGGAATCCAGGCATGGGTGGCAGCGCATTCGGAGAGGGAAGCCAGCTCTCACGCGCATTCAGAATCGAGGTTCTTGGCTCGGATCCAAGTAAAACCTCCGTCCTTTCAGGGACATGAATTGGTACCCAACTTGTCTGGCAAAGACAAAACACTTCGGCTAGCTGCTTCAGGTCACTCCTTTGGCTAGACAAGTGGCTTCCACGATATCCCACAGAAGTAAATGTGTGGCGCATCCAAAACAGGGATGCACTGACGCCCTCCATTATTCTTCATCCTTTAGAGTGAAGAGGTATACAAGCAGAGACACGAAGGTAGTTAAACATCGCTGTTCAATGGAAGGACACTTAGCAATAAACTCCGTGCGATGCTCGAATTCAGCATACTTAATCGTAGAGAGTTTGCAATAAAGGTATCTATCAATTTTGAAGGCATCCACAACTCCTGAAATGAAGGAGATTCGTTCGAAGATATCAGACAGTCACTACTAAATACGAGTCCGGTGCTTACAAAAAACGTTGCCGCTACTTTTCGGCAGTCCTCAGCATTCTGGAACCGGATTCGTCAACGATTTACAGCAATTTAACAGAGGAAATACAGCCGAACTCCCTGATAGCCAGGCGAAATGTTTCAGCATATAGCTCGGTAAGCCCGCTATCAGGAATTTCGGCTGTAGTTTCTCTGTTAAATTGCTGTAGGTCGTTAATGAATCCGGCCCTTGAACGGATCCCATAAGATGAATGTGATAACCTCAATCCTACCACTGAATAATGACGCCAGTAGCGTTCGCTTTTTCCTTGAAATGTGTCGTAAAGTTTGCTTCGGTCACAGCTCATATGCTTGTACGCTCTGCATCATGACCGGCAGTGGTTATCAGATTGAAGCATGACCGTATTATACTTTTCAGCAGTTCAGCAGTTGTTCCCCACCACTTTTCCAATTATATGTCTAACATGCTCATCATGATTTTGCATGGTTCCACTCGTGTGGGTTGGGAAAAGTCAGTCATAGACAAGTTGGCTAGGCGGTACTTACAGAGTAGAGTATGTTTCAGCGAACGATCGTCCCCTTATCCATACATGAGGGCATTGTATGCCTTCTGTGGGCTTAGATGAATGTTCTCCGGCAACTGGAATGCGAGATAGTGACAGTTTAACTGAAGAGGAGGCTAGCCTAATTTCACGATTTGGACTTTAATTTTTTAATCATTTGTTGGTACATGCTCCTTAAGAGCAGGTCTGATGCTAACCCTTATAAGGTTAAAGAGGGGAGAAGTGGGATAAACAGATAGGCACGGCGGAGGGGTAGCTCAAGTAGGCTATACGCGAAGTGGTATTTTCTCTAACGGTGTTACCGATAACATCAAAAACAGGACAAATCGGTGGGTCGAAAATCACATTCACGAAAATTTACGATTTACGACCCAAAATGTCGTAACTCGTAAATCGTAAGAAAATTGCCAAAAATCACCGTAAATCGTAATTACGCACACCCCTGGTGTCGATTATGGTTCATCTATTTCGAAACATCTTTCTACGAATCTACATGCTAGGAATGTAGTAGGTTGGTGCATAAATTCTGTACATAAAGGAGCTTGAAAACCAACAATACAAACACCGTTAGTGTCGACAAATGGAGGCGTAGGGAATCCTGCACTCAAAACGCAACGCAAAAAACCTTAGCACGGTAACCTTAATTGCACTAAAAATCTTCGTGGCTTTCCAGCCACAAGTTAGCGTGTGAGGTATAGGGAAACCTCTTGCACAGAAATGCAACAACAAAGCAGACCGTTCTTTTTAGTATGAGCTATAACCGCATCGAACATGCAACGCATCGGAGGGAGTGCTGTCATCACAAGGGCTACCACATTATCTTCGAGTTGCTTGTCAACCGAGGAACTTCTAGTGGAGGTAGAACGACAAAAGTGAGAGCAAAATGGTACAGGCCTGTCGAGTTATGTAGTGTGTTCTACTATTAGATTTCGGGGCTTACATTCAAGAACTCCTAACTTGGATTAGAAAACGCTTCTTCACAAAACAAAAACGTTTTGCTTACTACATCTCTGACATTTTCAGAGGTCGCAACTGCTGGCAAAAGTACGCAGTATTGCGTACAGTAATCCTCGCAGCGTCGCACCACCCGCCGTTGTCATGGCGGGTCCGCGACACTCGCAAGACTCTGCTGCCGGCCTTACACAAGACAACCGGGAAAAATGGGACTGTATAGCGATTCCAGGCTTGGGCTTCATCGGAGTACCACTGGATGGGGTAGGAACTGTGAAACTATCTCGCAGCAGAGAAAGTACTACCCACTCCTTTAGATTTCTCTGAAGAAAAAAGAAAAAGAAGAACATAAAACATGTCATCATCAACATCATCATGACACATCCTGGTTGCTTCGAAAACCCATGTGGCATTCCTGGAAGACCTAGGCCCATGTGATGAGCCAGGATTGAAGAGATGTCGCCTTCATACGTTGCCCATTCTGTAATCGGTCTTACTATATTATGCACTTTGTGTCTGTGCATAGTTGGTGTTGAAGGTTTTTCATAAATATTTCATACACCACGTACGTGCTTCGCATATTTGGGACATTGCTGCTACATTACGAGATGTCGACAAGGAATAAGAAATAAAGCATCAGCAAACTTCAAAAAAAAGGTACAGATATGAAAATCTCTATAGAAATGGGATAATATGGTGAAAGTGAAAAAACCCGGCCCAGATGCGAATCGAACTCTGGACGTCACGACCATGAAGCAACATCTCTGCCACTGCACCACCTAATCCAAGACTCAGGGCCCTTGCGCCACCGCGCTAAGCTCGACGCTGCGGACCCCTAGCCATTACACCATCCTACTCCTGCTATGCACTGAATAGGTCATTTCCCCCAATTACTTGCATCTGATGAGGACAAAGGTAAAGCCATTGCACCGCGACCGGCACAATTCACACCAAAGCCAGCGGATTTTTTTACATGCCGATGGTTCACTTCGAGCAGAAGTGATATTTCTGGAAGTGAATATCTGTATAAAACCAGATACCTTTGAACAGATGAGGAGCGACCAAAGACTTCCGCGTACGGATTTTGGGAATCCAGTCTGAAAGTTGTGATCGAAATGCTAAACAGGTCCATGTAGCTTCAAAAATCTATACAATACGGTTACCCTGTTGGCGTTTTCCTCAAAGGGAGGAAGCAGCCAGCTGAGGCATTAACACCTTTCTTGGGAAGGCCAAGCATTTTCGGCGTTGTTACCTGTAAAACTCAAAGAAATAGTTCGATGGCATCAACAACAACAACGAAGTCTGACCCACCTCTGATACGACACTGTTATTCACTGATGACTGTGGACTGTTCGTCGCCAAAGAAGCCAAGCCTGTACAGACATTGAGTCCCGATGGCTAAACAGTGGGCACCGAAGTAACTGTGGTTTGTTGTTACGAAAAATAGGACACGAATACGACGCAAGGCCCAGTGTCGCCGGGGACTGTTCCTGTTGGGACTATGGCCCAAAAGACAGGCACACCAACATGCAATCGATAGACGACGGTGACGACTCGCCATTAAACAGACAACAGTGGCGACGAGTTGGCTGCCAAGAATTGGACGAGTTTTCTCACAGTACTCTAGCGGTGGTGCTTGCAGCGCAGACAGAGGTGCCTGCTGTCGTAGCTTCAATTCCTACGGGGTCGGTGAATTGGTATCAGACTTATCTGGGGAAAATAAAGCGCTGAGTTGCTTTTTGCTGGCCCTGGCCACTGCAGCTACTCGTTTGGCCAAATACGCATTCAAGCCACCTCCACGACATTCCGCAGAAGTACAATCCGTGGCGCATCCCAAAAAGAGGTTGAGTAAGCGCCGCCCGTTATTCTTTATTTATCCTTTACTCGGGCGGTCATTGTGGGACCACGCAACAGCACCATCCTAGTTCAGTTAATACCTTGTGATGTTGAGTATCCCATCGTCTTTCCTCCGAAATTTCTTTTTTCTTCGCGTTTTTGTGTCTTTCCGCTATTTTCTTCAAGTATTTCGGCTTTGACGACTGGAAAGCACAGTAAACGGGAAGGAAATCAACGTGGAAGAAAGGAGTGAAGAACAGAACTACTCCCAGATACGAACTACATCTGCGATACGCTTGTGGTAACCACGGGAGATGAGTTTTGATAAACAACTACGGATTTCTTAATCCATTAGAGCAGCTTGCACAGCAAACTTTTTTCACCTATGAGTAACATTGCTTTGAACAAATTGTAATTTTGATAGCTCACTGTTCTTTGCATGGGTCAAGTAAAGCACATGATTTACCGGTGGTGTAAGGCGTAGTATCGCTGCCCGGAAAGCAGAAGGTGCGGGTTCGGGTCAGCCTAGAGCAAGAGTTTCAATCGCAACAAAACATCTTGTAACATCATAAAGCACATGAGCTTTTAAATTGCTCACCATAAGGATAACTTAGTTTCAAGCATCTGCAACTTATATCAACGCCTAAATTGAATTTATTTCATATCGGCGAATGGATTGCACCACAAGACAAGAGCATCCTCAGTTGAGAGATGCTTTCATTTTCCTTCCCCTTCGGAGAAATCACAAGCAACTGGAGTAATTATTGTCGTGGCAAATCATTAGGTGGTGAATCCACCAAGAAGTAAATGTCCTTCACTATCACTACGGACTAATTTCTGCCTGAAAACTGTACTTCCGGTCCTACAGACAGTGTGAATTACCCGCATTCTTGCTGAAGTACCGTCCACTGCATTTCGTCATCTGAAGTTACGACTGCGTTTCATAATCTGGCATTCCTCACTGTGTTAAGTTGCTGAGGAGAAAGCTGCTAGCAGTTGTCTTTCAGAATTTTAAAAAGTTATTCGATGAAGGAGAGTATGTAACCACACAATCAACATCAACTTCGTCGGATGTTTTAATAGGACTCGAGATGTGTCCTCGATGAGCACCAACTAACTGCTTTTTAATTTTCTTTTAATGGTTTGCCCATGTAGTTGCTCATCCATCTGCCACTCCTAGAATTATCGCACAATGTACACACAATGTAAAATTTATTGCGACATGGTCCCTATTCACAACGTCAGGCTGATATCTACACTACGAATCCAATTCTAGCAATGCTTGCAGTTAGCAATTCATCAGTTGAGCTGGGTAGGACAGAAAGAAAGAGCTTATGTGGTCCCGCATCGAACTCCCGAGTACTGTAGCAGAACTCGTCTAGTTTGGCGGACAACTCGCCGCTATTTTCAGCTGTTTAGTCGCAAGTCCGGGGCGGAGATTCTCACCACAAGGCTACATAAAAAGGCGTGTCCGACCCGACCGTGCGCGTTCATAGTGTGCGAAGCAGGGGTGTGCGTAAATGAAATTTGAAATTTCGTAAATCGTAAATCGTAATTACGAAAAAACCGTCGTAAATCGTAAATCGTAAACCGTAAATCTCGTAAATGGTAGTCTCCTGAACTGTAGTGTAGTACAACTTTTTCCTGCTAATGTTAGTCAGTTGTGATTCAATATGTATTTATTTAACTGTCGTGTTAGCTTCAGTTTTCAGCTTAATCTGAACAATTTTCTTACCACATTATTTTTCTTGTCACGGGTTCCTGATATTAAAACATCGTCCAAACCAAACTTTACACCTGTTAGGAAAGTCGAAAAAACTGTAAATTCAAAAACATTACTAAAGCCTATGCATGGCATTCTAACAAAAAGCTTGCATCTGTTGAATATTCATTAAATTCCTAACTTACTACCAAGCTTTATTTTGAATATAAATCTAGGATTTAGCGCAAAAAAAACAACAGCGCAAAAAATCGCTTTCAAAAGTAAAAATTTAAAAAAAAAGTTTCACCATTGACCAATGCGCCGGTTTCCTGCTCCTGCACTTGTAGCATTTCGAAAACTTCATAGCGCCTTCACGACACGCGCTATCTTCAGTTGTTTGCTGCGTGGAATAGCGCGCTTTTTTTATTTCTATTATTTTATTTGTATTACTGTTTTGTTGCGTGCGAAAAAACAGTAACAAATGAAGCTTTCCATGGACCATCTTGACTGCAGCTATTAGCGGACTCATTGATTAAAATTGTTCTGTAGAGTGTGTGATAATTTTCTATGAATTTTTTCATGATGGTGTCCGACGACATCGTCGGACATTGTCCTATGCGGCAAAAAAAAAGAGATCGACGACATGGTCGGACAATGTCGTGGAAGGAATAATATTGCTCTACCATTTAATAACTCCCAGCTCTCGCACGGGCTACCCTTCGCCAGCTCTGTAACGAACGTTTGCTCTCCGAGAGCCTGCAGCATCGTAAGCGGATTAGATAGGATGAATACGATAAACTCAATCACATCACCGAAATTGGAGATCAAGACTGTCAAAACCAGTTCGACCTTTTCTAGAAATGCTACGCGCTCGATTTGATTTTTTGCCCCTTTTATATCAATTTGCTCAATCCTATAAAGCACAATGCACACCGGTAGAGCCATTGGTACATGTCGCGAAGGTGAGGAGCATTGGTAGGTGGTAGCGCGCCAGCCAATCATAACCAGAACACAGACCGAACACATTCCAGTCGATCAGGATTCCAACTGTACATACAGGCCCTCTCTGAATGACACCCCCATTCAATGCGGTCTGATTCGATGGGGAGTTCCCATCTCACAATGCTCCCCGTCCTCGCGACATATAACGAAACGTTAGTGGTTTATCCTTTCAACATAAGTGTAGCAACCCTCTAGACCCCGCTTGCAATCACGAATGATGTTCAATCATAGATTTGTGTCAATTCTATTCGACGTGATTTACATGAATATGTTATAAGCAAATTGACTAGACATTATTACCAAACATCAAAGAATGCTCCCTCTCTTCTCTAAGAAACCGCCTCCAATGGCTTTCTATGGGCTGGAATGGAACAACCCTCACAAGTAGGAATGCGATGCGACTTGCTAGCTCTGGACCAGTAACGGAGGACCCCAGCCTCCCCTGCCTTCTAGACATGAGCTTCTCATATCATACTATATAATAATCCGCTAACCGATGACTCATAAATTAGTCATAAAATGGGGGGGGGGGAATTACGGACCGCGAAAATAGCGAGGAATATACAGACGGCTTCTACGTGTCATGGGAACTTCAGCCCTGGGAGTAATCGAGGTCACTGAACACGAATCTGAAGTTCGTTTTAAAAGGTTCGATCACCATCACTCGATATTGATCAAATCATCGATCAGTACCAGCAATGGGAAACCAGGTCCAGTCAGGGTGTGACATGAGTGCTGTACCAGTACATGGGGAAGGGGAGGGGGGTGAGTTCTAGTAAAGGGACAAGTAGTGGGGACACTGCTATCGCGACCCCACATGGAAAAAAATTTCAGTTCAACATAGCGTTACAAGCGGTGGGAATCCTCAGTTCTGAGAAAAAGACGTTTCGTCGTGCGACCAAAATCGATCAGATCTATCGAGAATTTCGATTTTTGCCTGAGGTTAACCGTTTGTGGACGAGAAATGAAGTTGTTCGTAGTCAGCCTGGCGGTAGAGTATCCGAATATCGCCTTTTGTACTTCCAAACGGTTCCAAACGGGAATCCTTACAATGTCAGTGAAATGAGAAAGTTTGTTAAGCGAAGAGAAAAGTCGGATTCGAGAAGCCTGTGAACAAGACGGTATTGTATAACCCAGCGACACATAATCAAAAATCATCAAATCATTATCAAAAATCAACTCTAAAGGAAAGTGGGAATGAGCTACATATAAGAAGGGACCATTAGAGTAAGCATATCTTTATAACCCACTCCAAATTTGGTCGCCAGTTGGTTGTTGATCAAAGATCACATTTAGGAAAATTTACGATTTACGACCTAAAATGTCGTAAATCGTAAATCGTAAAAAATTTGCAAGAGATCGCCGTAAATCGTAAAATCGTAAATCGTAAATCGTAATTACGCACACCCCTGGTGCGAAGTGAGTGACAGGTAGCCCTCAAAACAACATGCAGATCGACTTAAACCAGGCGATCGCAGCAAAATCTGTTCATAATCGTGCGTTGTCGTTTGTGTTGTTGTTTCTGTGGCTCTTGTCGGTGCTGTAGCATGTTCATACATAAAAACGACGGACGAGAGAGGTGGTTGGCGTTGGAGCTCGTAATTTGTCGTCGTCGAAGGGCGGAAGAGCACGAATTTGTAAAAAAAATAGTAAATTCTCTCATTTAATCCGATTTGTTGTCCAGAGAACGTCCATCTCACCATCGGACAGCTGGACAGAGAATGGTACTGCTTATCTAAATGGAGAGCAACATTCTTACAGAGGTTTATGCCGATCAAGAGAAACTCATACTCTTTACATGCTTACTTCTATTCAAACCGCTGCGGTCCTCACATGTCATAGACACATTGGCCGATAGTTTCAATCGAAGTCCAGAAAACAAATATAAACAGCAACCCTCAAAGTTCAGATCTCATGGATCCTCTCTGCGAAGAGCTATGTTCCACAGACACTAGACTCTGCAGTCGCTTTGGACGCTCCACCGCGGACTATGAACAGACCCGTCCCAGCTCATCATGGGACTCGTCTCAACCAGCTAAACCGCACGCCTCAGGATCTCGTCATCGTGGGCGACTACGACGCCCCTACCAGAAGACACCCTCGCCGTCCACCATACGTGGGCGTAACGGGTCAAAGTGGCCAGAAGATAACGAGGCACGCCTGGTCTCTTCTATGCGGTTGTGACGAATAGTTCTATTTCCCTTCCCTGCTTTTTATATACAGATAATAAACCACTGAACCACCTTGAATCGTGCGCAGAATTAGAAACGCGTTACTCCTTTACCACTTCGCTAACTCTACCGTTTTCACTGTCCATAAAGTCATCGACCGCTGGCGGCCTTCACCGGTTGCACTATTGTCTACCTTTGCCACTGTTATTATTAGTGTCAACTTGTAATAAACTGCGCCATGCTTGTGCTTGGAGTCTCATCGCAGGCATATTGGACTGAACCTTGGAAATCTTCGTGATTTTCAATACGCTATTCGTCGACGACCAAGAACGTGACAGAGAGGAAGGATACCTACCAGGGATGTGCGTAATTTGCGTTTCGTGTTCCGAATTCCGGTTTTCGGCCGTTTTTAGTCCTTCTGTTTCGTTCCGCATTCCGATCTACTTTCAGCCGGAAGACGGGACGGAGATGGTGACTCATCACTCTTTGATTGTTTTGCATTGACTTCATCCACCTCTTGAAGTAGCGAAAGGCGAAGAATGTGATCAGCTATGCTTCTCCTTTTTTCTGATTGTTTCTTCCAAACCAGTGGTGCATCCTGATGTCGGAACGGCGTGATAATCAAATTGGATTATTTTTCTTTTCTTGAAAATATGTACTACCGCGAAGGCCCCCAGGAAGTAAAGGCCGCAGGTTTCATGGGTGTTTGAATCAAAAATCAAATGCCTTATTCGGAGCAGGCTTATCTTTTTTTCCAAATAATCTCTGACCTAGAATAGGTTTTCCAGGCCTTAGGTCTGGCTTCGAACACCAAATTTAGATCAGAGATTCCATAAGCACTCCTAAGTTGCTAACAATACTTTCCGTAGGGAGGAGGGCATATGGTGTTTTGCCTTTCCTCTCTCTCCTTTTCCACAGCTTCAGCTACTGCGAAATGATACTGTGGTACCCATACGAACTTAGAGAGTAGGCGTCGTGTCGTGGGATGCTGAACGCAAATGTAATCTTAGCGCTGCCCCCTCCCAATTAGAATTCGGGGCACTCAGTAAGACACGTTAAGGCCTTTGTCATACCATCGCTCACCCCGAGCGACGCCTAGTGATATGCTCCCATATCGATCGGGCGGCGCGATGGAATCGATATGGGTGCATTAGGCGTCGCTCGGGGTGAGCGATGGTATGACAAAGGCCTAAGGAGCGAAATCTCTGCCACCTTAGTCGCCAGGTGGCTTCATTGTGCTTAAAATGCTTTCTTCCCATTTCCACAAAGATTTTGCATTAACTTCAATTTATTACATTAACCCATTGACGACCACGGCAAATCGCGTGTCTGGCGCATAGGACCGCTGGCTGGGACCGCACTAACGCTGGAATCTCGCGGAAACACTACTTCACGACATTCCAAATGAAGCTCCCTCTCCAAAGCTTAGCCACATATTGGAGAAGGCCGGAACAGGTTTGAAGCAAACCACAAAAGATGTATTTGCTGCTGGAAGGAGGGCTGCAAAGAAAAAGGACGCATGTTTGCCACGAACCGTGCAAATAAGGTAACCACATTGTGTAGCAGGTGTTTGACATACTTCTGTCTAGATTGTTGTCAAAAATTTTACAAGAAATGTGACTAGTTATTTTTCTGCATGACCATTTTTACAAGATGTGAGTAGCTGTTTGTGAATAGTGCCGATCTTTGCGCAGCTTGAATAGTGTGTGGTGCTGATTATTTCTTTTACAGTGCTTACAAGTAAATGATCCCGGACCACAGTGCAGTAGCATTGCTAGAATCTAACATATCTAATGATTACTCGTAAACTACGAAAAAAGCGAAAAATGGGCCGTAGCGAACAGTTTTATGACCGCGGGCTGAAATCGGACCGCGCGGTCTCACGCGACAAAAAAAACTCCGAGCCGAAATCGACCCGCGCGGTCGTCAATGGGTTAACACTCTTTGAAAATTTATCTTGGTAATGACACGATTACAAGGATTTTTTGTAATGCGTTGCTGGAAAAGAGTCGCACGCCCGCTTCCTGAATTCGTTAACGGCACTTTAGTTAATACTACCATTATGGATATATATATATATATATATATATATATATATATATATATATATATATTAGGCTGTCCCATAAGTCTTCGCCGTTTTTTTCAACGATTCACTGCAGAATTCGCCGGCGCTCTCTTCCATAGCGATGCACAGCTTTCGAAAGAGAATGATTTGCTCTATGAGAGCATGGATTAGATTTCTATTTTCATTATGAATTTTGTCAATTTTTAGGTCGTTGAAGTGAAAAGTGAAAAAAAGAAAAAGTAGCCATTTGCGCACTTGTTCTCTCCGCTTAGGTTTGTAATTTTTTTGCGCAGTTTTTTATAGCGCTTTGAAGACAATGTTCTGTACTACAAGAATATGTGTTAGTGCTATTTGCTCATTTGTCCTTTATTGATTTTTAGGTCATCAAATTGGGACGTATGAAGGAGGACGGTTATATCTGCCGATAGCTCCTGCTCTGTGGTTGGACTTTTGGGTTGGTGTTATATGTCATTCAGAAGAGAATGTCTTGCTCTATAAGAATATGTGTCGCATTTATTGATTTCTAATGAATATCAACAGAATGCCAAAAAGAGAAGAATCGTCTCCACCGACAACTCCTTCTCCTTATTCAGTTGTTGATATTCGACAGAAATCAGCGTGAGCCAATAAACGCGACACAAATTCTTACTGAGCAAGACATCCTCTTCCAAACGACATATAACACCAAGCAAAAAAGTTCAACCACAGAATCGGAGTTTTGGTAAAAATTCGGGCGGGAAAGTGGGAATTCCCAATTTCATGGCCTAAAAAATCAATAAAGGGCAAGTGAGAAAACAGGGCCAACGCATATTCTTGTAGTAGAACATTGTCTTCCAAGTTCTATAAAAAACTGTGCAAAAAATTGCAAACCTAAGCGGAGAGAACAAGTGCGCAAATGGCTACTTTTTCACTTTTTGACTTTTCACTTCAACGACCTAAAAATTGACAAAATTCATGATGAAAATAGAAATCTAATCCATGTTCTGATAGAGCAAATCATTCCCTTTCGAAAGCTGTGCAGCGCTATGCAAGAGACCGCCGCGAAATCTGCAGTGAATCGTTGAAAAAAAACGGCGGGGACTTATGAGACAACCATATATATATATATATATATATATATATACATATATATACATATATATATACATATATATACATATATATATACATATATATATACATATACATATATATACATATATATATACATATATATATACATATATATATATATATATACATATATATACATATATATACATATATATATACATATATATATATATATATTTATAAAAACTCAATGAGGGAATGAATTCTGAGTCACTTCTGCTTCCGTGTTTCGTATTCCGATTTCCACCCATTTTGAGCTCTTCCGTTCCGCATTCCGTGTTCCGCTTTTCTCAAAGAAATTTCCGCACATCCCTGATACCTACGCTAAAGCACACAAAAGGGTAAAGGTCGTGTTAACTATTTAACTTAAGGTAGTACCTATGGTAGTAGTATCGTAAGCCCTCTGTCTTTCGCCTCGCGGTATTCTTTTTCTCATCGCCGACTGCACTCCAACTGTCTCAGCAAAGCACGGACGGCCTCCTCCTTTACATGCACGATATGCGCATCAGTAAAGCTTTCAGCGATTCCTAACCTTCACCAATTATTCACGAATCCTACCCATGCTCTACTTCCTTCTTGTTTTTCTTTTTTTATTCCATGTTCTCTTTCAGTAGCCAATTTATTTTGCTTCTCCTGTGAATTTCTCTTCTAATAGTGTGTGGTTTGAATTGGCAATAAATAAATAAATAAATAAAACTTCTGGCGAGATGCGCTAAGCAATGGTCACCCGACGGACAGTGCTTTATCTTCCTCGACAAGTCTGTTGCCAATTCATCGACTTCGGAGGGATGATAGGCTTGGTTAGATGGGCGAAGCCTGAACCACTGAGCTCGGTACCGAGTGCATGAACCTCTTGACTTAACGGCGAATTCTAGTTAACTCGAGAAACTGGAAACGAAAAGTGGATTGCCTACGTTAACCACATGTGAGATCGTCAGTGAATTCCCAGACCAAGACCAGAACTTCACCCAGAATGCTCAGTGGCTGGATGAATTGGAAAGAAGTCACAAATTTCACAAAGAAAAAAAGAAGAAAAATAACATGCGATCTCCCCGCGGTTGTAAGCAGACGACGTTATGCGCCCCTTCTCTATGATGGAACCGGGTTACAACATGTTGGTGGCGGTCTGCATGCTGCATGCGGCTTTATTTGCCCCTCACTATGCTAGATGCGTGTTACAACATATCAGGCGGCGGTCAGCTGTGCTTGAATGCGCTTTGCCCGCCGAGACGTCTTTAGAACACCTGAAGCTTCTCCCGCCAGCGGGCAGCATCACTGTGGCGCGGCTCTTCACACGCTACCTGTCGGAGTGCAAGGTCCCATCTCAGTGGAAGACCAGCAAGACCGCCTTGCTGTAGCGCTTAACTAAGGACAGCCATGCGAACAAGCAGAATTTCAGAGAGGACTCAGCACGATCGCCGACATACAAACCATGACGAGGCTGATCGAAGTATTGTGAAGGTAGAGGCTGCCGCTGCGCCTTACGTTCATCGACTTGAGGGTAGAGGCTGCCACTGCGCCTTACGTTCATCGACCTGAAGAAGAATTTGACTCTGTCGAAACTGAAGCGATCATCGACGTCCTGCGCACTCAGTGCGTTCATCCCCAGTACATCAGAGTCCTCCGAGAGCTGTACAGTAGATCCACGACCAAGATTTCAACATTCTGCGACGTCGTCAACGAGAAGATAAGCGTTCGGCAAAAAAATCCATACCACCGTAGCTCTTCAGCACCGGCCTTGAAATCGTCATGCGCGAACTATTGGGTTGATCGAAAAGTCTTGCAACACTTTACGCTACTGCCTGTTAAATTCGTTAAAGCTCTTACAGTGTTGATCTTGTGTGGTGACGTCCAGCACATTCTCGAAGCTTCCTCAAGCATACTACACTGCGACCAGAAAGTATAGGGACACTTAAAAATTGTACTTTTCGTACGCTAATCGATATCAATCGACCTGAATTTTTTTACTGTAAAATTCGTTACGGCAAAGAAGTTCGAAGCAAAAGATTTTAGCAAAATCGGTTCGATGTGAGCTAAATAAGAAAATAAAATATGGAGACACACCATTCTCAATTGACCAGAAAGTATAGGGACACTAGTAAAAAACAACTTCATTGTCAAGATAAAAAACAGTCGTTGATAAATAGTACTCAATTGGTCCTCCGCGGTTCATTGCAACATCTACAAGTCGGGCTGGCATCGAAGCAGCATGATTTCGAAGTGTTTGTGGAGGAAGTTCATTCCAAGCGCGTAGAATTGCTGATCGAAGTCCTTGCAGAGAAGAATATGTCTGGTTATGCTCGTATGTAAATCCTCCTTACAAGGTGTCCCCAGATATTTTTCATTGGGTTCATATCGGGAGAACATGCAGGCCAGTCGAGAACTTCAACAGAATTTCTTCTGAGGAAGCCTTTTGTGGATCTGCTGGCATGCGGCGGTGCATTGTCCTGTTGAAAAACCCATCCCTGACCAGCATTCTGTTGAAGGAATGGGAGCAGATGGGTTTCCAACAGTTGCTGGTATTCATCTGCGTCCATCATTGCTGACGTGAAGGCAAGAGGGAGCTTTCCTTCTGCGTGGAATGCCGCCCACACCATAACTGTGCCGCCTCCAAAATTCCTTCTTGGGAAATACTCCTTCTCCTTGCGTAAGTCATGCCAGTAGAATCGGTTCCCATCTGGACCATCGAGGTTAAAGCGCTTTTCGTCCGAGAAGATCACCTGAACTATGAAATGTTAAAATACCTAGCGTCAGAACTGACAACGCAAAAAATCTGCCTTAGTCCAAAGACGTCGTTTGTTCCTAGAGACGAACTCGAGCCTGTTCCTCTTGTGCGTTTCTGTCAAACGTGGAGCAGAACGGAGCTGGGTATATACAACATTCCCATTGCGTTTTAAGCAGCACCAAATCGTTTCTTTCGAGACTTTCTTACCCAAACTCTTGCACACTTCCTCCAAACTGATTGATTTATTGGAAACCATTCGCACGATTTGACTCTCGTCTCGAGTCGAAGGAAGCCTGGGACGTCCTGAAGACTTCCTCGAGTGATATAGATCAGGACTGCGTAGAAATTTGCTAATAACGTTCTTTGATCGTCCCAGTTGAGTCGAAATTTGGCGTATGCTGAGTCCTGCATCTCTGAGGGCCTTGATTTGAGCTTGTTCCTCTATTGATAGCATCGATCCGCGACCCATCCTTACAATGAGCAAATTATGAGGCAGTATATTGCATAGCAAAATAGTTTTCAACAACGTACCTTTCTCCGCGCACCTTATTTGATGGTGTCCCTATACTTTCTGGTCACTCAAAAACAGGGTCCCGTCACGTGATCCTTTCCCGTTCCTTGCCACCTCAGGGGATTTTGCCCATTTCTTTCGTATATATGTTTTTTGCCGTGAGGAATTCCACAGTTTAATTTTCAGATCAATTCCTGCGGGTAGCTAGCAGAATTACGCTATTTGCTGGTGTCCCTATGCTTTCCGGTCGCAGTGTATATAAGGCCTCGTCGAGTACGAATACAGCGACAATGTCAACGATAAGCAGCACCATGCTGCGACTTACCGTCTACTACGAATTTCTGCAAGGCCATTCCGCAAGGACTGCAGTCTCTAACATCTGCGCTGCATTCAAGGAGGAAGTCATTCAACAATGGCCCGTTGGTATCAGCGCATCAAGGCTGGAGATATCTCTCTCGAAGATCAACCTCGTCCCGGACGACCCTCTGTTGGACTGAGAAGGCATGCTTTACTGGGAGTTGCTGCATAGTGAGACCACAACCACAGCATCTGTCTACGCTATCCAGCCCCATAGCTTGGCCGACGCCATACGCCAAAAATGTCCAAAACGGGAAAATGTCTACCTGCAGCACGACAATGCGCGTCCTCATGTCGCAAAAGTAAGTCGCAATAAAATCCAGGATTAGGCTGGGAAGTTCTGCCTATCCACCGTATTCTCCAGATCCTTCTGACTACCACCTGCTCAGAGCTCTGAAGCATCTTCGAGGTAGAGAGTTCGATGATCGACATCAGCTGGAAATGGAGGTTTCTGAATTCTTTTCCTCACAGCCCTCGGAATTCTGGCGGAAAGGAATTGAAAGCCGGCCTGAAAGATGGGGCAGGATCTTAGAATTGGATAGGAAATCTAGCATTGTGCTAGTGTTTTGTTGTGCTAGTGTTGCAAGACTTCTCGATCAACCCAATAACTTGAATTGAACGAGTGTGTGTGTGTGCAAAATTTGAGCTTTTCCTACCTTCGCCTGCAGCCTTACGTGCTATAACACTAAGCGCCGGCTCTATATTTTTTTAACCTGCTTTTTACAGAATTGACATTTCCTTTAGTTTTCAATGCTCTGTGAATTTGATACATTAATTTTTCCTTAGAGCTCAGCCTTAACCATTTTTTCACCCAGTAATCAAATAATTTCAATTGTTGAATTGTTGAACAGTATTCTTCTCACAATAGTATGGAGGGTAGCTTTTAACTGATAAGGTGATTAACGTTCAACACAAAACTAATGTTAAACAGTGGTCATTCCTTTTCCGCCTTCCGGTTCAAGACAAGCGGGGCATGGAACGGAGTGGAAGGACTAAAAACGCCCGAAAACTGCAATTCGGGACGCGGAAACGGAAATTCCGCAGCCCCTCCCCCTCCCCCCACCGCCTACGATGTAGTAGTATCGTTCCCGCCCGTGCACCCTCCATTAGTCTTTATGCTTCCATCGTCGCCATAGGATGAGCCAGTGTAGAGCGCGACGCTAACTCCTCACAGACTGATGGGAAATAACATTCAGCCTTGTTGCGTAAGTCGTCCTGTTCCTTGCCGAACGTCTTGAAATTGCCAGGACGGGCGTACCTCCTGACGCGCTGCCGCTAATTAGAGCGCTGTCATCGCGGCGGTCATGCTAAGGCGGAGCGTGCTGCTAAACTCGACGGTAGAATGAAAAGACTACCGTATTTATGAAAGGAGATGTTGGTTTCCGGGTGGCGCGCTCTCTATCGAAGTCATCTTGAAGAGGCACACTAGGTGAGGGTGTGGGCTCGCCTGAAACGTGCGCTAAGAAACAAGTACCATACTCTCTAGAAAAAATCTGGAGGAGTGGACTAACTGTTGCAAGATGTTTCTGTTCCCGAAAACAGCTTGTCAATTGTTGAGCTAAATCCGCCATCCCTACCGTACCTAGAAAATAAGTAGATTAAGAACTCGCCCCTGAGCTTGCAGCAGGGCACCTCAGAAGCCTTCACTAAAACACTTGATCACCATGGACCAAACCTTCTGGCGGAATAAACTAACAGTGTTGAAGTGCTGGTGTGAGTGCCGCATATATACTATTTTCGAACTGGACGCTTTTCGAAACAAATTGGACACTCTTTTAAGCTAGCGCTAAGGCTTTTGAAATCAACACGAACCTTTCCAAAATTGTTTTCGGGCAGGCTAAACTACAGACTCAATGGTTGGAATAATTTCTTCTCCAAGGAAAATGAGGTTTAACTTTTTTTTTGAAATTTTTTGTTTGCCTCCCCTAATGAGTGTAATAACTCTATAGAATTTTTGTATTTGAGAGAAAATACTAAATAAAAAGTTGCCTTGAAGCGCAGTAAAGAAGCAGGCATATGCTGAGTCAAAAGATCAGATCACGCCATGCACTCAAAAAGTTTGCTTCAACATTTATTTGATTGAAAGTGTAAGTGTCACTTACATGAACCATCAAAGTAAGGATCTGTGTGTTCTCTGCAGTTGTTTTTGTTGTATGTTAACAGGTGTCGAAGCATGCAAACAGAAATTCTGCTATCAATCGAATAAAAATCGCGACGTCTTGGAGAAGGGCATGGCGCAATATCTTCTTCTGGAACTAAAAAAGATGCCACTTTCCTGTTCTATAAAACAATCTTTGTTACATGTCGCGAAGGTGAGCAGCGGCGGGGTGCAGCTAACGTGCCGCTGCATCTATCGTAATCGCGGCAGCCAATCAGGCACCGATCGAACGCACTTCCTCTGCATGGCACTGCCTTCGAGGTTGGTAGTTATCAACTGCACGGACATGTCGCCTGATCTATCGATGTATCCCAAAGGTAAAAGTTTGTTAGCTTGCCTAGGCAAACGCAGCCGTGTCCTTCAAGCACGGATATGGGCAAGGTAAGGAACTCTGAATTGTGGGCAATTTTTAACACGTGTAGCTTAGATGGACCAGTTGGCGAAGCTTCTTCACATGCCGCTTTCAATCTCTTCCCCAACCTAACATCTGACTTTTCACGTTGATCCTTATGTGCCCTGCCTGTGCAGCTTAGGCCTGGCCGTGTCACAGAAAAGGGCGTGTTTGGTCGGTGTATGATTGGCTGGAGCGGTTACGGTTCGGTGCGTGAATACAGTCGCCGCTCTCGCTGTTCTCACGCTTCCGCACCCGCTGCTATCTTCGCGACTTGTACCCAATTTTTAAGCCATTGTTTTTCCTCAAAAATGAGAATTTTATAAAATTTCAAACAAAGTGTTCAATTATTGTGTAAACGAATTAAAACTTCAAAGAAAATAATATTAAAATTTTCCTGAAAAAAAAATATTCTAACCGCTCTAGAGGCTGTAGTTTAACATATTTAGAAGAAGCTCATTTAAATTTGGAAGGCTTCGCTTTGATTTCAAAAGTCTTAGCTAGCTTAGAAGAGTGTGCAATTTGGCTTCGAAAGTGTCCAAAAGTGTCCAAATTCCAATTTATATATTGTTTATTTATGCACCAAAAGACGCGCTATTACATCAAAGAACAGTAGGCAAAACTCTTAACTCAAACAAACTCAACAGTAGACACTTCAAGACTCAAAAATGACTAAAAACTAGAAAAAACTATTACACATATATAACATAACTTTATTACTTTTATTTGATTAATAGTATAAATGCTACCAATATAAACCGTCAAAATGAGGATATATGTTCTCTCTACAGTTGTTTTTGTTGTATTCATCAATCAAGTGAAAAACGCAAGGTCTTGGAACAAGGAATGGTGCAATGTTTATGTTCCAACCTTGCTGTACCTTCCTTAAGAACAGATGAGTAGTTTCGCGATATGAAGCCATCCAGACCCCCTCCCCCCCCCCCCCCTCCACCATTACGTTCGCCATCGGGATCATCTCCAGACGCACGTCTAGAACTTGAAAATCACGAGAAAGACATGTGACATGCAAGCTTATTGATTGCACTATTTAGGTGTGAGCAGGAGCTCCATTCTCCAAGACGGATTCAGTGGACTGATGAAGCAACATTCAAGGTGAATGGAGAGGTTAATCGAAAAAATTACAGCTACTGGCGACGGAGTACGTTAAAAGAAGCGCAGCACAGCTTAATCTGTGCAAGTAGTAACAAGATCGTAACAAGCATCCAGCACATGCACAATCAATCGAGTCTGAAATGCAAGGTTTCAGGAGGGGGGGGGGGGGCGTCGCACAATCTTGACTATTCACACGTCACAGAGACCTTCTACCCTTTGCTTACATATGAGTCTCAATCATCCTCAAAAGCTTCACTAGTAGCAATGTTACTTTTCAAGCGTACGACGTACCTGCATTTTTAGAATACCCTGCATCTTTCGCAAGCCGTAGTTTGTTTTTAAGTTTTAAACTTTAGAAGAAACACAAACCAATCGATAGGTCACTTTGTGAAGAAATTATTACGAGCGAAATTCAATCAATCGAGTGTAAAACGCTGAAATTCAGACCAGTGCATGGCGCATCCCATACCGCTCATATGTCAGAAAATTTCTATTTTCTTTAGCTTTCAAATGAGCCCTTAACTTCTTCAGTACCTTTACTATAAGCAAAGCTATCACCATTCAAACAGTGTAAACATTTTTTGAGACACCCTGTATAGTCGGACTGGCTACTCATTATCTCGAAGCATTTGCCCATTTTATCTTGTGTAGCAGCATATGATGAAGCAATCGTCCACACATCTGCAACATAAGAGCGGAAGGCCAAATATCTGGTCTTACCATTAGACATGCGGGCCATGACATTGGTGTCAGCCGCCGTACCTCTGTTTGCGCAACATACTTGCCAGACTATATGGAGACATTGCATACGAACACTCCTTCAAAAGCGTCATCACTTGATTAGTAGATAACCCGTGCATGTTGAGCTCCTTCGTTCTGGCTGAGCGGCTCGAAAAGTTTTCCAGTGGAGTCGTTAGAGAAGGTTTATAGTGTCGTAACGTCAAAACACTCTATTACGCATGAAGAGCTGAGATGTGTCGCTTGAAGGTACTCTGTCACATTTTTATATTTGTGGGGTGGGCAGGAATAAACCTAAGAAAGAGCAAAATTGTACAGCCATCCTAGTTTGTTCATATGGTCACCCATACTGTCGGCAAAGTCGACTCTTTTTAACCCTCCATTTCGCCCCTTTCGAGGCGCTCGTGTTGATCCAAACGTGACCCATCGATAACCGTTCAGGTCGATGCCGTCGTGGCGGGAAGCGAGTATCGGTGGAGGGAGCGCGCCCCAATGGACATCAGTCGTCGACCTCGACAAGGCGTCGTCTTCTCTTTTATTTGTTCTTCCGTTGGGGTCTCTGGGGTTCTCCTCTATCTCCATAGCTGGGGTTAACGCAAGGGAGCGCTGAAATTTCAGCTGGGAACCCGATAGGGAAGCGCGGGAGTTATCCATTCGTTCATCAAGAGGGAGCAAGTAGTAGAATGGGACGAACATCGTTGGGAAACGAGGGTCTGTCATGGGCAATCGGCTATCGCGGTCCACGGGGACGAGTCATGTGAGAAGTTGGGACGTCATAATTTGTTGTGATCCTTATCATTAATGTCACCGATCTCATGTTTCACTGTTGTTGTTTCTCGCAATGTAGTCGACCTCGACAAGGCGTCGTCTTCTCTTTTATTTGTTCTTCCGTTGGGGTCTCTGGGGTTCTCCTCTATCTCCATAGCTGGGGTTAACGAAAGGGAGCGCTGGAATTTCAGCTGGGAACCCGATAGGGAAGCGCGGGAGTTATCCATTCGTTCATCAAGAGGGAGCAAGTAGTAGAATGGGACGAACATCGTTGGGAAACGAGGAAAGTCATGTTAGTTACAATAAAGGTTTAATTACCCAAGTTTGAGGTTTCGAGACTGCGGTTTTGGCCGTGCATATTTCTACGTTGAACCGCGTGGCATCGCTCTAGTGATTAGGCGAGCAAGTTGCAGTGTCACCGCAGTCATCTCGAAACATACAGCTAATGATTTGGCTGACTCAGCACCACCTCCAGACAGCTCTGGGAAGCCATCGGTTTACACCCATCAGCGCTTTCGTCTTTAAGCCCTGGTTCATAGATGCGCCGCTGCGCGGCGGGGCACGATAGTCGGAATAGATATCGATCGGAAGGCGCGAAAAATCGGTGTCCACGGCGATCAAGGTGCCGCGCCCCGCGGCGGTGCAAATATAAACTAGGGCCAAGGCGCGTCTTAAGGCCCCCGCAGACTTCTGCGGCGAGCGGCAGGCGGCGGACGGCGAAATCGATGTGTCACGCCGCTCAACGGTGGCTGCCGGCCGGCCAGCGGCGCCGCTGGGCTCGCCGATGGCGGCGAGCTCTGCGTCCCTGCCCTATGATGAAGGATAGGGCAGCGGCAACGCCGCAGAAGTCTGCGGGAGCCTTTATACTAGCACCGCCGCCACGCGTGGCGTGATGGCTGGCATAACTATCGATTCCTCGCGCCGCTCAGCGGCGCCGCGTCGCTTTCATACTCTGCCGCTTAAAAACACCACATTTAACGGAATTCTGGGTCACAAATATTCGGCGAATCGCGAAAAAGCAAACGAAGAACTAGTCGCGCCTCACGGTGAATTGTCCCGCCGCGCCGCGGTGGGAGTATAAAGGACGCCTTAGGTCCTGTTTATACTTCATCGCCGCGCGACGCGATGGTCATGCAATGAGGCCAAATTGTCGACGTCAGCCGTCCGGAATGAATCGCGCTCAGCATCGAATCGCGTCGCGCTCGAAATGGGTGCGATGCGATGGATCGCGGTGGATTAGGGCGCGGTATGGCTCGCCTTAGCTGATTTTCGCAGTGCGGACTCGCAGTTGCTCTTGCATTTTTGCTTTATCTTTCGTCGGCGATACCTCTTATACCTTTTGTGCTTTCTCCATTAACTTTTCAGTTTCGTTTCAGGCCCAGGGCGCCCGGATCCCATGGAGACCAGCCTGATTTCGGCCAGGAGGTGAATGTCTCTCTTTTTTTGTGTGTTTTCTTATTTGTTGCTAACATGCCGTTTTTTGTTCTTATAACGCGTTTGACCTTTGTTGTTCGATTTCAGGTCGCCGCATAACCTTGGACCTTGAACGTGGACTCGAAAATGTGTGCACAATTGTGTGTGTTCTAGTACGCATCGCGCCGCCCAGCGTCGGAAGTATAAACCTGGCCTAAACATTTAAGAAATGTAAGCCAAACTAAGGCGTCTAAAAAATTTGATCAATAACTCGAAGAAGTTGTCTGCGGTGTACTTTGGTACAGCGGCAAAGTGAAAATGGCTCCTTGCTCCCCTATCTCCTTTGTAGATTGGGACAGATTCCGCCTTGTTCTGCAGATTTATTTATTTTATTTACTTTATTTTACGTTAAGTACGTGCTAAAAAAACACATTAACACAACATCACAGGGATTAAAATTGTAGTGTAGCTAGCTTAAAAAAGCACAGAAAACATTTGTCTAAATCCTTGTAATAATTGGATTGATTATTATGAAGGTATCAGCAGATGCTTTATTTTCCCTTTCTCCGTCCCATTCTCTATTCTTCTATTCTATCTCCTTTTTTCTATTCTATCTTCTTCTATTTCAGATCCAAATTTTTCCATAATCAAGGTTATTGATTTACGAGCCACTCAGGCTAACGAAGGGTTCCATCCCTTCATGATTGTCGAATCGGTGCAAGAATTGTCTGCGAAGAAGAAAACATGGACTTTTCAATCAGGTGACAATACGCTGTCGGCAGTGGAGTTGTTCCAAGAGCGTACCAGTCTATTCCCAATCGAGCATCGTGTTACAACGGTACCGAATTTCTGCTTGATCTTTATTTTTCGATTTAAAATAATAAAGTCATTCAGCTCAGCTGTGATCCTACAATCTGATGCTATATCGGACTTGTCAGCTCATATGTATAAACCAGACGTTCAGCGGCCTATCGGCCGACTCTGTGCTATTAGTGCTGAGGTCACCACCTAAGGAGAACTGCCCGCATTATAAAACGGTGGCGAGGTCACCAATCCAATCAACTTAAGGGTTTCCCCACATGTCATAGGTGGCCAAACGCGCCTGGAGAGCCCTAGTGAAATCAGCTCTAGTGAAACACTCCTCCAGCACCGTATCTCCAGAGGCGTTTGGAGACGTGTTCGGCACGTCTACTGAAACGCCATGCAGGTTGGGCAACGTGTTTGGACGTCTACTGAATCAACGTGTTCGGCACTTCTAGTGAGTCGCCAGGCACGTTGCACAACTACACCCCCCCCCCTCCCCATCCCCACACTTTCTCCCAACACACTCCTCCAGCACTCCTGTGCAAACAAACAAATACACAGACAGACAGACAAACGTCCTTTCCCGCTTATATATAGTAGGATATGCTCCACTGAGAAGTACAAAGAGCAGAAAATTGTTTCCACATTGCAGTTACTGTCCAGTATATCTTCGTGCGGGATACTGTTCTGGCATTCCTCTAAAACTGTCGGCTCCTTCTCTTCATCGTAGTCTAGTGGTGCTAATCTCCCACTTTATGACGGGAAGTCTGCTATAAGTGCTGCACTGGCATGATCTTCGTGTGAAAGAGGTCATGCTTGTGTCTAATCATATTATATATCATCACACAGATGCTCCGACACGCCTAACGTTGTGTCTCGCACTTGTGCGAGCTTGGAATCTCACTAACCAACAGAAATTAATTTTCGTAAAACTCGAAGTATGCTAACGTCTAGATTCTATCCAGACCGTCCAGTAGTGTTACTCATACTTCTGCCCCTCAGGTTGATCCGCAGCCATTCTCATGCTCAACAGCACTAGTTACAGGACACCGTTGTCACGTCTTCCGAAATCAGACGCTCACACAATTTCGGTGCCATTCCTTTTGAAATGAGACGCTCGTTACATGACCTCATGACGCGCCTGTATTTGGACGCTCATCCAGCGATGGCGACGCGCCTTCTTACCCTAGATGGCCGTTGTGCGACATCGGTGACACCGGACGCTCTGAAACGCACGCAGTTGCCGCCTTGTAAGCAGGAAGAGGCGGCACTTCCTCTGCTGCTGCAGCATCCTATGTTGAACTGTGAATCCGGACACCACACGAGGTCAGTGACCCCTCTTCTGAATCCAGACGCTTGTTGCGCGACGTAGGGGACAGGCTCTATAAATACAGGAGCTCAGAAGCGCGCTTTTGCCGCTGTGTCAAGCAGGAAGAGGCTGCTCAGATATTAGATTTCTTGTTCCCCGTATGAATTCGCTTTACGGCTCCCTTCTTGCTGGTTCCTAGTCCTGTTCCCACCTCCAGGTCCTTTCTGATAGCTCTCCTGTCCTCCCCTCACATCTTCTAAATCCGCACACTTGGTCTCCTTTACTGGGTCCCTCGTAATGGATCCCCTTGCTGGTCCTCCTTACTGCTCCCCCTTATTGGTAACTCTCTACTGGTCCCCCTTATTGCATCCACCCTGGTTGGCGCCGCCTTTTGGCCTGATTCATTGTTCCCCCTATTGACCCCCTCTGCTCCCTCATCCTGATCCCTCCTCCAGGTTCCTCCATCCTTGTAGCTGTCTTCCCCACCCTCGAAGTCCCACTTACTACACTTAACCCTTTTAGTGGTCCTCTCATGCTCATAGTACGGCTGGTAGTACGAACATATAAGTTTTCGCCGCGCGCGCGGCGGCGTCTGCCGCACGCGCGACGAACCGCCACTGACGCATCTCCCTGTTGGGCTGTTATGGGGAGATGGAGCTCTAACAAACTCCTGAGTTATGCTGTATTGTATACAGATATTTGGCTTTTAGAAATGAAGCTTCTTATCATAAAGGGAGACTGAATCTTTTCACAATGGAAGCATTTGTTTATTTCTTCGATTAGGACATCCAATTCCCTCTCGAAATATTGATTTTGTCTGATTAAGTGCACCGGAGGACCCTCAGATAGGTGAGCAGAGGTAGCAAAAGAAGTTTATGCAATTACAAGAGCATTAGACCTCGTAACTGTAGCAGCACACACTACGCAGATGTCGCGCTTGCCGCAGCAGTCGCCGCGGCTGCCACGCGATTTTGTATGTTCAGCTTGCTCCCCTCATAGTACGGACTCGGCTACACGGCTTCTGAATCTGGTCGCTCAGAAACGTGCGCAGTAGCCGCTGTGTCAAGCAGTAAGAGGCTGCGCTTCCTCTGCTGCAGCAACATCCCACATTGAATAGCGAATTTCGCCCGCGCGGTAATTGAGGCGTATCTGGCGCAGGTTAGATCATTCAAACATCATCGACTGCTAACTCTTTTATTTATATACAAGTGCTCCGACACGCCTAACGGCGTGTCGGAGCACTTGTCGTAAGATATTTGGATGCGCTTCGCGCGACTTTATAGCATCACTGACCTATGGAAAGTAGTTTTTGTAAAACATAAGAATCGCTAGCATCTAGGACTTGATGCGTACTTTATCGGCATCAAGCCCTTCACCACTTCGGTGCCTTCCTCATAGATATTCTCTGCGGACCGTCCATTGACGTCATTGGTTTGTGCTGCGCAGTACTTCTGCCCCTCAGGTTGCTCTTCCGCATTCGTTTTCATGCTCAACAGCTAGCGTTTCAAGTTGTCGTTGACATGCCTCCGAAGCCAGGTTCCCCCTTACTCGTGTCTTCTTACTGGATCCAATTGCTGGTCCGCCTTTACAGGTCTTCCCTCCCCTCTCTTCCCCTCTTTAGTCCCTATCTTCCTGATCCCAACTACTGGCCCACTTCTTTGTTTCCACTTTTGACACCTACTGGTCTCTTCTTGCTGGTTTCTCTGTCCTGGCCTCTCCTCCAGGTTCTTCCTTTCCTTCCTGGTTGCCCTCCTGGTCTACCATAGAGGTCCCCATACCGCCCTTCTCCACTATCTCCTTAGTGGTCCTCACAGGCTCATGGCATGGTCGGTGACACGTATTCAGAATGAAGATGCTTGCTGCGCGAAGTAGGGGGTCCGTTTTCTGGATCAGGAAACTCAGAAGCGCGCGCAGTGGCCGCTGTGTCGAGCATGACGAGTCTATGCACATGGCAGATTCCTTCTTCTCCGTATGAATTCCCTTACGGCTCCCTTCTTGTTGGTTCCCCGTCCTGGTCCCGCCTCCAGGTCCCTTTTTCAAGGTATATTCCTCTTAACCCCCTCGGGATCCTCCCTACTACTCTCCCTCGGGATCCTCCCTACTACTCTACTACAATTAAGTAGCCCTCCCACGCTCACGACACGACGACGGCGAGCGAGCGCCCATTGTGTGACATCGGTGTCACATCCTCTAAATCCGGTCTCCCTTAATGGTAATGGATCTCCTTGCTGATCCTCCTTACTGTCCCCCTTCCCTGATTGGTAACTCCCTAATGATCCCTTCGTATTGCCTAAACTCTTCTTGGTACCACCTCCTGGCTTGCTTCATTGCTCTCCCCATCGACCATCACGATGCTCCTCCTGGTCGCTGCCTCCTTATCGCCGTCGGTTCTCCACCCTCAAGGTCCCCCTTCTACCCTTACCCCTTTAGTAGTCCTCTCATGCTAATGGCAAGTCGGCATCTGAATCTGGACGCTCAACAACGCGCGTAGGTGCTGTTGTGTTAAGCAGTAAAGGGCTGCGTTTTCCCTGCTGCAGCAACATCCCACGCTCAATAGCAAATTTCGCCCGCGCTGTAGATGATGAGGAGCACCTTATTCAGGTTAGATCACTCAACCGCATTCGCTGTGGATGATGCGGCGTAGCTCACTTAGCTTAGATCACTCCACGCACAAACTCTTTTATATATAGGTGGTGATAGGTGGTGATGGTGATAGGTGGTGGTATCTCACTTAGGCTAGATCATTCGACCGCCCTCGCTGTGGATGATGCGGCGTACCTCACTTCGGTTAGATCATTCGACCGCTCTCGCTGTGGATGATGCGGCGTAGCTCACTTAGCTTAGATCACTCCACGCACAAACTCTTTTATATATAGGTGGTGATGGTGATATCTCACTTAGGTTAGATCATTCGACCGCCCTCACTGTGGATGATCCGGCGTACCTCACTTAGGTTAGATCATTCGACCGCCCTCGCTGTGGACGATGCGGCGTACCTCACTTCGGTTAGATCATTCGACCGCTCTCGCTGTGGATGATGCGGCGTAGCTCACTTAGCTTAGATCACTCCACGCACAAACTCTTTTATATATATAGGTGGTGATGGTGATATCTCACTTAGGTTAGATCATTCGACCGCCCTCGCTGTGGATGATCCGGCGTACCTCACTTAGGTTAGATCATTCGACCGCCCTCGCTGTGGATGATGCGGCGTACCTCACTTCGGTTAGATCATTCGACCGCTCTCGCTGTGGATGATGCGGCGTAGCTCACTTAGCTTAGATCACTCCACGCACAAACTTTTATATATAGGTGGTGATGGTGATATCTCACTTAGGTTAGATCATTCGACCGCCCTCGCTGTGGATGATCCGGCATACCTCACTTAGGTTAAATCATTCGACCGCTCTCGCTGTGGATGATGCGGCGTAGCTCACTTAGCTTAGATCACTCCACGCACAAACTCTTTTATATATAAGTTTTGATAAGTGATGATTGTACCAGTGATCACTATGATTGTACCGGTCCTAATAACTCTTTTGAGAGTCATCATGGGTGCGTTACGTTAGGTGTCTCCCATTACTGTAGAACGCGGAGCGACGCGTTCGATTACTCTAGACAGACCGGGTGCCGCGCCCGCCACGGATGAGTTTTCACTACGAGTTGAGCAGAGCACGTATTGCTGCCCTAGAGCAGATTCCGTTCGAAAGCAGACTAGACCTGATTTTTTTCTATTTTTTGCTCCGTATCCTTCCTTTACCACGTGCCGCCTCCGAGATTACGAAGACGAAATGATAAGAGGAACATCAGGTTTCTTCCTTTTTTATACTTCTTTAGTGTAGGACAGTTTCGTAGCTTTCATTCAGGCCGTGTTCATTTTTCAGCTTTTCCAATGTGCTTGTATTGCTTGTTTTATAGTTCATTAGTTGAGTGCAGTCTTTACTAGCATGTGGATAATTCGATCCTTATTGCCTTCGTTAAAGTGTGTTATAAGGCGAACCCCCAGTAGAAGGGGGGACGAGCGTTCTACCCCCTCGTCCCCCTGGCCTGCCCACCCATCCCCCCTCCCCCCCCCCCCAGCCCCTGGGCTTGCTCGAGAGTCCAGTGGCTGCCTTACGAGATAGGGGAGACGCAGACATTTGCCACGTCTCTCTTTAAAGGGCGGGGGCAGAACGCCACTCCGCCAGCAGGAGTCATTCAGAGCCTCGAAGCATATGAAAACTAGAAGAGCAAAGAGTAATAGAGCAAAAAAAAACGGAATAAAGTCTTCAATCACTACCCTACGACAGAAAGTCTGTTCCACGGCTCATAGTCTGCTCTGTTCATCCTTTGCACCTCTTCCGATGCGGGCTCAACAACCCGTCACGCTACCGCAATCGGGGGCGGTGTCAGACGGTGGCGCTACCGTAACTCAGGGAGACACCTAATGTACGAACCCGAGTCATCATACTTGCAGAGGCAAGCACAAAGGGCCATAACACTCCAAGTGCACACAGCGCCATCATAAGCTCATAAACCAGTACATTTCTGGTGCATCGGCTAAATCTTTCCAAGAAGTTAGCCTAGTCTAACTTGTTTTTCCAAAGCAAATAGTTTGCTTCACCTTGTAGTTGTGCGAGAAGAGGTTGGGGAATTTTCCATGCCTTTGTGCTATTAAGCTCTAAATCGGTGCCCTGCCCAATAAAGGTTGTCCAGCCAGTTCTTGGAGCTACCACAGGCATAAAAATATTGTGCGTTGCCCCATCGCACCTGCACAAGAGATTCGCTTGGCAAAGCTTTGGATCCCGTACAGCCCTAAATTACCTATCGTTTAAACAAAACAGAACTTGGATGGGAAAATATCGTTCTTCCATAAGAAAGCGATAATGACCGACGCAGAAATTATCAAAGGGGTCTTTAGAAGTGCAAAAGCGTATACACAAAAAACCATATACCTTGATAACGATAACAAACATCAACAAGAATGTGCAGTTAGCATAGTGCTTCTTATCTGTTGCCTAAGTCAAGTGAAGTAAGCAGCAGTAACTTTACAAGGCAAAATTAATAAGATGGAATTTTTTTACTACCATCGAGTCAAAACCAGAACGTTATCAAATTCTACGAGAAATAGAATTACTGAACAGAGAATCCCACTGAAAAGCCTGATTACAGATGCCATACCATTCACGTTCAAGATCGAATCGCAAGATATCGATTCTCGAAGTGAGCTTCAAAAGATAGTGCCAAAACTGAAATTGCTATTAACCCTTTCACAACAGGCGCGATTTTCAGGTGACAGCGGCGTGGGACAGCGCGCATTTTTCCCATGCGCCGATTATTCCTATTATTTTATTTGTATTATTTGTTAGATCTGAAAAAATAGTAACAAATGAAGTTGCCCATAGATCATCTTGACTGTAGCTATTAGTGGACTCATTGATTAAATTTGTACTTAAATGTGTGATAAATTTCCATAAACTATTTTATGATGGTGTCCGACGACATCGTCGGACAATGTCGTGAAAGGGTTAATCACTTTGATGTATCCGAGCACAACAATGGCCATTTTAATTAAAATCGCGAACAGAGCAGAACCGCTATATCACTGACCAAGGTTCATGTTCGGTTAGCGTTTCACCATAAACGCTACCACAGTTTAATGAATGCTCATCCTAGCTCCACCCAGACAACAGTGACTAGAACAGCCAAAGTGCTCAAGGTCTATGGTATAAAAGTGTCCAGCAGTTCATGAAAATCGGTCCCACTAACACGGATGCACGACGGCTATTCTCAGAAATTTCTGGACAAGTAAGAGTTCCAAATTAACTTACTTACCTTACCTAAAACCTCCAAAATCAGTTACTTATGTCCTTTAAATGCCCTATGTAAGTTACTTACAAGCTTTAAGAGCGCATGTAAGCAAAGTAGGTGTAAGTTATGTGAAAGTGCGTAAGTTAATTGGCAGTCTTTAGGCTAGCAGTAACTTGTGCAGGTCGTAAAAGAATGCATGTAAGCGATTGGTAACCGTCTCGGAAACTCAGACAAGATACTTGCGGCTTGAGGGCTGTGAATTTACTTACTTGTGCATCTATACATTCAGAACAAGTTACTTGTACCCTATTTTCCGCGGTTAAGTTATGTGCAAGTCGCAATGCTAGCACTGTGCGAGGAACTTGCACGGCATAAAAGTGCAAGTTACGAGCAACTAGCGCGCTAGTAGAGGAGTAGGCTCATAGGCCTTTTTTTAACTTACTGCGTCTCTCAGAGAGGCTATACAAGTTATTTAAGCTTTAAGGTCGCATGTAACCACAGAAGGCTTGCAGTTGAGTAACCCAGAAGTGCGTAAGTTACTTGCTTAGATATGAGCGGTCGCTAAGCTTGAGGGTAACTTACACCAGGACGTATAAAGATGCACCTAGGCGATGGGTAATCATCATCAGCTCATTTATCGATTGCCGCGGCCGGGAGCGGTCGTGCGCGCGCCCGCGAAACGCCTAGAAGCCGCGAAAATCCGCAAAGCGCGGGCTTTTGCGGCTTCGACATGTCGATTGCAATCACTGTTGTCACTATTGTTGCTCAGTCCTGTACAATCCTCACTGCGGGCAGTTACGAGGGTGGAGGGGAAGGGGGGAGGGGCGATGTGGAGGACACGTATGTATAGGTCGTTTAAGACGGCGGAATTGTCTCGGGGAGTGGGGAAAAACCGAGGAGTTGTTATTCTGATTCGATTGAAGCAGAACTTTTGTGTTTCACTATTTATTCGAATGCGTGAATACGTCGTGTTTTGTTGATGTAACCGTGTCACTATTTCTTCGTTTCTTTAAACTTCTACGATCTTTTGGAATGCTTATACCGGGGGTTCCTATCGGGGGGGGGGGGGGGGGTGTCTCCTAAGAGCAGGAGCAGTGGGAGACTAGATGTGAACTAACGACCGTGCAGTTTCTTAAAGCGACCTATATAGGGTTATAGGGCGTTGCTTGGGAAGCACCACAGTGGTTTTCGAATTTCCTGCGGACCTCTGGGTAGGTCGAAAATTGCAAAAAACTGTAGCGCTTCAGTGCAAAAATGAGTTAACGCAAAACTGACACCTGGAATACCCTTGCCGTGCCCAGAAATGATCCTGCAACTCTGCATCTTTATCAATGCAGAGTGCTTTTCAGCTCCAGCAGGGTACCGTGTTCGCTTTTAATTTCGTCCCTAACTTCTTGCAAGAAAGCTAGCTTTCGTCGATTAGAGGTACATCGCCGCCGCTGCCGTTGACCATGTATGTTTTACTGGGGAAGCTGCTACCATGTGTGATAACTTTAGTGTTTTCTAACAGTTTTGGAAGTGTGTCTCGTCGCGGCCTCAATGCGAACATGGTCGACAGCTATTACTCTGTCCCATCACAAAGACGTTCTGATCGTCCTTCGGATTTCTATACAGAACGCTTTTATCATGACTTTATTGGTCACATTGCTGCCATCTTCGTACCGACTACTCTTCCTTATTCCCCGGGGGAGGGTTCCGTTGCACATACGGGCAAGCACTCTAACGGCTGCAGTGTCGGAAAAATGTTTCGCCAAAGTTCGTCAAGGGTGTGGGTATTCGGGATACTGATCACGAATCTGGGATCCGTTTTTGTTACGGTGGATTACATGATAAGATCTTAAGGCTGCCGTCTCGCGGGCGAGACGGGAAGTATGCTGGCCCCTTCATCGTCCGTTGGCGGCGGTCAGTGGACGGCGCGCGGCGATTGCGAGGTGAGGGATCCCGGCACGATTCGCGCCCGTCCGCGGACACTCCCGTAGGAGTATGCCATAGGCCTATGGATGTTATTGCGGTGATGACCACGAACTCAGCATTGGCTTTTGGTTTTTAAATTTTGGAGTGCTATTTTCAGCTCAAGATCAGAGACCTTGGAAACGAATAGTGGTTAGATGAAGAGAACGGCGGTGTGTATGTTGTTTTCTTTTTTTTTTACAGTATCCACGTCTACTCTAAACTAATATATTCAGCCGTTACACCGAAAAAGATGTCAGACTCGTGATAAGTACCCCAAACTACCCTCTAAACGAGGTATATACGAAGGATTTTTTCAGCCTTTGAAGTGTCCAAAGTACGAGTGCCCATATTTGTAATGCCTCCCCCTTGAAGCCTTTTAGAGTAGGGAAGAGCGGTCAAATAAGGTCAATGCGAGACACACTGCTGGGGCTGAAATGCACTCTGCTTTGCTAAAAACGCAAAAAAAAACCGCTAGCAATGCAAAGGCCCAATCCCGGAATCGATCCCTTGATCACTCTCTTACAAGCCCACCGCGCTATCCACTCGGCTATCCGATCGGCACTGCCTTCCTGATGGATGGCTCCTCTGAATGTGACTTCTCGCTTCTATTAGGAATTTGCCAAATCTTCTAGCAATGATTGAGGCTCTAAACCTTATGCAGGATCATTTCTAGGCACGGGAAGGGTATTCCAGATGTCAGTTTTGCGATATCAGGCCGGCCTGAAGCGCTACAGTTTTAGTTGTTTGCAATTCTTTGACCTTCCCAGAGGTCCGCAGGAAATTTGGAAACCACTATGGTGCTTTCCAGACAACGCCCTACAACCCTATATAGGTCGCTTTGAAAATTTCTCGGGGCCACCTCATTGACCTTCCTTGTAAGGTGCGTAATTCCCACTACGCGCCCGAGATGCTCACTTTTTGCTTTCCCTCTGAGAATTCGCACAGGCGGTAGACGAAATACATCTCTGACTTTCAATGGTTTGGATGCTCCCTCTGCACAACTTCGTTGAGATTTTGATAACTTAGCGAAAGAAGAACCCATAGTTTATAAGTGTTCCTACTGTGTAGTTTTACTGCTTCATCGTCGAGATCTGAAGCCGGAAACCGTCCATTATATTCCTTTTTGGTTTAAAAAAATTTAAATTTCGTGTTGCTGGAATGCATTGGAAGCGAAGCCAGACTTCTAATAGTCTTCCCCGTGATGACCACCGCCTTTGTTTCAGTTTTTCATTCCCACACAACGCGGCCGCTGTGGTATCTTTGGTCTCATTCAACTAGAAGGTATGGCTGTATGATCTTATCACGATTCATATCATGAAACATGTATGATACGATACTTACATCTTTACATCATTTTCCACATTCATTCGCGGATGCACCGTTGCAATTAACGAAGAAATCTACAGAAGTGGCTGCCAGGTGTGAGGTTTGCGACCTCCCTGATGAGAATCGCGCACCCCAGCCGACTTCTAATCTGCGAATTCTTCTGCTTTTAGGAAACTTATTGTGTTTCTTCCTATCGAGTGGATGGAGGTATACTTATGCTCTCGCAAAAAGATCAAATATTCAAATGGTTTTGAATACCGAAAATTTTCAACCATTCGAAATCCCACCATATATATTAGAGGAGGGTTTTTTTGTCTCAACGTGACCGTGGGAAACTTCGTAAACTCCGCGGGCTCGACGGTTTAATCATCCAAGTTTGAGGCAGCTTCTCGACTTCTCTCTCCGAAGGGAAGCGCAGGGAGGTGAGCAATCGCCGCTGCCGAGGAGGACACGTGAGGCGTTGCGAAATAGGCCGGCGCCGCGGCTCTGCACGCGCACGTGTTGGGAGGCTACTGCTTCGAACTGACCCCCTTGAAGGCTCCTGTCCTTGCTACCGGTCAATTAGTGCTTGCAATTTGATGCTGCTACAGTTGTGTTACCACAGGGTACAACTCTGCCGCCTGTGTGTATGGCCGAGGTCACTGCTCATTCCTGTTCTTGCTACTTTCTCTGTGTTCCGGCATAACCTTCTGATGTGTGCGAGCTTCCGCCTTCCCTTTTTTGAGAACAGCTCCTGCTGTGTTAATTCATACTGCCGCTCTTCGTTACTACCTTTGCCATCGTTTCACTTTGTTTCTCTTCGAGAGTCTTAAGTTGATGTCAGTGTTGTGGTGAGAATCTGCGGCCCTATTCTAGTGCTTCTCGCTCTACAAGTTAGAGTATGCCCCTTGGTAGGAAGGCACATGTATGCCCATTCACAGCAGAAGTGAACTAACTTGGTTCACCATAGGGCTAGAACCCACCAGTGCTGCTGATAATTTTGAATTTTCATACAGCACAAAACGACGGATTGGGCGTTCCTACATCGTGGGCCTCCCGCCCCAGCCTATTTGATCCCCACTACTAGTTGTACCACTTATATCCACTCGTGTGCTTCTTAAAGGGGCTGACAACCACTTAACACGATGAGCCCTGTCCACCCGAGCCGTTCTGCGCCTGATTCTGTAGGCTGTAAGTAAGATTCTCCCATTCTAAGTTGGTTGGATTGAGCCCATTAGTTTCTTCCGCCCACATAAACTTCCTACTTTCTACACCCTTCCAAGCTGTCGGATTTTTATTCGTGTGATAGCAGAAGTTGAACAACAAACACAACGGTGAGGAACATACATATCCCACCTTTGTGATTAAGTGGCTTATACACTGTCAGTCGATTAAAAGCTGCGGTGAACTTTTCGAAGGCATGGTGCGATCTCGTCTTTTATTGCGCTATATGCTTGCTCATTAGCTAGGCTGTAAGTAAGATTCTTCCATTCGAAGTTCGTTGTGTCGAGCGCATGCAACAGTTTCTCCCGCCCACTCATGCTTCCTATTTATCGCTTGGGCCCCCTCCTAAGACGTTGCGATATTTATTGATAGCTTAAATTTACCAACAAATAATACAGTAGGGAACACACATATCCCCACTTTGGTGGATCAATTAGGTGGCATTTTTGGAGTGCATGGCGCGATCTCATCCTTTAATGCGCTATATGTTTGCTTCTTAGCTGCGGGCTGTAAGATTCTCCCATTCGAAGTTATTTCGGCTGAACGATTTTTATTCGATTGATAGCAGCAGTTGAACAACAAATACAATAGTGAGGAGCACACATACCCACTTTGGTGATTCAATTAAGAGGCATTTACGCTATCAATCAAATAACCAGTGGTGCTATCGGTTTTCCCTCAGATCTAACCGATCGGGATTGGAGTTGCCTGATTATGTCGGCCGATGGGAGCGTTCCGCAGTAGATTGGGCGTTTTGATCAGGCAATCGATATCGATCGATATTATCGATCACTTGAGTGGTGCTATCGGTTTTCTCTCAACCGAACCGACCACGATTTCTATCTGACACATCGGAGGTAGGGAAATCAGAGACAGAAAATCTCACAAATCTCAAAAGGAGGGAGGCTTAAGTCACTGTCTGTAGTGGTTCGTCAGCAGCGGAAACCAAGTTCCCGTCCCACCCCCAGTTTTCGGCTACAATAGGCTCTCGGAATAATTCTTCCCGTACGTTCCCTCAAAATTAGTGGCTAAGGCGGAGCCGGCGACCAACGCTGGTCGAGTATATTCGAAAAACGTGGTTTTTCTGAATATTCGAATTCGAATGAAAAATCAAGCTGCATGATAGACATGATAGACGGTAGCCCAAGAAGAAAAAGTGAAATCCATACATAGCGGGTACTAGTTAAGCACGAGGTTTTTATCGACAAGCCTCTCATAAACCCCATTATGCATAGTAAAAATGTGGTGAACTTATCTGAAAGGAGTAGTGAGCTGTAAAATGCCGCTCATGAGGAACAAACGAAAGGTTAGCAGAGGGGACACAATCTGCTGAGCCACTGTACGCCTCTAAATCACTTCAAAACGATCACTTTTGGAATTGGTGGCTGATTTCCTGATCAAGAACGTTCATAAAACAACGCTTTCGCCTAAAGGCAGCTAATAAAAGACTGACGACGAAGTATTATGTGTAGCAAATCTGTCCTGCTCATCTACAAATGTGAAATATCACAATGTCATTGAACAGTGGTGTACGATGTTGTGAAGCTGTTGAGCCAAGATTGTTATGGGCCACTGTTCAACGGCATGCCAAGATTCAACGACAGTCGAACATGGAGTATCACCCTGTCAATTTTGAGGCCGCAACATGTATTACAGGTAGCTAGGAATAGGCCAGCCATGGGGGCCGTTCTCCTTTGCTGGTGATTCGTCCAAGTAAGGTGGTGATGTCCGTTCCTCCACATGGAGCCACTGGAAACTGCTTGCTTTTGCGAGCCGATTAAATATGGACAATCGAATGCAGGCGACATGCGCTAGTGACAGGCCAACCCTATGAACACTCTGTGCCACATCATGTGGTCGATGACGTTGCAGAACTCTCGAAATGATGCTTCGGTGTCCGAGGGAACCGACGCACGCTCGCCAAGCCCGGCGAGTGTACTAAGTACGCGAGGTCTCTGGTGCGAGGAGAGCGGCGGGGCACAAGTGAGCTAGTCCGAAAGTTCCGAAATGTAGGTAACACACGCGTAGTAAGGTTGAATGTGGGTACGTTGCGGCCCGCTCGCGCGAGTTGGTAGAAGCACTGAAGCTTAGAAAGACTGACTTCTGTGCGGTGCAGGAGACAAGGTGGTGCTGCTGCAAGTCGGGGGAGATTAGCCATGGCCTTGAGGACGTTCCTTGCGGCAGTTCCAGGACCACCAGTGGTATGGTCGTCTCCAAGATTTCCGTGACGCGATTACAAGCGTGGAACGTTTCGATGACAGCTTGATGAAGATTGTTGTCGCCGTAGAAGAGCGACGATGCCATTCCTGTTCCGAGCGAAGAAAGCGGCAAAGAAGGCAGTGGCGGCTGCTAAAACCGCATACTACGCTGATGTGAACGAAAAACTGGAGACGCGCAATGGTGAGCGTTATCTCTACCGACTCGCCAATGCTCGCTGTCGCCAAGTAGAAATAGAAGACATCGAAAAATTCTTTAGCGTTAACGACAACGACATCTTCTGATGGATTGTAAGAAGGCTGTGAAGCGATGGCACGACAACTTCAAGGAAATTTCTGATGTAGAATTTGAATATCCTGCTGTTCCTTTTGCATCATCATCTGCTGTATACGGTCCCATTCAAAAGATCACAGTGAGCGAAACTGAGACAGCCCTGATGAAGATGAAGTCAGGCAAAGCCACTGGTCCTGATGACCTGCCGGTCGACCTGTGGAAGTCGAAGGGTTGGTGCCCCTCTGACTGGCTGACAGTTTTTCAAACAGGTTGTTGGTCAGAGGAAAGTGCCTGAGAGTTGGCAGCAAAGTACGACTGTTCCGATTTGGAAGAAAAGGAAAGCCCTGTGGACCGCGCTAACTAACGTCCGACTCTCCTACTTTCATGAAAATCGTTGAGCGAATTGTCGATGGGCGTAACCGGGATGTCGTCCAGCTTTCCAATTATCAGTGTGGTTTCGTTTCCGGCTGCAGTACGGTTGATGCCATATATGCCGTTCGTCTTCTGCTGGAGAAGCACCGTGAGAAAAACCGGTGCATTTTGCATTCTTGGACTTGGAGAAGGCCTTCAACCGCGTTCCGCGAGACGTTATACGGTACGCGTTGCGACGACAGGGCGTCCCTGAAGATCTTATTGAGTGTCTGCGCATCCTCTACTCGTGTCCAATAAGCCAAGTGCGAGCACCACAGGGTACCTTGATGGAGTTCCCACTCTCTGTTGGTGCAGCAGGGGTCTGCACTCTCCCCACTGCTCTTCGTGGTCGTCATGGATGCAATTACACGCGATTACCAAAACGCGCTCCTTGGACGCTGGTGTATGCCGATGACGTCATGCTTGCAGGTGAGGAGAAAGCCGAACTCGAGCGACAGACACAGGCATGGTACGATCGCTTGACATTGTTCGGTCCCAAGCTAAATGTCGAAAATACGGAATACTTGACGACGGATTTGAGTGAGCACGAATCTATCAAGATCAATAGTATTGAGCTCTCATGAGTTACATCTTTCAAGTATCTTGGATCAACAGTCGCGTCCGATGGCAACCTAAAAGGTGAATGCACGCGTAAGTGCATCCTGGTCCAAACTGCGCTCGTTGAGTGGGGTGCTTTGCGACAGGGAAATACCTGAGCACCTCAAATCGCCGCGGTTGTAGAGACGTAGAACAGTCATCCGCCAAGTAGCGACGTGTGCTGAGTGCCGCCCTGACGAAAAAAGCGCCTCAGTGTATTGGTCTACGATGATATGACCACGTCCTTCGCACTAACGACGACGCGGTCTGTAAGATTGGCATGAATCTTGAAGTCCCTGGAGAACGGCCCAGAGGACACCCGAAGCAATGTTGGCTAGATACGTTGCATATGGACTTAAAGGTAGCTGGTGTCCATCCTGACCAAGCGTTTGATCGTGAGAAATGGGTTCACCACACCAGAATACAGACCCCGCCACCGGGCAAACGCTATTGAAAATGACGGTGAGTTGCCCAAGTAAGTGGTAGGAACAGATATTTCTTACTTGCGAGTGAACTTGTGAATGTAACTAATCTCCAGCCAACATATTGCTTAAAGGGCAAACGTGCAAAAATCGATCGATAAATAACAGCCAGTCGATCTATACCGCCTCCCATTTGTGAAGTCTGGCATGCGGCTGACATGTGCTCGCGACTGCTCCCCCTCTCAATGGCCAACTTAGAGCAAAAATCGATAAAATCGATAGGTAATACCCGGTCGAAAAACAAGTCTATCCACTGTGCTACTGTAGAGGAAAGAAAACAATAATGTCGGTACTAAGCGGGCTGGTTTCTGCTGCACACCGGCAGGTATCTTAAAACGGCTAAGTTATACCAGACAGACCCCGGAGTTCCTTCCCATGCCTAGGTCTCGGCTCTCCAGAGTACAGAAACCGTGTTTATGTGAGTTCTGCATGACCATGTGCAATCTTGCAGCTGGCACCAGCCCGCTAATAATATAACGTCTTTCTTTACCACATCTCTTGGACAAAAATGTGTCTATGTTATAGTTCCACGTTACCATATGATTACAGAGCATGACCGCGCAGCAGGAGATGCAGGCTGTCGCGCACCCCAACTACTGGTACCAGATTTCTTTTTGAAGAATAAAACAGTGATTTGTTCATCGGCCACCTTTTATTTATGCCGCTCAACATTGTGAGATATTGTGGTAGTTCTCACTTTTGCTAGAAAGGCTTTTCGAGAAGTGAATCAATGAGGCGCTCGGTATACCGGTCCGAGCTGCTACCGCACCAGGGCTTTTATTCGCAGAAAGAACCGCTATGGAGATCCTAATTACCCGAGGAATCTAACAACCCTTTTCAAAATGCGCTGTTACACAAATTCTCACAGGTAACTTATTTTGAAGGTATAAAGACGCGGTAGGTTAGTTTGGAGCTCACAAAGGCGTAGATAAGTTAGTTCCAAGTGACGAATAAGTTGGACGGTAGCCATTGCGCGAGTTACCTGTAGGTTTTTGCAGCGCAATTGAATGCAAGTAACTGTAAAAAGTGATGTTTCACTATTCTTAGGCTTACAGGTAACTAGCGTAGTGTGAGAAATGAAGTAGACTGATGGTTGGTTGTAACGTGACTGTTTAAATTTTTCTGAGAAGCGTAGAAAAGCTCTTGCCTTTGTGTTTCTGCTCCTGTACAACACGTTTTCGATAGTGTAATGCTTGAAAATCCACACATACGCCTGGATTTGGAATGAGCTTAATGTGGAAGAGATTTAGAATTTAATTGAACTTAGCTGTCAGGCCGCACGAAATGTTAAATCGCCATTATCCCCACTACTCTAGAAGGCGGTTTTTTGAAAGAGGTAGGCAAGAGAGAATTCAACATTCAACCATCATCTATATATTACATACTCACCGTCTCTACCATCTACTGTCAATGTTCATTCCGTTTCGTTGGTTTGTTTCATTCCTCCCGTTCGCTATTATTTGCCAAAAACCGAACAACTTTGAAACTATAGAAAACGAAACAGGAACTAAACAAAACGTGACAAATGCAGAAACAGCTAGAAACAAAAACAACCTACAGTACAAACATGTTCATTATGATCGAAACCATGTTCTACTATTTCTCTTAGGGTTCTTTATGTGCCATTTCACGTCAATCTGGGCAATTTCGAAATTGATTTGAACAATGTTCAAATAAAAACGAAGTTGAGTCTAATTTAAGCCCTAAGCCCTCTATTATTAACTTACTTTGGTACTTTGTTGGTCCTTTTGGGGATGTGAACATGCGCTTTCTCTGCGTAGATTGGAATTTATTTGCTTTTCCAAAAAAAATTTTAAAGTTATTCCGGCACTATTGTACTTTCACAACTCCACGAGTCGAGGAGAGGTCGAAAAAAAAATTTTCGCCCAAACTTCGGCTAAGGAGGTTATTTGAGGTGCTGATCACGAATATGACATCCGGTTTTCGTTTTACGCTGGAGTTTGGGCGCAATCGTTGACCGTTACCTTACTCACCGGTACCCACCGTAACCTACCGTACTCCAACGTAAAACGAAAAACAGATGTCAGATTCGTGATCAGCACCTCAAATAACCCCCCTAGCCGAAGTTTGGGCTAAAAAAATTTTTTCGACCTCTCCTCGACCCGTGGAGTTGTGAAAGTACAATAGTGCCGTTATTCCACATTTTCCTTGAAGGAAAGGGTATCCTAACCATCTTGGAGAGACTGCAGTTTAACCGGCAAGAATCTCGTTTGGATTTGGAAGACGGGCTTTTTTGATTTCAAAGGCATTAGGCTTGTTTAGAAGAGTTTACAATTCGAAAATGTTACATATGTATTATGTGGTCTAGGTGTATTCCCTTTCTTCATGATTTTGATGGCCGATGCAACTTCTGGCTCCATATCGAAAGAAAACCCTTCAGCAAGTATGATCACCTTGGGCAGATGTAGAGAGGACTAAACACCTTGAGGCAGGTGTGCAGAGGAGTGAAAAAGATTGAGTAAAACTACTGAAATGATGTTCTCCATGGATCTTGCTAACGTTAGAATTCTTCCGTCTTTATCTATGTGGGGTGAAATGACGGCTTTCCGATCATTGAGACCACCCATACTTGACAGTGCTCGTACATCGTGACCAAATAAAACAAATGTTTCATTAACATTTTTACTACGTCTCTTTTTGGAGATTCGTTATTTTCATACCCTAAAAAAGTAATCTTGGTGTCTGAAATATCTCAAACAATTTATTCATCTAGTGGTTTTAGGCTTATTTTAAAGAAATGAGAGAAAGGGTGATTTTCTGATGTATCGCAAATTGTCTAGTTCGGTGTGAATTTGGTACATAACATGATTCTGTTATCAAGGGGACATAAATGTTCAGACGTGATTATGCTTACCACTACATCATAAAACAAAACTGAACACACCGCAGAAGCAGCCAAAAACTAAGATAACTACAATACAAGATGAAGCAAAATGGAAACAAGCATGGCAGCATTCAACAAAATAAAGTATTTTAGAAAAGGATGAGGACAGTTTTACGGGGCAGGCCAGCGGCATCACCGAAGCTAAGGAAAAGAAAGCGCTCATGGAGGAGGAAACATCATCAATACCGACCAAGACTATAGGGAAGCCATCTAGATTCTGAGCAATCCTGCTGCAGCTTTAGCTCGATGAAGTTGAAAAGGGCGGCGTGGATGGCGAATACCTATTGGCAAAGGCGTGAGCTGAAGATCATCACGTGCAAACTCGAGTTGCAAGTGTGACGCAGGATTCAATCTCGTGGACTTCAGACAGAAGAACGAGTATGCGTACAATGAGATGCCTCTTCATCGTGAACGTCTTTACGGCTGATGTGGGTCGAATCAATAGGAACACATACAGACCTTTGGTTGGTTTGGTTTTTATTTATTTTGGTTTTTGACATGACAAATCATTCATGTGACAATAAACCTTTATGAATATCACGCGACCTTAAAAAATACACAGTAGCAACAACTTGCACAATTTCAACGTCGCAAGTAACAACACATAACAACCGAGACGTAAATCGTAAAAAGGATAAAAATACAAACAATGCAAAGCTAACGTGGCATGCCACTCGATGCAATATCTACATGTGACTAGACCAGCTCCCAATTTACTCGTAGGCGCAATATACCTCACGTTCGATTGTCGTAGGGGACACTCATGCCGTTGAACAGTGCTAGCAGGTGGTTTGAAGCTGTGGGCCAGAAGCGCTGAACACACTATCGAATTGAGGTTTCGGTCTAGACGCCTTCTTCAGATATATTTTGTTTGTTTTCTTAACAGTTTGAGTTTATACAAGTTGTTGAATTGGCGCAAATAGGGTCGGGGGGGGGGGGGAGCACCATAGCATGGCGCGGCTACATACACAATAATGTAAATGCAGCCTTATTTCTTTGTTTCGATTATAGATTCACATCTTATGTGCTTCCTAATTGGACATGAGAGCGAACTCTCGGATGTAGGCAATTTTAACACGGGTGCGTTACTTGAGCCACACCCTGGAGCCCCTTCCCCTGCCTAAATCTGTGCTCTCCTCCTCTGACGCGGAGGGGAGCAAAGAACAGAGATACAGCTTTGTTTGTTTGTTTTCTTTATTATCAGTGTGGTTTGTCTAGTTTTTTTTTCGTGTTGGTGACACTTTTTATGTGACCCCCCGGACCATATTCGCGCCCCTCAATTTTCCAAGTTGTCTTTTTTCCACTCAAACCGCTTAGAAAATATACAAAATATGTCTGAAGAAGGCGTATAGACCGAAACCTCAATCCGATAATATGTCCAGCGCTCTTGGCCCGCAGCTTCAAACCACCGGCTAGCACTGTTCATCGGCATGCGGGACCCCTACGACAATCCAACGTCGCCTTACGAGTAGATTGGGCCTAGTTGCACGTAGATATTGCATCAATTGCATGCCACGTTAGCTTTTGCGTATGTTGCTTACGAGCTACAAAGCGGAGCAAGGAACTTGCGACATTGAAAATTAAGCAAGTTACCTGCATGCTTTGTGAAGTTACTTGCTACCTCAGTGTGAGGCAATTCTGACTTTAAAAAATTAAGTAAATTACCCGCGACTCTGAAACATCAAGTAAGTTACCGTCGGGATTAAAAAATTAAGTAAGTTACCTGCATCCTTAGTGTAAGTTACTTGCATGTTGCATGTGAGTTTGCAAATCTAGGGCCCTAGGTTTTTTTCACTTACACACGACATTGTTTCAAGTTACCCGCAACCTGCGCTTTCCTTACTTGAGGGAATTCACTTCTAACACTAATGAAACATGTAACTTGTCCAAAAATTCCTGAGTTTGGACCGCGTCCACCAGCGAATAAAAGCGCAACTTTTGCCTTGTGGTTATCGATAAATGAATGTAGCAATACCAATACCATGTCAACGTGCTTTCACCAAAATAAGAAATCATAGCGGCCGACCACAAAATACATGTGGAAAAGCTTTTGGGGAGCAAGCTGAACATACAAAAGCGCGCGGCAGCCGCGGCGACTGCTGCGGCAAGCGCGACATCTACACAGTGTGTGCTGCTACAGTTACGAAGACTAACGCTCTTGTAACTGCATAAACTGCTTTGGATAGCTCTGCTCAAGTATTTGAGAGTCCTGCACATAATTAGAGGAGATGGTTATTTTGGGTGGGAATTGCATGACCTAATCCAAGCAATAGACAATTGCTGCTATTGTGAAACGATTTTGGGTTCTTTCATGACACGAAGCTTCATTTCTAAGTCACATGTCTAGTTACAATACAGCATAACTCGGGAGTTTTTAGAGCTCCGTTTCCCCCATCACAGCTCACATAGGAGCGATGGGTCAGTGGCGATTCATCGCGCGTGCGGCAGAGGCCGCCGCGAGCGCGGCGAAAACTTGTATGTTCATACTACCAGCCAAAGCTTTCTATTCCAAAACAAGCAGAATAGCTCGTCAACAGCAATTGGAAGCCAATGCAACGCTTCACTCTATAGTAGTACTTGTGCGCGCATGTGCACAATTCTTCACTGTACATCGCTGTTAGTCTTTAACTCATTTTCGCTTCCAGTATAATCCTCCATCGTCACTCAACTTCACTCGTCAACCACAAACTGTACTTGCAATCGCAACTTACTACGATCAATCTCGCATCAACATACGTTCCTCCACACAGCATTTCGCATCGCCAATTCATTAGCTCGAACTCACAACAAGGACGACGGATCAATTTCAAACCAATGATCAAAGTTGATTATGGAGTTGACTACGGAAGCCTACTGTCGTCCTCAAGGTCACCCACTGCAGGTTCCGAGTTGATCTATGCGATGTCTCTATAACGGTACAATTCTCATCGTACGCAAACATATTACCGTGATTTCTTCTACACATCCACTATGCCCATCTCATTTTTTTCTTCCTCTTGTTCCCGTAGTGTTCTGGCATACTGCTACAACTGTCGGCTCCTTCTCTTCATCCTAGTCCAGTGTGCTTATCTCCCCCTTTGACGAGTAGTCTGCTATAAGTGTTTGCGTTGGCGTGACCTCGCCTGACAGAACGAGGCCACCGCCTTGTCTACTCATATTCATTTCATATAAGACCATATTCTACCACTGAAAACTAGAGTCCTACCAATAAGCCTTTTGATAAACCATCGCACTCGCAGAGGCAAGCGCAAAGAAGCCATAATACTCTAAGTGCACACAGAGCGTCAACATACGCTCATAAACTAGGACAAATACCGAGAGAAATCTTCCTGCGCATCACATTAATAGTTTTCGTAGTTTTGAATCGACACCTTGGCGCAGGACGGTTGAACACCGTGAAGTCCTTGCGAGGAACAAATGCTCATACCACCGCAGATGCCTATGAAAGTACTATACAGATCGGATTTTACTTTCAGTTTTTGCTCTTTGCGCAGCTGTATCTTTGACTATTTCTTCTGCGACTTAACTGCTCCTTTGCCAACAAGCGATTGTTAAGAAGTGAAGATATTGAGGACGTGAGGGCATCCGCTGACGTTACCTGTAGGTAAGCCTTTTCAACTCATTAATCTCCTTCATGAGACAGGCCTTTTCACGCTCAGATTCCTTCATCTTGACTTCGGCGGTGTTGACCCACTGTTTCAGTTCGGCGATTTCGCTGAAAACTGAATCCTAGACAAAGGAGGCAACCGTACTGCCTAAGCCCTAGTTTATACTTGCGCCGCTAAGCGGCGCGGCACCACGACCGCCATAGATATAGATTTTTCGCGCCGCCTGGTAGATATCTATCTCAACCATCGTGCCGCGCCGCGCAGCGGCCCAAGTGTAAACTAGGGCTAAGACCAGGATTATAAAGATTACTTTGCCTTGTCCTGCGTGAGCCTAGCTTGTTCGTGACAGTACTGCATCAACTTTTGCAACTTCTCCCGCTTAAAAAGAAGTGGTCGGATTAAACGAAACGAGTGGATCTATGGCCACTAAAATCAGCTCGGAATAGATTTTTTCGTTGGGACGCAACTTTGGCATTCGAGCACGGTTGTATCGATATGACCGCCCTACTTAAGCTCTTTCGTCGCTCAGGGGGAGTCTGCAGCAGGCTAGGGAAGGGACTCCAGGGTGGGTGCGGTCCAAGCTGTTCGTGTGGAAGCTGCTTTCGTCGCCCAGGGGAGTGCAGAGCTGGGTTCTGGAGAAGCGGATACAGCTAGAAAAATGCGCACAAAACACCCGAAAATGGTGCAAACGGCAAAACCGCTCGAATCTCAGTCAGTTAGTTGAAATGCAAAAATCCCGCGACGCAGGGTAACCGAACCCCCGCCTCCCTCGCATGAGGAAGCCCCATCCACTGCGCCACGATCCGTCTGGCAGTAGGGCCACCCCGGCCATACATGAGACCGAATCGCATCGGTCGAATCGTTGCCAGTGAACTGGTCCGCCTGGCAGTGTGCCGAGGCGGCGCACGGTTTTTCGTCGTGTCGTCTCGCGCACTCCAGCGTTCCTGCTCGCCACATCCGGAGTTCCTTCGGCTGCGGGACATTATGTACGAATGGTCGCCGCGGACGCGGCGACTCGCGCGGCGAGCGCGGCAGAAGACGTCGCAATTGTTTGACTTCAGCGGCCAGTGGTATCTAGACCTGCATCAAAACTTGCACATCAAGTGTTAGAAAGTGTATACAAGCTCAGTTTCACTGCGATAGTGTGTCATATTTTCAGCTTTTCCTGAAGAAGCATCATATAAAATTGAGCATTAGAACGTTGCTTAGTTCTATAACTCGAACTCAATTTCTGAACCAGAGCATGTTTCCCTCAAGCTCCTGCAACAGCAGAAAGAGATATCAACAACTCAAACCTAGCGTCTGCAGCAAGTCATGAGGCACAGCTCCCACGACCGCTGCGGAGCTCATCGCGCACGCGACAGTCGTCGTCGCAGGCGCGGCGACCATTCGTACATAAAGACCGCCCCTCCCTGCGCTCACTCTGCTCATCTCACTCTCGCCGCTCGCGCGTGACGGAATTTTTCGGGGAGCAGTTCACATGTAGTCCGGTCGAATGGATCACGGCTAGGGTCCGTCTGATTGGAGCGCGCCATGGTGGCTGCAGCGCGCACTGCCAGCAACGGGGCTGGCTACGCGTGAGTCCGCAGCTGTGTTCCACGGTGGCGAACTGAGCTAGAGCAGAACCGGGCTAGGGTAGAGACTCCAGGGTGAGTGCCATCCAAGCTGCTCGTGTGGAAACTGCATTCCTCGCTCAGGGGGAGTCTGCGGCTAAGTTCAGCGCTCGAAGAGCGCAGAACAGGCTAGGGAAGGGACTCCAGGGTGGGTGCCATCAAGCTGCTCATGTGGAAACAGCTTTCGTCGCCTAGGGAGAATCCGCTGCTGGGTTCTGCGCTGTTCGAGCGGAGAAATGCATATGGCTGGAAAAATGCGCAAAAATTGCACAAAAAAGTTGCACAGGTTAGAACCCCCTAAATCCCAAGCAATCAGCTGAGATGCAATCACTGCCACAAGGTGATAACCGAACCACCGACCTCTCACGTGTTAATCGACACGCTGCCCACTGCGCCACGATCTGCTCGTCGGGACTGCCATCGCGAGCGCACAAGACATCGATCGAACGTGGCAACGTGGACGCCGACGCGCGATCTCTAAGCTAGGAGGGCGCATACAGCAAAAGACCAAAGGACCCCCGCTGCAAATAGCCGCGATCGGTCTAATGTCCACGTGGAGGCTGACGCAGCCCACGTGTGCATTCGCGTCCGTCTACGGGCAAAGGTCAACCAAAGCAGCGGGGTGGCGAGAGCGCAGAGAAATAGACACTCCTGCTGCGCTACGAGCGAGCGAGCTGACTCAGCGCCCGAATGAGAGAACACGCTCGTCGTCTGCGTCTCCAGGGTTCGCCGATTGTTGCGGAAACTTGCTGTAGATGGATACTGAATTTCAAGAAGGCCGTATTCCAAAAGAGGACTTCCTGCAAGTCAGAATCGAGATGCACCGAAACCGCTACTTTCTACGGGAATAAATATGATGATTCCAAGAAATGAGGGCGTAGAAGCGGTCCATCCTCAGACCTTCTTTATTGTCCGTCTCGCTCCAGCAAAGCATTAGTGCTTATGGACAGATCAGTACTGTAGGTTTATTAGGGAGACACACTTCAGTGTCTTTACAACCTCTCATTTTCTCTAGTCTTATGTATAGCCTGCCACAGCGGGTTGCGTTGGAGTCCGTACTCCTTCGACTGATAAAAGGAATTCACTTGACAAGGAGCGGGAGAGGCACGACCACTCACCGTTTCGCAAGAAAAAAAAAACAGTTCCTCACCCTCAAGTCAAAAACTGACACCGAAGAAGCACTTTTTGATAGTTGATCCTTGAAGCGTGAAGCTTCTTGAAGCCATGTGTCGTGGAATAACGGCAAAAATTCCAATCATGCTCGTAGAGCAAGCAAAACAGCAAAGCTTCTAGTTGCGCAGAACTTCACATGTGGCCATAAACACTGTTGCGTTCAACCCAGAACATGGCACCTCCCAAGCCCCATAAACGGAAGAGGCATCGCTCCCACGTAATGGCCATTCTTGTTGTTGACTAAATGTCATTGTCTCTACGCGATCTTTTCCACCCAACCTGTGCCAGAAAAGGTCGAAATCTAATCTCATCGATGTTGCTGATATGCCAACTCCTCCAGCAGACGCTCTTCCTTTGAGAAATGAGTGCTAATGAAGTGCACTGGTCGACTCACCCAACCTCGGTTCCAGTAGGGTACTCTAGCACCGACGTGTTTCGCTGTCTGCACTCTAGCGCGGGCAAGAAGAGACGTAGGGGCTATGCGAGGAGAATCTCTAGTACGGAGAGCGCAAACGGCGCGACGTATCGGCGAAAACATGAGTCATGGTTGTCCTTTGCCCTGTAACCCGCCGCAAGGGCTGGTGTACGCAACACTGCGTACTTTTGCCGGCAGTTACGACCTCTAAAGAGCTCCGCACACTTCTGCGGCGTTGCCGCAGCCGGCAGCCGGCAAAAGTGCGTCGAGCGAGTGTGTTCCTGCACCATTTGCGCGCTCATACGCCACGAGTCTATTCCGGTCTGATTCTAGTGATCTTAGCAGTTCTCAAACGAAACTATGGAAACCGTGTATGGTACCTGCTTTTTCAGATGGTTTAGCAAGCTGTACACGAGCATTTGTTGGAAGTCGTACTTTCGTTTTAGCACGGCAATTTTCTCCTCAATCAGTTTTTTTGGCGGCTATAAACATAAAACACGGTCTGCAGTATCTACATGTAACAACCAGCAAAAGCTTTAACATACCTTGAAAAGAGATCGCAGCTTTGAATCCATGTTCGCGCTAATCTGGATCGACTTCATCTCACGCTTGCACACATAACACAGAAGAGGGCTACCTTCTAAGAACCATCATTAGCTGCTTATAAACACGAATAAAAGTCGGAGACAGCTCCTGTTCTCTCTTCCTAGGGCGATTAACCTGATTCTTTCTGCAGACAGTTTTGGCAGAGCAGGTGACTACAACTCGTCAGGAAATATGGCGGTTCTGATTGACCACGTGGCTGCTTGTAGCAACAGTTGCAGTGCAAAAAGTCGGCCATCGCAGTGCAATGATCGACTCTAGATGGAGGCCACTGCAATTTATAGATTTCTGGGTACATAACGGACTGATGCCCACGTCGCATCACAAGGCATCTAAAACGGACAGGTCAGATCATTCCTTTACTTGCCTAGTTCTGTGCGTTCAACAATGCGAGGAAGAGGGGGGGGGGGGGAGGGAGCACATCAGTACTCAAACACAAGTACGAGGTGACGTGGCATTTCCCACGTGCGAGACGAGTTATTTCCAGTTTAGTTCGCGCAAGACGTAGCGTTTCACCTAAGCCCTTCGTGTGCAACCTGCTTTGCACGTACATATGAGTTAGGTTGTGTACAATGTAGGAAATTCCACTTCACCATATCCGACTGCTGCGTTCTGGTAGGTGGAAGCTCATGGGCAGCCCCCTCTTCCGCGCATTGCCCCAGAGAACTAAAGGCCTTCTCACACTTGGCTACTCGGCAGCCCTATCTGTAAGCATAGAGCTGCCGCGTAGCTGCAGATACCCAATGATTCAAGGCATTTTTGCCGCTGCAGCCGCTTTGCTGCGGCGGAGTTCTGTTCTGGGGCTGGTTTCATAAACATTTAAACCGTGGGTATGCGGGGTATAAGGGGTAGAGGTAGGATAAGAGGGCGCCAATAGGATGCGGGGGTCACCTTATAAAAGGTGTCACCAACACGAAAAAACGAGACAAGGCATACTAATAGTAAAGAAAACAAACAAACAATGCTGTAGCTCTGTTCTGCGCTCCCCTCCGCGTTAGCGGAGGAGAGCACAGATTTAGGCAGGGGAAGGGCAGGGTGTAGCTCAAGACGCACCCGTGTTAAAATTGTCTACATCCAGGAGTTCCCTCCCTTGTCCAGTTAGGAAACACATAAGACACGGATCTATTATTGGAACGGAGAGATTAGACTGCATTTCATTCGCTGTATATAGCTACTCGCCACGCCGGCCCGCCGCACCACGCTATGGTGACCCCCCCCCCCCCTGTTCTGGCATTCCGCCAGAACTGTCGGCTCACCCTCTTCATCCTTCTCCATGGGTGCTTATCTGCCACTCCATGACGAGAAGTTTGCCATAAGTGTTGTTTGGCGTGACCTCGCATGATAGAAAGAGGCCACGCCTGTGTCTGTGTCGACTAGGATTACACATCAACATATTCTACCACTGACCACTACGGTTCTGTAATAAACCTCTTGTGTAGCCATCATACTCACAGAGGTAAGCACAAAGGAGCCATAATACTCCTAGTGCATCAGAGCGCCGTCATACGCTCATAAACCGGGACACCCCCCCCCCCCCCCGGACCCTATTTGCGCCTATACGAGTCAGGTAGAGATAAGGTAAAAGTCAGCGACGCAGGCTTCATCGTGGGCATCTCTACTCCCTATACTCGCGGGTTAGTGGTTGATGAATCCAGCCCCTGGGCTCTAGCTGATCGTGGCAGGGATCTAGAATGGAAACTGATAATGATGATGATAATGAAACCGCATTGGTGATGGAGTGGGGCGAGGATGAGTGCCGCGCCACGTCGTCCTTTCACTACTACGAGGCAGTTTTGCCTCCTACGCGGCAGTTTTTCTGCCTACCGTGTGCCGCGTTGCCGCAAAAGTGTGCGGAAGCCTTAAGGAAACGTGTTGTGTGATTTTTCTACGAGCACGTGCACTAGCAGCTACGTACCGGCTTCGGTATCCGGTACCTGAGAAGGCAATGGGAGACACATTCAGTGCGAATCCCGAATTGCTTTTCGTTCGAGTAGTTCTCCAAGCAAATGACAGAATACTTCGTCTCGGCCGTACTTCAGTGCACGTGCTGCGTCGAAGGCGCAAACACCTTGGGTCTCTTTCAAACCACAGAAAAAAGAGAATAAACAAGGGCGCAATCCTAGCTAGCCGTCTGAACAGTTTTTGTAGCTTAACGAATAATGGATCAATCGGTTGCTCAGCATTAAATGTTCGAAGGCGACAAAATAGGTATTAGGGGCACGGGATGCACTCCTTCCTCGCCCAGGGTGTTCTCGATACACAACCAACGAAGGATTGCATGTTGAGCTTTCCTAGCGGTGCCCTAGCACTAGGACCGCATCAGAATAGTGAACTCTTGGATGAGGAAAACTATGGCAAGTCATGGTGACATTAATGCACCCGCTCCCCCAACCTCTACTGCGTATGCTCTACCCTGGTGACCATTTGCAGCTACGCGGATGACGGGTAGTCTGTAGGCATGTATACTGCGAAGAGCGATACTAAGCGATCTAGAAATAGTAGCTGTATGCGATTTTACAGTAGGGTTGGTGCAGTGTCACCTTGAAGAAACGCAAATGGGCGCTATGTGACAACGGAGGGGTTAGCAAAATTCAACAAAATATATATGCCTAGGTAGACATTTATGTAAGCAATACAAAACCACTTACCATTTAACCGGAATGGTCCTCCATGTTGCTTGGGGGGGGGGGTCGTCCGAGTATCTGTTCTGCGCTCTCCTCCGCTGACGCGGAGGAGAGCACAGATTTGGGCAAGGGAAGGGACTCCGGGGTGTGGCCGAGTTACGCACCCGTGTTTACATAGCCTACACCCCGGAGTCCCTTCCCTTGCCCAAATCTGAATCCCCCTCGGCGCGCCTCCCCTTCCTCCCGAATCCACCCCCCCCCCCCTCGCTCCAACCTCCCTCGGCACGCCTACCCCTCCTCCCTCGTTCCCACACCATACACAAGAAAAAAAACTCTTAACAAAAAAACCATAAAAACACCGCGGCCGTGAACTTCGGCGGGCAATTTAAAGGGCGTGCTCCTACTATCGGACGTGGGCCCTGGAGCGAGGATGATATTGCACGAGGAGAGAGAACGGAGGCGTGGAGTGCGCGAGACGGCGCGACGAAAAACCATCCCAAGCGGTTTTATTGTTTAGAGTTCTTTTAGAGCTTTTTTTGGCGCTATGGTGGTTGGGGGGGGGTCACCATGGCCTGCCGCGGCGGGCAGCTGCATATAGCGAATGTGAATGCAGTCTTATCTCCGCTTTTCGATTACAGATCCGTGTTTTACGTGGTTCCGAATTTGGCAAGGGAGGGAACTCCAGGATGTAGGCAATTCTAGCACGGGTGCGCCACTCGGGCCACACCCTGGAGTCCCTTCCCCTGCCTAAATCTGTGCTCTCCTCCGCGTCAGCGGAGGAGAGCACAGAACAGAGCTATAGCATTGTTTGGTTGTTTCCTTTACTATCAGTGTGTTACCGTTTCTTTTTTTTTGTCTGTGACCCTTTTTGCAAGGTGACCCCCCCAACTACCATAGCGCTTTTTTTTACTTGTGTATGATGTGGGAGGGAGGGAGGAGGGGGAGGCGCGCCGAGAGGGATGGGAGTGAGGGGGGATCCAGATTTCGGCAAGGGAAGGGACTCCGGGGTGTGGCCGAGTTACGCGCCCGTGTTTAAATTGCCTACACCCCGGAGTCCCTTCCCTTGCCTAAAATCTGGAAGCAAATTTAAGGAGAGGAATATCTGTTCTGTGCTCTCCTCCGCATCAACGAAATCACAGATTTGGGCATGATTTTTAAGGTAATTTCTAACCCTCAGGCTTAGGTTACTTAGGTCACTCGGAGGACCCCCCCCCAAGCAACATAGAGGACCATACCGGTTAAATGGTAAGTGGTTTTGTATTGCTTACATAAATGTCTACCTAGGCATATATATTTTGTTGAATTTTGCTAACCCCTCCGTTGTCACATAGCGCCCGCAAATGTTGCAAATTGACAAATTGCAAATTGAATCTCGTCAACAGCGACGGGATCTCTCAAGCCACTCCTGGGAAGCAATGAAGGAATGTCAGGTGGAAGTTGGACCCTGACGGTTGGCTGGCGTTTGAATCGGCCATTGGCGCGAAAGTCAAGCGCGCTTTGGCGCTGGAGCTCGTAATCTCTTGCCGTCTGCGCCCTCCTAGCTTAGAGATCGCGCGTCGGCGTCCACGTTGAGAATCGATCAATGCCTTGTGCTCCCGCGATGGCACAACGGGCAAGCGGGTCGTGCTGTAGTGGAAGAAGTAGCGTCGCTTCATGCGAGGGAGATCGGGGGTTCGGTTCTACTGCGTTGACATACTTGCATTTCAGTTTACTACTTGGAGTTCGAGGGCTTCGACGCGTACGCAATTTTGGGGCATTTTTTGCGCATTTTTCCGGCCGTATGCGCTTCGCCGCTCCTAGAGCAGAAACCTGCCGCGAGCTCCTCCTAAGCGACGAAAGGAGCTTCTACACCAGCAACTTGGATCGCACACAACCTGGAGTCCCTTCCTAGCCTGGTTCTGCGCTCTTCGAGCGCAGAACCCTGCCGCGGACCCAGCCTACCGCAGCAAGGGAACATTAGTCCCATCTTTTAATGGCAACTCCTGTTACTATCATGTGAATTGCCTTTAAGCGATATTTCCCACACGAGTCAGGAGAATGTTGAAATTCCATTTATTAGATGTTGTTGACAAACCAGCTTCTCCAGTAGGTATTCATCCTTTTAAGTTCCCTTGATTAATTCGCTGTCCAGTTACACTTAATACCATTATTGGACGAGATTTTTCAAATCATCGCCCTTTTATCTCATCAAAAATCGCCTTCCATAGCTCTCTCTATCTGGAACTAGCGTATGCCTTCTATACGTGTTTTGCCAAATAAAAAATGGTTGTAAATGATTCCTTCCTCCTTTGAAAAATGCGTTAATGAAACGCACTCATCAACCAACCCAGCACCGGTCGCAGTAGAGGTGTCGAGTGTTCCGCTATCTGGACTCTAGGACGAGCGAGAAGAGAAATATGGAGCAATGCGAGGGGAATCCATAGTCAGGATGGCCTGATGGATCGACGAATAGAATAGAACATGTGTTATGGTCGTCGCTTACCCTATAACCATCGAAGAATCAGACCGCATTGACAAGAGCATCAGTTTCCGTGCTCCAGCGCCAACGCGAAATTTTCGCGCCAATGGCCGATTCAAACGTCAGCCAACCGTCAAGGAACAACGGCCATCGGAATGTCATACCCTATAGGGCGGAAGTGATGCTACGGAACTAAGTCATTTAGTGAAGAATACGAAGTATGTAACACGAGAATCTGCTTAGACCTCATCTGTCAGAGACAGCTGAGATCTCGGACCATCAGTTGTCGTATTGCTGAGTTTTTTCTTTCATAGCTACCAATTTTATTCTTCCTTTTTTCGAAATATGTCGTACTACTGCACATAAAGGCGGTGTTTATCGTTCTTCAATAAACATATGTTAGAATGAAGAGATAGAGGTCCAATCCGTGCCATTGCTACACTCGCCGATACCTTACAACTGGAACAAAACCCGTCTGAGTTGTCCGGGGTGCAACGCTCACAGCTGCGCGATTCCGACACGGTTTTTATTAACCATGGAACATATGTTCCATGGTTAATAAAAACCGATCTACTAAAGGCTTTATCGTTGGAGCCAAGGATGAAGGACTTTAACGACGCTACGACGCTCTATGGGATTTCTGCCCATCAGAAGCCCCCTCCCCGACCCTATTTGCGCCGGAGAAGCATGCAAGCAAATATCTAGCTGCAGCGACTGATTAGCAGAGAGGCAACTCGGTCCCGTAACGAATTCCCCTGAATTTCACTCCGAAACTACGGTGAATAACTCAAACGGGTTTTTTGCGGCTGTAAGTTTATCAAACACTCATTCCTACCACCTTCATCACCACCTGAACACTGAAAAGCGACGCAATCGTGCCGTGAACCGTGTTGTGAAATAAATCTCCAATACTTTTCCGCCCTCCCCCCCTGAGAGTGAAGTAGACGACGCAGAAACCGCAGTGCCTCGAGGAAGTCAAAGGGAAGGAAGGGAGCGGCGAAGGGAAGCTGGCCACAGTCTACGGACGTCGAGCGCGCGCAGCCGCCTGCCGCCGCGCCCTGCCCGACGCACCCCAGTCTGGGAGGGGCGGTCTTTATGTACGAATCGTCGCCGCGCCCGCGACGACCACTGTCGCGTGCGCGATGAGCTCCGCTGTGGTCGTGGGAGCTGTGGCTCATAACTTGCTGCAGACGCTAGGTTTGAGTTGTTGATATCCCTTTCTGCTGTTGCAGGAGCTGGGGGAAAACATGCTCTGGTTCAAAAATTGAGTTCGAGTTATAAAACTAAGCAACGTTCTAATGCTCAATTTTATATGCTGCTTCTTCAGGAAAAGCTGAAAATATAACGCACTGTCGCAGTGAAACTGAGTTTGTATACACTTTCTAACACTTGATGTACAAGTTTCGATGCAGGTCTAGATACCACTGGCCGCTGAAGTCACCCAATTACGACGTTTTCTGCCGCGCGAGTCGCCGCATCCGCGGCGACCATTCATACGTAATGTCACGCAGCACCCAGTCTGGATTGGCGCGCAGCGACGCGCGGCAGAGCGCGACTTGCGGCGTATCCGCAGCGGCCGGACGCGGCCTGTCGCGTTCCCGTGTCAGCCGTAGCCGTCGTCGCGAGGGTCCCACTCCTTGGGCCGGATTCATCAAAGATACCGCTTGTATCATCTTACCCGGTTTCACCATACTGGCCTACGTAGCTATGTGATACAGGTTGGCGTGCGATCTACCTCTCATCCCCTTTGCTCACTCACCCCCAACCAGGGTCAAGCTTGAGGTTCGGGAATCGAGGGGGGGGGGGGTCGTACTGTGGCCTCGTCTGGAGGGGGGGGGAGGTCGTACTGTGACTAGGTTTCGAGAAGAGGGACGTCTGGTCATTTGGTCTTTTTTAGGTAGGAACATGGGGAAGGGTTCCATATGTACTTGCTGTAACGGCTTACTTTTTTGTGTTCACAATGTAAATTCACTTTTTAAATATGTTTCGCTTTTTGATAAATTGACCGATTTTCAGAACTTACTCGTCTGAATGCGGTCATCACGGAAGGAGCAAGCTAGTAGTGTCACAACAAGTGAGGATGGATGCAAAAAAGTTTATTTATGAATGAAATGCTGAATAAATTGTTGTATGAAGTTGTCATGTCTCTTCTTGACCGTGGAGTACACCGTTAGAAAAGATTGATGCCCTGGAAGTCTCAAGATCCTCCCGCGATCGTCGAATGTCATCGCTGTCAGCTCTATTGTTTAATCCGTTGGCGATCATATATTGTTTCACGTCAAGTTCTACGAGCGCACGTGAATTTCCTGGAAGTGTCAACAGTCAAAAACAATAAACACAATAAAACAAAGCAAGTAAGATAGATTGAAGAAACTTTTCAATGCACACCTTTTGAAAGAGAGTCTTTTGTTTGCTTCATTAAGCTGCTATCCTTTTGGAAGCTAGACGGTTTTCCTTTTGGCAAGTCTAGGACACCACGAGGGTTCAGCCATTGCCTTGCCAATTTCATAGGTTTGACGGTGAGTACGCTTGGCCCATCTCGCTCTACTCTAAAAATGCATGCAGTGAGTAGAGGCGTGGAGTTAAAAAAAAAGATCAATGGAGTAATAAATTCAATGACTTACGTCATAAGATGGTCTAAAGTTTCAGTCCCAAGATTGCTTCTTTCTCCTCTGCTAAGTCGATTAGCCGTTGAAAAGCTTCGCTCAGGATCAGCATTGCTTGCAGGAATAACAAGTATGCACTTAATAGCCTAGAAATATAATTTTTGTTTGCTAAATAAATAACTGATGTTTTGGAAAGTGCAGTTATTACCTCAGTAACCGAATCTGGAAGCATGATCTTGTCAGCGTTGTTGAGAAGCGTTTGGTAAAGCCCCACACTGTCACTATCTTGCGGAGGTCTGTAGGCCACGAGCTCAATCGCTCTACGTCCTTGGCGATATTGTCATAGAAGGTCAAAAATTCTTCCTGTGCTGGTGGCAAGTTACAGTACTTTTCCACGGATTTGATAGAACGTAGAATTAGATCTTTCCGAATCTGTGGGTTGATAGTGTCGGTTTCGTCGAAATACGCGGGATATCCTCTGTTTTCTCGAGTAGCGGATGCAGGCACACATGTAGCAAACTGTTCGAAATCGCCTCCGCACTCAATGATATCCAAAATAATGTGGCGATCCAAGGCGTACGAGAAGTCTGGTCCTGCTTCAGACTGTCGTCTGCCGGGAGTCATATATTGGAACAGAGCATTTTTCACATCATCATAGAATGCGTCGATGTGCTGTCCCGCGTTTTTATCCTTCATTCCATGAACGTAGACTTTTGCTAGAGCTAAACGCGCAAGCTGGTCAATGTCAAAATCAGGTGCATCTTCCGAGTGAAGCTCTAGGTCAACGTTCAGGTCAGGTTGCTTTTGAAGATGGCCCTTTTCAAGATTTACAAGATCTCGGAATTGTTTGATAGTTCTTACTTCTTCGGTGGCTTCGCGTTCTGCAGGCTCCATCTTCTCTAGCTCTTTGTGCTTATTGAAATCTTTAAATCTTTTGGGAAAGTAGACCACATTTATCCTTGGTGTAAAGGTTTTGATAACAAGGATAAATGAGCAGCATTCTTTAAGATAGTCAAATGAACTAAATTCCAGTATTTGTCCATTAATAGCGTTTTGTACTCCCAGTGTTCTTTCTTGGTGAAGGTTTTGGTAAGCGTCGTGCTTGATCTGATCGTTTTCGAGAAGAAAAGACAAGTGTCTCCATCGCGTAAGGTGATCAACAAGAAGGCTTTCCTCCTTTTGTAGTGCTTCGGATATCTTGGTGAGATGGTGAAGCCCGGCACTTACGTGGTGGAGAATGATGAAGTTGCGAGGATCTTTTAGAACCCATACCGCAACTTCTGCACGCTTGCGCATGTTTTCAGCCAAGGTCCTGTCAGCAGCCATCCTATCCAGGGCTTCTATCAAGACTGGATACATTCGCAGCACTTTGGATAGTGCATTTTGAAGACTTGCGGACCACCTCACTTTGTGCAGCTTATCCATGTGCAGGGGATGGAAACCCATGTCGTGGGCGGCTCTGTGGTAAAATACTCGTCCTTTTGTTCTTAAATTGGATCCGAAGAGGTGCTGCATTTCCATTATAGCGGCTTGTGCCAGCTTTACGCCATACGTTGATAGAGATGTTACGGCAAGATTTAGTTTGTGAGCAGAACAGATTGACAAAAGCAAATCACTCCTTTGGCTTTGCGAATTCGACAGTAACTGTTTTAGTTTTTCGTGAACGCCGTTAACGCTTCCTGTCATCACTGAAGCGCCGTCGCTTGAAAGTGCAACAAGTTTTCTCATAGCGAAGTTGTAAGGTTCCATCCATAATCCAGAGGGTCTAGCCCAGGAGTCGTAGCTTTGCAGAACGCGAGAAAAGGCGTCGACAATGTCATTTGCAGTCTCACTTTCCACCTCAACTAGAGAGAAGTGGAAGGTGATGGGCCGATTTGCTGGCGAAAGTGTTCGAATAAGGAAAACGATCCACTTTACTCCGTCATTTGACGTCCCGTCGGCAAGCAATGAGAACGGCAAATCATTGCTTATGATGTAGTTTAACATGTCGAACTTCATGTGTAGCGCAAACTGCTTCACCATTCGTTGTGCTGTTGTAGCTTCGTAGTGAGCAGTAGCTGACACAGCTCCAGATTTCATTGCCATTAGCACAAGCGGAAACTGCTTGGCGAATGGTAAACCGTCTTTTGCTATCGTGTACGCGGTCAATGTGGATGTCACTGTGGCTGCCATATCTTCTGGTGTTAAGCTTCGGTCCAAATTCCTAATGGCCAGCACGAATTCGTCAAAATTGTGTTTATGTTCCGTTGACTTTTTTTCGTGGCGCAGTATGCTCTCCATGAGCCGACTTATTCCTATCGCCTTCGTCGGAGTTGATAGGTCTCTATACCGTTTGAGGCATAAAACATGGCTAGCTCCTAGTAAATTGATATCGAGCACACGCGAGCCCTCTCCGGGTTGCTTCCTCTTCCTCTCATTTCTTTCTGCTTGTACATCCACTGCTTCGCATGCATCATGGTCTGCGGAGGGATCATAGGATGAAACATGGTCTCTATGACACAGTTTGCATCGAATGAAGTCAGCATTCAGACGCGAAGGATCTCTGTAGTAGCTCACCCAGGCCATATTCGTAAGCATTCCTTTCTGCTTGTAGGTTAGCTTGTGACCGTCAATCTCCAACAGAGCAAGGTCTTTCTTGAAGTGCTCCCTTTCGTCGAAATCCCTATGTAGGCCAAATTCTTTTCTCTTTTCTTCAGTTCCAAGTTCTATTCCTTCCTCATATAGGATGTTCCGCTCTTTTAGTCCTGATGATATCTCATTTACGCATTGTGCTATGTCACCGATTTTGGAGTCTAGGATACGCATCCAAGACACTATGGTATCCCAATGACCTGCGCATACCTGCTGTTGATGAGGAGATGTTGTTGAGGAGATATGCCGATCTTCCGATTGAAAATCGTTTGTATCCATGTGGAAATCGTCACCAGGTGCATGGACATCGACCGATACCGCTCTTACGTCGGCAGTACAAGGTATAGATGGACGGAGTGAAGACATAAAAATCTCTGGCAGCAAGCCCTTGAACTTCTCTCCCTCACAGTGATTGTCACTTCCTGGAGATCGCATAGAAAGCGCCCAGCGGCATCCACAGAGAGACACAGAGATGACATCGTTGATTGCGTCCGGTCGAAGGTATTGTGCAACGATTTTTGCCGAACTTCCAAAAAGTTGGGTGAGCCGCAACATCGGCAACATTTGGCTTGGGTCGTCCGTTGGTGAAAACACAACAATGTGCTTGATCCCTTTACCAAGCCACATCTGGTTATCAGTCGAGACGTCCAACTTAGTTCGTCGGTACACGACATTTCTACTGCTAGTAGTCTCTATAAGACTGAAGTAGGTTGCGAACTGCTTAGCGGCTCTGCGGTCAGGGAGATGAACCAACGCAAAGGCTGTCTGTGGTGTTTGATCGCCCTGCAGAGGTGTTGCTGGGGAGGTGAAGAATGGATCGATTACGCTCCGCTGCTTTGGATCTATTGGATGAACAAGGCACTGCGGCCAGTTCACAAAACGCGAACACTTAGCATTCTTTTCAGCGTTGTTGTAAAAATTCCAGTTATATGATGCGGACTCCACCGGAGAGCTACCAACAACAAAGTATTTGGCGAGTTTTCCTTCATGACGAGGCAGTTTGTGATTGTTAAAATCCACAAATGTGATGGTGTTGAAGTGGTCTGGCTTGCCTACCTAAAAAGCAAAGTGCGCTAAAATCAGTTCAGACTCATTCAGGCTCTAAAAGCAATTCAGAGGAAGAAAAGACTCACACGACGAGATTTCGTATTGAGCACGAGTAGACCATATTCGTTTAAATTTATCTGCGAATTGTCGGAGCAAGCATCATTGAGGGCTAACTCGAAATACTGTCCCTTTGTAGACGTTGTAAAACGAAGCGAACCAAGCTCGTTGAGGATAGGATGACATTCCCTAGCAAGTACAATGGGAATGATCGAAAGTAGTAGTGAGGCAGGAATTATCGGATGCATTGCCTCACATCTTGCTGCTGCCTCTTATATAGCTGTACTTAACCCATAAAAACCGTTGACGCTGCATTTTGACATTTGAGCCGCCACGAAGGTTCGCGCAGCCATTAGTTTAGACATTTGAGAAGCAGCCTTTTTCCACTCGAAAGAGAAGACGTGGTCGCGACAAAGTACGATGGCGTGTCAGTGCTTCCTATGTACATCACAGCGCACTTGCCGAGGTTCAACGAATTCCCCAATTTGACGTCCACTTATACATGTTTTCAATGGAAACCTGGGGCCGGATTCATCAACGACCAACCCGCGGGTATAGGGGGTAGAGATACCCACGACGAAGTCTGCGTCTCTAACTCTTAAGCGGCTTTCACACTGCAGTTGCTGCTCTTGCGCAACCGATGCCTTAATGATGAAGCATACCGCAGAGATGCAGAGGAGCAACAACAGCAACGAGGGGGTCTTTCACACTGCTGTTGCCGCAACCCCGCATCAGCAACACCGACATCGGTTGCGCAACTGTTGCGCGGCCTCAGCAACAAGGAATGATCGCCATCATTGCTTGTTGCTGTTGCTCGTCAACGGAGTCATATAACAGGTCTTATCTCATTATCTTATCTCACGCGTTGCGGCTGCAGCAAGCATCGAACTCCACCCCTTTTTCGTTGCTCGTTGCTGCAACAGCAGCAACGGCAGTGTGAAAGCCGCTTTACCTTATCGCTATCTGACTCTTATCTTATCTCTACATCTTATGCCCCGCATACCCATGGGTTTAATTGTTGATGAATCCGGCCCCTGAAGGGCTGAGCGCGCTTCCACACAATTTACTCGCTCATAGGCACAATAGAGTTTTATGTCGTCGGCGTAAGCTTGTACTTTGACACCAGTCGTCATATTCGAAATTCGCGTGGAAGGTTAGAAGAGTAAGTGAAAAATAACAAGGGAGACAAAACGCCTCCCTGGGGAACCCCACTGTTACAGGGACACCTCACGGAGAAGCTCAGTCTGACCCTTTCAGTCATGCCTCTGTTTGACAAATAAGAATTCAGCCAATTTAATAGGTTACCACCAACTCCTAACTATTCCAACTTCGCAATAAGCTTGTTGTGACACACTTTGTTGAAAACCGAAGACAAATCTAGGTAAGTTACATCAACCAACTTACCAGTGTTAACGGCTTGACTAAAGTCATAAAGCGTGTCTGATAGATTCGTTAAGGTTTTCGACCTGGAGTAAATCCATGCTGTTCAGTGGCAATCGTGTGGAAAATCCGGAGCCATGACAACAGTTTTTGTTATTTTTTTGTTGTTTTGTTGTTATTTTTTCCATCACTTTCACAGGAGCCGGAGTAAGGCTAATTGGTCGAAAACTGTGAATGGAATTAGCACCGGAAATTTTTGGAATTGCCATCACGATTGCTTCTTTCACATTTGCGGTACCTCTCCCATCATCATAGAGAGATTAAGCAGATGTGTAAGAGGCTTCGATAGGCAAAGGTAACATTTTCTGTGAACGATTTGAGGAATTCCGTCGTATGGCTCGGAAAGAGATGGTTTCTGTTGCTTAAGTATGGAACAGATATCTTCCGGGTGAAAAAAATGCCACAGCACTTGTGTATATGGGAGTGATAGTCAACGAACTGGACATGTTCGGAGTTGCCTTCACAAGAAAGCACACTGGAAGAATATCGGCTAGTGCAGTAGCTTTATCCTGGTCAATGCAAAATGTCACACCATCTTCATTAGTCAAAGTTGGTAACGGAGAAATGGGTCTGATTTTATGTCGCAAGTACTGCTATAGTCGTTTACTGGACCTTAATCTGCGCTCATAGTATGCAAGAAATTTCTTCAAATGATAACTACGCTTAGTACACACATCTTTATACGCGTCGCTACGTAATGGCATGTTTAGCTGTTAAAAGAGGCGCTGCTTTTGCCAAAAGAGGTTTAAGATATGTGGAGGATATTTGATGGTACAACACTTCGACATCTTAAACGGAAGAAAAATCGAAAAGGCATCATAAAGTGTTCTGCAGTATCTTTGATAGGCATCATCTATCGAAGTGTATTTGTCAAATAAAGCAAGCCGGTCAATCCTAGATAAGTAACTGTTCAACTCGGAATAACTGACTCTTAGAAAATCTGGGCGAGGTGGTGTTTCAAAGCTCGTAATGCTATCGATGAACTCAAATGGACAATGGAATGATCAGAACATGATAGGGGCGGAAGGATCTGAACGTTGAAGATTGCCAGTGATGTGGTAAGAACAAGAACAAGGTCGAGGGTGCTGGTTCCATGTGTGGATTGAAGAACGTGCTGCTTAAAGCCTCCTACTTTAAAAAACCTTAGATATGCGGAACTAATACACTTTTGAGCTCGAAAATTACTCCAGTCCACCTGCAGGTTAAAATCACCCAGCACGATCACAATGGAGTGGGTTGAAGTAAGTTCTCGTAGGATATCTAATAATGTCTCATCTTCGCTGTCATAACGATGTTTTGTTGCGATCAAAACTTCTAGCGCCAGGCGGGACTCGAACCCGCACCTCCCTCTAACCGGGCGGGAATGCTCTACGCCATTACACCACCGGCGCCGTTTGATCGAACGCAACATCCACACCTCGTGGGACCGATCAGCACCCATCCGTATCCGGGATGAGCTGGCCGCTGATATCAGCATGGAACCAGTTAAGCTGATGGTCTTGATAGAAACGATTCAAATCAGTTTCATTAAGCCTCAAGTGGCTGGTATCGAGGTTGTGAGCTGTCATAACGATGTTTTGTTGCGATCAAAACTTCTAGCGCCAGGCGGGACTCGAACCCGCACCTCCCTCTAACCGGGCGGGAATGCTCTACGCCATTACACCACCGGCGCCGTTTGATCGAACGCAACATCCACACCTCGTGGGACCGATCAGCACCCACCCGTATCCGGGATGAGCTGGCCGCTGATATCAGCATGGAACCAGTTAAGCTGATGGTCTTGATAGAAACGATTCAAATCAGTTTCATTAAGCCTCAAGTGGCTGGTATCGAGGTTGTGAGCTGTCATAACGATGTTTTGTTGCGATCAAAACTTCTAGCGCCAGGCGGGACTCGAACCCGCACCTCCCTCTAACCGGGCGGGAATGCTCTACGCCATTACACCAGTCTCATCTTCGGTTTTCGATGAACAAGGAGGGCGATAAACGCAGAAAAGTCTGGTGTACGACACATTACTAGACGAGAAGAGGTCAAGACAGAGCATATCCGCTTTACCAGGAGCTCGGGCAACATGAGGCACAACGCTGAGGTTTCCTTTATACACACAACAGACTCCTCCTCCAGCTCGACCTTTACGATAACCGCGGTAAACCATGTACGGTAGTCCTCCCACAATTTCGGAATCTAGTACTTTATCGGATAGCCAGGTCTCTGTGACGAACACAAAGTCAGGCTTTTCATCAGCGAGTAGTACCTGAAGGTAATAAATTTTATTAACTAAACTTCGGGCATTAATTAAGTAGCACTTCAGATTGGTACCATGCGGGCCTACATGTTTCCCGATCTCCTAGGAAGCTCAGATGTGTGTCTGACCTCTCCACGATACACGACCCACTCACGATTAGGTCTGCCCTTGTTTAGTTCCCGCACTTGCTGCCTTAGCTCGTAATCGCGCTTTCTTTCCTCAGCCATCATACTCCTTCGTATGAACAGTTGAGGAAAGCCGCAACTACGAAGCAGCCGTGCGTTAGCGAGGGCGCGGCGCCAGTGGGAGGTTCATGGCAGAACAACCTTCACCAAGCGTGGTCGCACCTAAACCCATCCTGAAAATTTCGGAGGGGCGGCACTCGACGTTTAACACGTCGAGCACCTTGGTGACTTCGCTTTCGAGATTTTTCTGTCTTTCGGATGGCGGTAGGTCTGGAGACATCTCTTCTAATCCACTGATTACAATACCCCGGGCGCATTTGTCTTCCTCCAGAATTTCAGAAAACTCCTTAGGAATTCTCTGAGCCACAGCCCTAAGGATGCGGTCGACGACCGGATCTTTGTTCAATTCGATGGCCTTTCGAACTAGTTCAGCAGCGGTCTTTCCATGAAATTCATCGTCTCCATGGAATCCAGGTTGTTCTGCTTCTATCTTCGGATCCTGGGTAAAGCTTATCGTCGATTTCTTGACGTTGGTGGCCTGCGACTTAGGTGGCATATTGTTTTGATTTACCTGATAGGCAAAAGAAGTGATTAAGGACCGATGTCGATGGAAATGCGAGGAACTAGATGAAAGAGATGTTAGAAAACGAAAACAAAACAGAATAAGGATGAATACGGAAGGAAAACAGGAAAGTAGTGGTTAGCGAAAAGTCAGCGTTTGCGGAAACAAAAAAAAAAAACAGCTGATTAACCATTGACGACCGCGCGGCAAATCGCGTGTCTGACGCGTGGGACCGCGCGCTGGGACCGCCTTGAGGCTCGAATCTCGTACATTCTCTACTTCACAGTATTTCAAATGAAGCTCCCTCTCCAATGGGTGAGCCACATATTGGGAAAAGGCCGGAACAGGTACGAAGCAAAACGTAGAAGATGTATTTGCTGCTACAAAAAGGTCAGCACAGAAAAGGGCGCACGTTCGTCACGAATCGTGCAAATAAGGTGACCACACGATGTAGCAAGTGTTTGAAATATTTTTTCTAAATTGGGTCCAAGTTTTTCGCAAGAAATTTGACTAGATGTCTTAACCATGACCATTTTTGTAAGATATACGTAGCTGTTCGTGAGTAGTATCTATTTATTTGAGGTTTGAATAGTGTGTAGTGCTGATTTTTTTTATCAAAGCTTTCGTTAGAAGTAAATGATTCTTGGACCACTGTGCAGGTAGCATTGGTAGGATCCAACGAATCTAATGAATACTAGTAAACTATGAAAAATCGAGGAGGTGGGCCGCAGCGCACATTTTTTTAACCGCGGGCTAAAATTGGGCCGCGCGGTCCTTCGCGACAGAAAAACTGCGGGCCGAAATTGGGCCGCGCGGTCGTCAATGGGTTAAGATAATGAACAGAGCAAGTATCAAAACACAACCGCTCCCGTGCAGTGCAGCGAGTGAAAGCTGAAGTTCAAGTCTAATCCCGGAGTTCTTCTTCTTCAGCGTCTGTCCCGCTTCAGGAAGTCATGGACAGTTTTCTGCCTGAAGGAGCGACATCTACATCCTAAATTGCAGTCTATAAAATTTGAAGTGTTAATTCTTGTTCTTCAGCGTCTGTTCCGCTTCGTAGCGGGGTCCGCTATTCTACCTCTTCCGATCCAGCGCTGGATCAGGGTGGACACAAGCAACCTTCAAGACCATATGTAACGTGTCAGACCAGCGCTGCTTCGGACGCCCTCTAGGCCGCTTTCCTACCACCTCAAACTTAAGGCCTATCTTGCGGACGCTGTCTTCTTTTCCACGCAGAACGTGGCCGTACCATCGTGAGCGAGCTTCGCGCATCTTGTCAGCTATCGGCGCGACACCGAACTTCTGCCGAATGACGTCGTTTCGGATGCGGCCCGGGCGCGTGACTCCAGCCGTCCAGCGCAGCATCTTCGTCTCCATGACGCTGAGGCGCGTTTCAACTTCCCTGGTCGCAGGCCAACACTCAACGCCGTACATCGCTACTGGCCGGACGACTGCTCTGTTTATCTTCGACTTCAAGCGCTTCGGTATCTTCCTATCGCAGAGCACCCCAGTCAACGAGCGCCACTTGGACCAAGCTGCACTCTCGCGTGAATTCATTTCAATCATCAGTTTGCCGTCAGAGGTGACAGCTGATCCCAGGTACTTAAAGACCGAAGTGCGTGGGAGCTCAATGCCGTTAATCTTGATGGAGCTGGACTCAGTGACGTCCGTCGTTAGATACTCGGTCTTCTTCACGTTCAATTTGAGTCCAAACCGCTCCAAACGATCACACCATGCTTGCACCTCTCGCTCGAGTTCACCTTTATCTTCACTAGCGAGCATTACGTCATCAGCATAAAATAACGTCCAAGGGACGGGCTTCTGAAGATCTCGTGTGATGGCATCCATGACGACAACAAAGAGGAGTGCGGAAAGCGCAGAACCCTGGTGTACTCCGACAGAGATGGGAAACTCCATCGAGGTCCCAGCTGCAGCTTGAACTCGACTCTTTGGACAAGAGTAGAGAATTCGCACCCACTCTATGAGCTCTTCAGGAACTCCATGTTGACGCAGGGCGTACCATATCACTTCACGCGGTACGCGGTCAAAGGCCTTCTCCAAGTCGAGAAAGGCGATATGCACTGGCTTCTGTTTCTCGCGGTGCTTCTCTATCAGTAGGCGGGCGGCGTGTATGACATCAATGGTGCCACAGCCAGCCACAAAGCCGCACTGATTGCTGGGAAGCTGGACGATGTCACGAATTCGTCCGTCGACAACTCGCTCAAAGATCTTCATGCTGTGCGAAAGCAAGCGAATCGGACGGTAATTGAAGCAGTCTGCAGGACTGCCCTTCTTCTTCCAAATCGGAATCGTCGCACTTTGGCGCCAACACTCAGGCACCTAATCCCGGAGCTACAAGAAGGAAACAATTATCCACGAGCCACAGCTTGTGTGACAAATTGCGGCGGCCCGGTGGTGATTGATTTTACTGCGGTTCGGGATGTTTGTTCTATCGAATCTACATAAAACCCTCCAGTTCCAAGTTTTAAGAAATCTTGAAGTGTAACCGATGGGAAGAATTCGCAAAGGTCAAGGTAATCCATGTGGATGTGCCGAGGAAGAAAACAAACTGCTTTGTGATCAGCACGCGACCCAATGTTCCTGTCAAATTCGACGCTGCGTAACCCCCCCCCCCCTCTGATCGCGGTTTCCAGCCAACCTGAACTGGCCCTTCGATCGCAGGCAGAGGGAGAACGCCGCCAAAACCCATCTTCCGTCGCCCCTAACTCTGCGCAGAGTTGTATTGGGGACCCCAGAGTAGTGCGATTCTGCCCATATAGTACATTTGAGCCGTTCCGACCTACCGTTGAGATAGTCTCCTGGTCAGGCGGGATAGATTCGGCGCTTTGAGACGCAAATGTCATTCCACCCCTACAGTGTGAAAACAAATCGTGGGCCCGGAAGCTAGATTGCGAGACAAAGGAACAGTGTGCATGGAGGCAAAAGCCAACTGCAATTGTAAAAACATCAACATTTCAGAGTGATTTCAGGATGTACAAAAACATTTCCCTCAGTATCTTTCAGAAGTAACAAGGGAGGCCAAGTCCAAGCCGTGTTGCCAACAACGAACGGCTGAAGTGATTCTCAATCTTCAAGATCAATTCAACATCAAGTTTTGAGATAACCGGAGTCTTGAAAAGATTCCGATCTGAAAGAAGAAAATGAAGAGCAGAATGCATAACAAGAAGAAGAGCAGATTGCACAAGCTACCGCCCAATCCGATTATTCTCGCGCATCGAAGGATTTCCACCATGAAGGTCCGGTTGTTTCGCACTTAGGCGGAAGCTCTGATTCATTGCCACGGCCAATGGCGCGGGCCAGGGCGGGGCCGACTCGGACATTCGGGTTCGACGAGCCGAACCGTCTCCGACCTACCACACCCCCTTCAATGTAGAAAGACATCGCGAGAAACAAAAACTGCATCTTGCTTTTATCGACTTGAAGAAAGCATTCGATTGTGTACCGCGTGAGGTCCTATCGTACGCCTAACGATAGCACGGTGTTCCTGAGGAGGTTATTAAGTGGGTGCGCATTCTTTGCTCTTGTCCTTTGTGAGCGCCGACCGGCATATCGACGGAGTTTCCAATCTTCCTCAGTGTTCACCAAGGTTCCGCGCTTTCTCCAGTTCTTTTTATGGTCATAATGGCTGCCACTTCGCGAGACCTCTAGCAACCTACCATCTGGACGCTGCAGTATTCAGATGACGCAATTCTTGCCAGCGAAAGAAGGGCGAACTTGAGCGATAAGCGCAATCTTGGTGTGACCGCTTGGCAGCGTTCGGGCTCATGTTAAACGCCAAAAAAATCTGAGTACTTGACGATAGACGTAAACGGTCTGGGTCTAATGAGATCAGTGGCGCTGCGTTCGTAATAGCGACACATTTCATGTACCTTGGATCTGCAACTGCGTCTGATGCTAGTCTGACGTGCGAGGTGAACTCGCGCGTGAGCGCAGCGTGGTCCAAATGGCGCTCAATGACAGGCGTTCTGTGCGACGAGAAGATACCAGAGCGCCTTCACCTATATCACCTGTCGTCCCGTTGATCATCGACTTGCTAGAGCGGGCGCCTACAGCGTCTCCATTCGTCCCTGTCGCGTGCCAGAGTGGTCCAATGGATCCTCCTTGCTCGAGGGACACAAAGAGCGTCATATCGGTCGTTCAGGGCTTTCACGAAGAAGTCGGACCAACGCGTTGGTGGGCGTCCCGGTGTTCTCTTGACATCCCGCGGAATCCAGTCGGTAACGGTTGTTGTCCAGCGGGTGTCTGCGAACAGCATTACGTGGCCGGCCCACCTAGTTTTCGACAACTTGGCCCACGCGACAGCGTCTCTGATCTTCGAACATCGCCGAAGCTCGGAACTCTGGAGGTCTTCTCTCACTCGCGTGAGTCGTGTCACTCCGAGCACTCCTCTCGATTCTACGCTGCGCGACCCTGATTGCGCTGTTCATCCTGCTTTCGTATAGCCCAGGTCTCTGAGGCGAATGTTAGCGCAGGAAGAACGGTAGAGTCGAATAGGTGGACACGGAGTCGGACGTTCTTCGTCTTCTTCGCGACTTCTTCAACGCTCTTGAAAGCTCTCCAAGCCGCTCGTTTCCTTCTACTCAGCTCTGGTGCTAGGTCGTTGGTGATGTTGACTTCGCGACCCAGATACACGTAGCTGGAGCATTCGGAGATGTTCGTTCCGCTGAGCGAGAATGGGGCATCAGAAACTTGTCCGTTCTTCATGAACATCGTCTTCGTAAGATTCAGCTGCAGTCCAACGTTCCCACATACACGATCGAAGTCGGCCAGCATTCGCTCCGTCTGGCTGATGCTCGGTGTTATGAGCGAAACGAAGATGGTGCAGCTGCTGGCCGTCGACCTTCACTCCCATGCCTTCCCATTCTAGTTCGCGCATGACGTTTTCGAGGGTGGCGCTGAAGAGCTTCGGGGATATGGTATCCTCTTGCCGAGCCCCTCCCCTTACGTCGACGACGACGTCGTTGTAGAATGGTGAAATCCTGGTCGTGAATCCACTGTACAGCTCTCGAAGGACTCTGATGTACTGAGTAGGAACACTCTGAGTGAGCAGGGCTTCGAGGACCGCTTCAGTCTCGACGGAGTCGAATGCCTTCTTCAGGTCGATGAACGTAAGGCACAGCGGCAGCTTATACTCTCGCGACACTTCGATGAGCTTCGTAATGGTGTGTGTGTGTGGTCGATCGTGGTGAATCCTCTCCGAAATCCTGCTTGCTCGCATGGCTGTCCTTCGTCCAGCGTTCTGCTGATCCTGTTCAGGATGACTCGAGTGAACAGCTTGTAGACTACGGACAGCAGGCAGATCGGGCGATAGTTGCCAATGTCGTGCAGGTCTCCCTTCTTGTACAGCAAAACGGTCTTGCTGGTCTTCCACTGAGATGGAACCTTGCATTTGGACAGGCAGCGTGTGAAGAGCCGCGCCAAGGTGTTGATGAGCGCTGGCGGGAGGTTCTTCAGGTGTTCAGCTCTGATCCTGTCAGAACCGGGTGCTGTACGCTCTTCCGGTATCCGACACGCCATCGCGTCACGACGAGATGGCGTGTCGGATTTCGGAAGAGAGAACAGAGGGGACGACGTATCCATCCTGCGAAAGATGGTATGGGGGCAGGTGGACGTGGCTATCGAAAAGATCGGAGTAGAAGTCGTGGATGACTTTCTCGGTCCTTCTGGAAGAGGTGATGGTTCCGTCAGGATGTCGGAGAGCGGTCATCTTGGTCTTGAAGTTGGCGAAGTTCATTGCGGATGCTCAGCCCTGCCTCTGCTGCTTCAGCCAACACTTCCGCCCTTCTCTCCTTGAGATCTTCCTTTATCGCCGCTCTGCATAGCTTTGCAAGCTCGGACGTCAGTTGGTAGTTGCCTGACGCTCGTGCTGCTCCACGCTGGCGTATCAGCTCAAGAGTTTCCGGAGAAAGGCGTCTCTTGGTGGTCTTTAAGCTCTCGGCTCCCTTAGCACTATCGTGGAGATGGTGCACGAAGCGATCGTATTCCTCGTCGACGTTGTCCATGACGGCATCTTCCCAAAGGCCGACAAGAGAGGTGTAGAGATCCCAGTTGATGGTCGTTCTGGGATTCCTCTTCTTGAACTTCGCGGCCTTCTCTCCTTGACGCGAAAAGCGAAACCTCGCGCGAAGGAGGCGGTGGTCCGATCCCGTGTAGAACTTGGGGACAACGGAGACGTCGGTCAGGCAATACTTGCGATTGAAGATGATGTGGTCGATCTCGTTGTGGAACTGGCCACCGGGGGATTCCCAGGTCCATCGTAGAGAGGGAGGCTACTGGAACTGTGAGTTTCCATGGATGGTCTTGGTCGATCTCATAAACTCAGACAGCCTTTCACCTTGCTCGTTCCACTCCAAACCGTGGGTTCCGATGTGAAGTTCTTCCGGCGACCTTCGCGGTCCGATCTTGGCGTTGAAGTCGCCGACGATCACCTTGTAGAAGGTGTGATCTTCCTTATAGAACTTCTCCAGCTCCACGTAGAAGGCTTCGACCTCTTCGTCGTCGTAGTCGGATGTTGGGGCGTTGCGATGTTGCGACGAATACAGTCAAAGCTGGCACGGAGCCACATCGCTTCAGTCTCAGACGTCCGATTCGGCTTGTCAGAGACTCGTACGAATCGATGTTCATGGCCAAGTGCGTGTTGACGAGGACACCAACGCCGCCTACTCCCTGCTGTCGCATGTTCCGAGGAACAGTTCTTCTCCGGAGTCGTAGGCGGCGTGCAGGGGGTGGTGTCTTCTCGTCTCGGTCAGTCCGATGACGTCGTACTTGATCTTCCTGGCTTGCATCATCAGGGCCTCGACGGATGCTTCCGATGCAAGTGTGAGGGCGTTGTCCTTCTCAATTTGCGCAGCCTGGTTAGGCCCTGAGATCTTAGCAGCCTCTCCGTACTCGTCCTTCCCATCGCTACAGAAATGGGGGCTCTTTCGGGGTCAGGGGAATGAGGCCCTTTAGTGGTGCTGTGTTGACTTCCATACAACACGGGTAGCTAGTCAGGCTCTGTCGGACGGGCGAAGAACTCCGGACAGCTAGCCAGACTGCCCGAAGGGACGGTGCGAGACTTTTGAGGCGGCCTCGAATCGCCTTACGATGTATTCCCAGTCTACCGAGTGCAAGCTTTTGGCCGAGCCGACACAGTTACAATCCGCACAGTCACGGACACATCCACGCACACTGTGCACGAACATGCCGCTCCCACGCACAAGGAACGCGTCGACCCGACACAGCAGGAGCAAGGAGTCCATCACCTGCATCCCACCTGCGTCTCTGGGCAGTACACGGTCGCATTTGGTTCGCGTTTTCGTTCCCCTATCCACCACCCGAGGACGCGCCACGTGGCCCTGCGACAAGCGGCCCGAGATCCCTCTTAACAAGAGAGCCCGAAGGCTTTCTATCGAGGGAGATCCGTGGCCAGAGCGTCTTAAGCCAAAAATATACAGAACCGTCGTCCGACCGGCAGCGATGTACTATGTTGATTGCTCGCCTGCAACGAACGAGGTTGAGAGCCGCCTCAGCGTAATGGAGGCAGAAATGCTGCGCTGAACGACAGGTGTCACGCGTTTGGATCATGTTTGCAATGTCTCCATATGTCAAAAGTTTGGCGTCGCCCCAATTGCCATCAAGCTACGTGTTGCTCGCCTACGGTGATATGGCCATGTTCTTCGTTCGAATAGCGACACCATTCGGAAGAGGAGCCTCAGCATAGCTGCAAAACGGCCTAAAGGACGGCATACCAACGTTGTTGTGATGCGTTGCACACGGACTTAAAAGAAACTGTTATCCATCCCGATCATGCATTTGATCGTACGAAGTGGCTTCACCACAACAGAAGAGCGGACCCCACCGCTAAGCGTTACAAACACTGAACAGGAATTAGAACTGCACAGCCATTTTATTTTCTGACCAAGAAAGGTTCTTGTCTGAAACAATCAGGAAATTTATAAGACTTTTAACTTTTGGCTATGCTATAGGCCCAGCTGTCGCATCTTCGCTTCAAAATTTTGAAAGGAGTCAAAACTTAAACCTAGTAAGTAGTGGATCCTGAGACCTACAAATGGAAGGACAAAAGCGCTCTTACTGATGGATGTTCGAGTAGTCCGTAACCATGATAGTACCATCAATTCCTTGTTTTTCAGAACTTCTCGGTGGCTTCAGAGGCTTCCACCTAGTGTCCTTGAGGCTCAAAATTCCTCGTCATTCAAGAGTAGATCTAGAACAATTGACCTCATGTCTATGCTTCGTTTTGCAGATTGCTAGGAGTACTGCTAGAAAGCTTCACCAGAGTGAAGTATGTGCCTCCTCCGATTTGAATGAACACCGCTTTCGTTACCTTAGCGTTTTATATACTCACCGCTAATGTTTTAAGCGGGAAAGGTAGAGGAGTATCATCATTGAGGTATCTGTAAATTTTCCACGGATTCAAGCGTGACCAAGTATTTATAGGGTGGCTGTACTCAGATTAGCCAGGCCCTTTTTCTCAGGGGTGTTTAGTGCTGAAGGCCTGTTAATCTAAAATTTTAGTTTTTTTTTAGTTTTTTTATAGGTTAAATTATTCTATTATTATATTCAGTTACGCCTCCTATGGCAGCTATCAACCTGGCGTTACCGATTTTTCTAGGCTTACGAACTATTGTAAACTTCATTGCTAGGTAATTTGCGTACGGCGTTCCTTAGGGCCACAGTTGTCATGTTCCAATATATTCTATAGCCCGCTTGGAATTGTTTCGCATACTATTGAAAGCCTTTTCTATAGGACTGCCTTGGGGACATTCTCTTCGTTGACGCTCGCCGTCATGTGCGCTGTCCGTTAAGGCTGGTTCATCTGTTTACTTAAACCGACAGTCTGCAACTTCTGACGGAGGCTTTAAAACCGCTGAGGTCATATAATTTTTCTACTCAGGTGCTTATTCTTACCTCTCATCCTTCCTTCCGCACTGAACGCCTCCGATTTGCTCCTTTTTCTTTGCTTTTTCTAAGTTTTTGTCAGGGTTTACTCTACTGGTACGTAGGTGGACGACGTTTGTTTCCATGAAAATCCGACTAGATTAGCTAGGAATGTTTGTCTGTATTTTTTCCTTATGTGGCGCGTCGTAGGACGTATTCAATAAATAATTAAATCTTTGGTCCTAGTCTGACAATAGTTGATATTCGGATAATTCACCGAAAGTGAGATACTCATGGTTGCCTAGTGCCACTATAATTTGAAAAGCTCTAACTGCGAATTTTTATCTTCTATCGCGAAATAGCATGAATATTCGCCACCTAGTTCCATCTTGCACTATTCCCGGCCTAAAGACGTGCATCTAATCCTAGGGGGTCAGAACCCTTACATACATCTGTATCTGTTGAGAACTCCAAATCAGAATCATACTGTAATACAAACAGGAACCGCAGAGGATTGGACTGCGTCCTTGCCTCATCTGTGTGGCAACACAGAGGACTTGCCCCGGGTGCACTCTTCGGCGTCTACGCTAAATTAGGAAATTCTTATGTGGCATGTGACCAGGTGCACGCGATGAGCTGGTGTCACGGCGATTTTGAACGGAAACTCCGTTTGTTGTGCTGTGTGGTCAAGGCACACTTGCTTCGAGTGCTGCTTCTTCTTCATATCATATACATATATCTAGGACAAGCACCAAATCTGGTCGCTATCCATGAGACACAGAATCCGTCAGTTTGAATGACGTGGAAAAACTCGATAAATGTTCTCTCCACACGATTTCTGAACAGTGTAAGCGAAGCAGCCATACAGGGCGCACAGCTAAAACTCCTTAATCTGACGGGTGAGCCGACTGTTTAGAAAATCGTCTCCGGCTGTAACAAAAGCGACAGCATCTGTTTAGGGAGGTCGAGGAGGAGCAAGAGGACACCGATAACGCTTTCATTTGACCGCAGATCTGACGTTCACGGACGAGTCTAGAACACTCAAAATGAAAACGGACGGTCCTAGGACAGCAGCACTTTAAGAACCCTAGCAGCATCGCTTAGATATGTACACGCGAATGGCGAAAAGCAAAATCTGACGACGAGAAATGTATAGATAGAAGACGAGGTAGAGACGGAACAGGACTACGTTCGAACGCCTGCCAGATGGGGAGTGTCGGCATCAAGTCGAGTCGATCACGGTGGGCATCGGTTGCAGGACAGTGCCTCGGATGACGGGAATCGAATCGATGAAGCTATCAGAAAGCCCCCTGGGCCCAAACCGATGGTCGTTCACCGTTCCGTCTTCGTCATGCGCTCCGCCTCGGCCGGCTGCAACATAAGTCGTCAGAGGGTTTTCTGAGGGAAGAGAGGAAAACTTACGGCCGCTATTGTAGCCGGGAGTGGACTTCTCCGCCGGACTTTCCACATTCTCTTCGTTGTCATCGATATCACTCGGTCCTTCTTCTGTTTCCATGTCAGCCGACGAATTGAATGAGTCTGTAAAAAGAAGAGTACGGAAGACGTACACATGAGGTAACCTCATACTATTGGAGTCTGACAAATACCGCGCTGTTCGCATTAGGGCAAACAATTCTAATTTTGATCCATAACCTATGGCAAACTAGGGATAGGTTCTACGAAAACCAGTGCTTTTCAATCAAGTTGGAAGACTTTCCGAGTGGGAGCTTTTCGGGGACCAGTTCACATGTAATCATAAAACAAGAATATATTATTAAGTCATCTAATAAGTAATGTCGTTTTTTGTGCACTACGGTTTTAGCTCATTATTTGTCGGCAGATTTGTGCATTTCGAAGGTGCACCTAAGTGATTCTAAGGTGAATGAGACTTGCTCTTTTAGAATCTACTATTCGTTGAAGTGTTGGCTTGCAAGTTCAAGTTAAGTGGCTTGGCAATTCTCAGAGGAGCATATTCGGCATTGCATGTCGTTCGAATTTCGGAAGGGTAGTAGCACAACGGTTGCTACCAAAAATGTCTGAGATGTATCCAGATGCATTGGACGTTCGCAAGTGCCAGCGATGGTTTTCCAAGTTCAAATCCGGTAATTTTGATCTCTCTGACTCCCCTCGATCAGGAAGACCTGTAACATTTGACGACGACATGCCGATGACAAAACTGGAGGCGAATCCTTGTCAAACAGTGGAGGAACTTTCGAGTACTCTCAACGAGCCTAAATCAACCATTCATCTTCATCTACGCCAAACTGGCAAGGTATGCCGAGCAGGTGTTTGGGTACCGCACGATTTATCCGCCGAGAACGGTGCCAAGCGATCGTCGCTTTGCAACGCACTGCTTCAGCGACACTGTAAGGACCCGCTTTTTGATAGACTGATCACAGGAGACGAAATATGGATCTTGTGCGATAATCCAAATCGCAAAAAGCAGTGGCTTTCCAAAAATGAACAACCAAGAAGTGCTGGAAGCCGAATATTCATCTCAGAAAGGCACTCCTCTGTGTTTGGTGAAATATCCGTGGAATTGTCCACATTGAAGTGCTTAAATCTGGACAGACCGATGACGCAGACTTTCACAGTGAGAAACTGGACGAGTGAACCAAGCTTTACTGCAAAAGTATCCGCGATCGTCAAAAGAAAGGGCGTAATTCTCCATCACGACAGTGCAACACCGCACTGAATATGAAGAAAATTGTGATCGTTTGGAGTGGGCCATACAAAATCGCCAGAACTTTCCGGCCAACCTAATACTATACAGCCTTTCATGGTAAGTCCCATGAAAGGCTGTATAGTATTAGGTTGGCCAGTCCCCCTTCGCTCGGCCGTACTAACAGTGTTGCGAAGGCACCCCTTAAATGGATTAAATGGTGTTTATCCCTCTATGAACGGGTTTTCAGCAAGTTTTCTCTATGAAAATAGAACTGTTAGTGAACAGATAGCGTTTGATAGTGTAAATCGCATCTCTTATACTCGCACCACGTGCAGGCGTCTGAAGAAGACGGTAATATCGAAGCGTTAGGTCTGACAAATGAAATCCACCATAACAACCTCGAAAGGCACACAAGAAACACTGACAACAGTACTACACAGCGATATCGTGGAGGAGATTTTAATGCATATTCGGCCTACACAACGACTTGGGGTAGGCAGCCCATGAACATGTCAATGTTTTTCCTTCTCAGACAAATCTAGCACCAACTTACCGACCCCAGGCTTGGTTGGCCTGTTCGCGGAATCAGAACCGTCATCATCATCATCTTCGCTAGCGTCCGCCCGCTCTTCTGGTGTGATGATGCCAATTCTCCCAATAAAATGCTTGATCAGAATTCACACCAGCTATCTTTAGGCCCAGTGTTACGTGTCTATCCAACGTTGCTTCGGGCGTCCTCTGAGCCGCTGTCCATCCAGAGTCCTCAAGGTTCAAGCTGATCTTATGGACGATGTCGCCGTTGGCGCGAAGGACGTGACCGTACCATCGAAAACAAGCTTCGCGCAGTTTGTAAGCTATCGGGCGACACCAAATCTCTGTCGTATAGTGTCGTTCCGAACGCGGTCCTAACGCGTAACACCGGCCGTCCATCGCATCGCTTTCGTTTCCATTACACTGAGGGGACTCTTAATTTCTTTAGTCATGGGCCAGCACTCAGCACCGTAGTCGCTACTGGGCGGACGACTGTTCTATAAAGCTTCGATTTGAGGTGCTCAAGTATTGTCGTGTCGCAAAGCACCCATCAGCGAGCGCCATTTGGACCAGGCTGCAATCACGCGTGTGTTCACCTCCAACTCTAGGCTGCCATTGGACGTGACTGTTAATCCGAGATACTTGAAAGATGTAACTCGTGAGAGCTCAGTACCATTGATCTTAATAGATCCGTGCACACTCACATCCGACGTCAAGTACTCACCATGGAACTACCTAAATTGGACGTCTGAGTCAGCAATACGATGTACGTATATCAGCAGAATCGCCTACCTCTCGGAAGTAATGAACTGCAAGTTTCTCGACCCGTGCACAACTTTGAGCAGAGTTATGGCCCGTGAAAGCTGCACCGTTGAAGCGGAGGGGCGAAGCAAGCAAGAAGGCTGATATCTTATCACTCTCGAATTCACTGTTTCCTCAAAACCGTATGTCGACCACTCGGCCGAATGGATAGCGTAGCCGAGTCATGAGCGAAAGGTCGGGGTTTTGATCAGTGTGAGAAATTTTTCCGCGTTTTGGCAAACTTCACGCTCATGCGAGGACTGCATGCGCTGACAGTAGTGCAGGCAAACAACAGGTTTAAATGTCATTCAATCTTGGCCTATACCGCCTCCTCCGCTGATCATCGAGTTGCTCCAGCGGACGCCAGCAACGTCCCTATTCGTTCCTGTCGCGTGCTAAGATGCTCCAATGGATAATTCTCGCTGTTAGAACTCGACCGTTTAGGGCTTTTACGAAGGAGTCCGAGCGTCCTTGTACTCCTTTGAAAAATCCCCACCACGAATACAGTCGGTGAAGACCTTCGCCCAGCGGGTATTTAAGTGGTCGCCCACGTAATTTGAAAAGGTATCTCATGTAGCAGCGTCTGTAGTCCTCAAACGTCGACAAAGCTAGGACTTCCGGAGTCCATCTCTCACTTGCGTGAATCGAGTAACTCAAAGCATCGTCCTTTCTATCCCACGCTGCGCAATGATGGTCAAGTGATTATCCTGCTCTTGTGTGGTACGTTATCGCAGAAAGAGCAGTGAAGTCGGATGGGTGGGCACGGAGCCGAACGCTCTTCGTCTTCTTCGACGCTGTGGATTCACCCTATTTTCTCATCCCTTTTCATAGCGATCGTCTTCGTGAGATTCACATGGGACCAGATTCATCAACCGCTTCCTCTAACAGTGAAAATACCGTCAAGACCAGCATAATGTGCAGCTTTATTTTTACCGTTAGAGGGCGGTAAGCGCTTGATGAATCTGGCTCCTGAAGTCTAGCGCTGGTCCCGGAAGCCGTTCCCTTCAGGGGTGCACACAAAATTCTGTGCGTTAAATTCTTCTAACGAAATTTTTTAACGGAAAATTTTTGTTAAATTTCGGGTAAATCGTTAAATTTCGTTAAAAATGCAATTAGCAAATCATTATTTCAAATGAAAAGATCGAGAAAAACCTTATAGGTTTCAACTTGAAGAGGTCAACAGCTGAAGTTCAAGGAATGGAATGTGTAACACTGCAATGTAAAATAAACAATTCAATATCAACAAACTCAAAAATAAGCAAGCCTTCAGCAACAAATTATCTACAGGGTGTGGAATGAGAACAGGTTTGGAATTATACCAAAAAGGCATCTTAAAATGTGGGACCGGGCAGGTAGCCGGAGTTCCTCCCCCCCCCATCCTTCCTTGTTCTTTTGTCTGACTGTTCTGCGAGCAAATGCAATCTCGATTTAGGCACCAACCCATCAAGTACAGAAAGAATTAACAAAATAAATTAAAAGCCTATCAGTGGAATATTATCACGTTGACATACGCACAATTTCCGAGTGCCTGAGACCACTTCATTTTTTGCAACGTCGAGACCTTGACATGACATCGTGTCACACGGTCCCACACTGCCGAAAAGGTGTGGCACGTCGTCAACGTGTTAACGTTCAGGAAGAGTAGCTTTTCTAATTTTTGACACTAGCATTTTTCGAAAATCGTTTAAAAACGTCCAGCCGCCGAATCTCACCCTCTCGACTGTGCCAGGTGAGGAGCAAAAGTATTCAAAAGAGCAAAAGCAAAAGATAAGCAACGCGAGGTGGGGGGTAGGCATATCTTGCAAGGAGATTAGACGAGTATCTTTGAGGATTCGTTGACGTGCCGAGGGCTCGGCGAAAAAATTTCTACCTCCAAAATGCATTAAAGTAGATGAAGGAAAGCGTTATTCAACCCCTTTTGTGGAACGTGCCTCCTCACATTCTACTTCTACGGGATATCGTAGAGACGATTTGAACGCGTATTTGGTGATGCAATGACTTGCTGTGGCCAGCCGATGGAGAAGTCAGCGCTGTATCCTTTCCAGACATGTCTGGTACCAATTCACTAACCCCAGAGAGATCGAAGGCCTGATTGGCCTGGACGGGAAATCCCGATAAAAAAGGTCCAGAAACCTGGTAATGGGTGCACGCTACAGCCGACACCTCCTCCGACTGCGCAACACGCACCCTCAAAACGCATTATTTCCAAAAAATCAAAAGAAATCCATGAAATTATTCATTTAAATATATTTATGATTTCAATATATTTTCAGGAACAGTGTTAATCGCGAGAGTGAGACCAGCAGCATTAAAGAACACTAAGAATAAAAAGAGAGAAGACCGTTAAAAATTCCTCTAAATTTCTAGAAATTTCCGTTAAGTCGTTAAGCCAGATTTTCACGGAAAATGCCGTTAATTCGTTAAATGCGTTGAATCGTTAACCGTTAAATGTGCACCCCTGGCTCCCTCTCCGCCGCACCTACATAAACATGAGACGCTAGTTTTTAACAAAACAGGCTGTTCTCCGTACCGGATTTACATGTAGAATACACGGGGCCAAAGTTTTTGGTTCTGGTCATGCCCTGCCTGACTAACTACAAGTTCTCCATCCCGGCTGGATGGGCGGTTTTCTACAGACTTGTCTCGGAAGGATGAAGTCTGACTTGTCCATCGGTTGGCCACCACAAGCCATTCTAAAGGCTATATTCGCATCGAAACTGCTCTGACGATAATCGTAGGAATAGAATACAGGGCGCATCCCAAACTGGGACGTGGCAACGCCAACCTATATCCTTCATAAGGGTTAACAATATGTAAACCTGTTGTTTGCCCGCCCAACTGTCAGCGCATGCACTCCTCACATGAACATGAGGTTTGCAAGAATGCAAAAACGTCCTACACAGGATCCAGACCCCTGATCTTTCGCTCGCAGGTCTGCTACGCCATCCATTAAACCGACTGGTCGACACACGGCTTCGAGAGAACAATGAACTCGAGAATCTATCTACCACTATATAATTGAGTTAGCGGTCGATGACATTCGAGTGATCTAAGCTAAGTGACACACGCCGCATCATCCACAGCGGGGGCAGTCGAGTGATCTAACCTAATCGGAACGTGGACGAAGGCCCTCTCCAAGTCCAGGGAGGCAAAATGCACCGGTTCCTATTACCTTGCTATGTCGTTTTCGCTTCTCTAGCAGAAGACGAACGGCGCTAATGGCATCAACTGTGCCACAGCCAGAGAAGGAACGACACACTGCTTAGTGGAAAACTGGACGACCTCCCGGAAACGTCCATCGACAATTCGCTCAAAGATTTTCATGGTGTGCGAAAGAAGGCGAACTGGACGGTAGCTAGTGCGGAATCAGAACCAAGATCCTGATATCGGATGCGCGACAGCTTGCACTTCCTCCAACCGCGCTCCACGCGCCGGCTATTGTTGCTATACTGTAGGTGTATAGAGACAGGTGGCTGACTTGGCTTGTTCATCTGCAGTTTCCTTCCTGAGGTGTATGACACTGTTTCAAATTCTCATAACTTTAAGGTTGCATCGCTAAGTGATACAGTAATTTCGGGTAAGCCTCGCACTCGATTCATCTAGAGAAATCTCAGCCGCACAACTATGAACAGCGCAATTTCTGATCCTGTGATCTTCATATGGGCTGTGGTGTGACGGCTCTGTTCGCACCCGAAATCGATCCATCATTCAGGTCCCGTTCACGAAAACGAAGCTTTTGTGCACGCATGAACTGGTGTCGGGCATGGCTGCTAAGGACAGCACTGACTTGTCCATCGGCTAACCGCCGCAGGCCGATGGATAAGTCAGTGCTGTCCTTAGCAGGCCGAGAACGCGCCCAGCTCCCTTCATGGTACCAGAAAGATTTGGGAGGCGTGGTGTGCCCAAAAGAGGGCCTAACAACGGAGACCTATAACCGGTACGACCTTTTGTCTCTCTAGACCTCACCAGTTGTAAAAAAACACGACTGATTCTCTTCTGTGCATTTTCGCTGTTAAGATAAAATACTTAAAAGATAAGAGACGCTCTAATACAGCAGACTTCTCCGTCTAATGGCTACTCTAAAGGGGAACCCTAAACCATGGAAGAAGGCTAATACAAAAACGAGTGATGTGGTTCTCCATAACTACCTTCGGAACATAAACATACTGCTACACGGACGTTAGCCAGCGTACGCTTTCTAGCGGAGACTTTTGTTATTATGGCAAACCTTTTCTAAGAGACGAACTCTGGACATCACGCGATGGCGAATTGGAGAACTTCACTTTGTTTTCTTCGAGGTACTCGTCAACTAGCATCTTCACGAATGTCGTGGCCTGGAGGAATTTGAAAGCACGATTCAACTAGAGGAATCCCAAGTTGCCAAAACGCACCCGGGTGTGGAGATACTCCAGGTCAGCCAAGTCCACCTCAGCATACAGTTCCAGGAAGTCTTGAATTAATGCGACAGCACGACGCGGTCGTCGCGTTTGAAGATGCTCAGGAGACTTCCTGGAAGAAAATACGTGGTCAGAACTAGAAACTCCCGAAGCACTTTCTCCCGCAGACGCACTTCACAATAGATTTTCGCTGCGCTCTTCGCACGGCACCACCTCCATCCTTTCGCGGGCGTCCGCGTGGCTTTCTGTAAAACAAAAGAGAAGGATTATGCAAAGCAAAAGCACAGTGTTTCACTGACCTTGCTTTCGGAGTAGTTGTGCCGCCAACACTCTTTCTTGGCCTTCCTCTGGCCTTTCTGAAACTGCGCTAAGATAATCAGAAAACGTGACTTAAGGACAGATTTCCAAGATACGGTTCCAGCTGTGTCCACCACTGCCACCTTACATCCGCTCCCTGCCAACTCCAACTGAGGAACAACCCAAATATCGTCACTGCATCATTTATAGCTCACTTTAATTACATGAATAGAAAATTGTTATAGACCTGAATACCAAGTTAGACCAGTCAGTAGTTAGACTTATAGATTACCCTTCGCATCTCCTCTGTCGAAAAAAGCCTGCTGCAAACAGGACTGTCTTATGCACCTGGACCACTTTTTAAACAACGAGGTTGATTGATCCCTCATACGGTACGCTATATTTGCATGCTCAGCGGAGCTCAAACGAGTGCAGTGTGTTTTCTTAACAAAGTATCAATGCCACACAAAAATCCTCCCTTTAGAATCTTTCCACCTTTCTATTTTCTTTTGCGCAACTAAAAAAAACAACAAGAAAAGCAAACCTTTCGGTATTCGCACGCTTACGGTTGACTGAAGATGGAGGCATTTCGTTAGGTTCCTTTGTATCCGTAGTAGTAGACACAATCGCATCATCCTTACCGGCAGAAAAATCGTCACTCGAAGATGAAGGTGGCCATCGAACAGGTGAATGCACGACAGTTTCGCTACGGCTCGACTCCGCCGGCACACCGTTCCCAGCTTTCCGAGATGTTTGTCTGGATGTCACCTCTTCGTGTGATGGTGGTGTTACCTTGGGAATACTGCGTTCGGCATCCGAACTGTGACTGGCGCCGTCATCATCTTCATCATCTTCGAGACGACCATCAACACTTCCGTAATTGAGCAGGACCATCTTGTGGAAATCGGACGACTCTACCTCATCGCTGTTAGCGGCAAACAGCGACACTTCCTCAAAAACTGGAGCACCAAAAGCTGCTTCAACATCCAAATGGTCCTTTAGGATGGGAGCAGACACCTTCTTCTGCTGAGTGTAGACTTCCGCTGTTGTCTCGGTCTGAAATCTTCAGAGATTGTGGCACAGTGATATGAGTCTCCTCTCTGAGTGATATGGCACACTTGCTAGCCAGAGTTCCAAAAAGTATATTCGCCAAGTCGGGTGAGCCGTCCTAAATAGTTCACAAGTGTCAGAAGTGATGAATCAACGCTCTAGCTTTCTTGCCGCAAATGGGAATCATGGCTTTGGTTTCCTAAAAAAACATTGCAGAAGATCTCAACAAATGTCCCACTACCCCCGACGTTGCCCCACTGAGTTTCATCGAAAATCTAGAAGACTATCTGGCCCACCCTTTGGAACAAATTTTATCTTACAAGGTTTGGATACCAAGTGACCGTGGCACTCTGAGATAAGATGCATGTGTATCGTTGGTTGCGGTTTCAGACGCTGATTCCAAACGTTTGTTCCGTATTTGCTAAACGCTTCTGGGAACGGAGTTGTGACTGTTTTCAGCTTTCCTTCAAGCCCACTGACTACGCGCCGTGTCTATCACAAGATGGCGAGCTGAAGTGGGGTAGAAACAGCGCTGGGTCCGAGCAGTGGTGGCGCAATGGGTAGTGCAGCGGCGTGGCGGGACGGGGTGGTTTGTGGTGCGACTCTCCTGTGGTGCACTACTTGCAATTCCTAAATAAGATCAGTCACGACCGCGCAGCAGCACTCTATGAAAAATCGCAACGAAAAAGGTTGCCAGAAAGCAAACCTAATTCGCATGTTCTATTCTGCTTTCAGGAGTCTAGATCTGAAAAAGTTTCTTCACCTAAACATAGTACAGAAGCTATTTAAGGCGCTGGTCACTCATATAAGGTTTGTTTTTAAAACCTCGATTAAGTATGATGGATTACTGTAGGTTACTGTAGGTATCTGAGCGGAGGTGGGTGACCCTTTCTCACTTGACCTAGCGCAACCCACCGTAATCAATCAAAAATTCAAAAGATCATCATATTAATGATCAGCGCCTTAACTCTCTGGGCGAATTTTGGGCCAAATCGATCACCATTACCCCATCACCCTCAACGTATGTAATCAGAACCTTAAAGAGCGACCCTTAAGTGAAAAATTGGATTCGCTCTATTAAACGCGACAGTCGCATACTCTTAAGTACAAGTGCTCCGACACGCCTAACGGCGTGTCTCGCACTTGCGCGCTTCGCGCGACTTTGTAGCATCACTGACCTATGGAAAGTAGTTTTTGTAAAACATAAAATTCGCTAGCATCAAGGACTTGGGGCGTACTTTATCGGCATCAAGCCCTTCACCACTTCGCTACCTTCATCATGGACCTTCTTTCCTGACCGGCCACTGATGTCATTGGTTTGTGCTGGGCAGTACTTTTGCCCCTAAGGTTTTTCCTCCGCAATCGTTCTCATGCTCAGCAGCTAGCGTTTCAAGTTGTCGTTGACATGTCTTATGAAGCTAGGTTCCCCTCTCTCGTTTCTTCTTACTGGATCTAATTGCTGGTCCGCCTTTACTGGTCTTCCCTCCCCCTCTTTAGCACTCACCTTCCTGGTCCCAACTACTGGCCCACTTCTTTGATTCCACTATTGACAGTTACTGGTCTCTTCTTGCTGGTTTCCCCGTCCTGGCCCCTCCAGGTTCTCCCTTTCCTTCCTGGTCGCTCTCCTGTTCCACCCTTGCTGATCCTCCTTACTGTCCTCCTTCCCCTGATTGGTAACTCCCTAATGATCCATACATATTGCCTAAACCCTTCTTGGTGCCTCCTCCTGGCCTGCTTCCTTGTTCCCCCATCGACCATCCCGATGCTCCTGGTCGCTGCCTCCTGATCGCTGTCGGTTCTCCACCCTCAAAGTCCCCCTTCTACCCTTACCCCTTTAGAAGCCTTCTCATGCTAATGGCACGAAGTCGGCTTCTGAATCTGGACGCTCAGAAACGCGCGTAGGTGCTGTTGTGTTAAGCAGTAAAGGGCTGCGTTTCGCCTGCTGCAGCAACATCCCACGTTCAATAGCAAATTTTGCCTGCGCTGTAGATGATGAGGCGTACCTCACTTCGGTTAGATCACTCGACCGCCCTCGCTGTGGATGATGCGGCATACCTCACTTCGGTTAGACCGCCCGACCGCTCTCGCTGTGGATGGAGAGGCGTAGCTCACTTAGGTTAGATCACTCGACGGACAAACTCTTTTATATATAGGTGGTGATGGTGATAGTGTGACTACATTCAGATTCATTTAATTTCTAAGTTTTTAAAATCTATTTTATTTGTTATTGGAAAAAGCACCGAATAACTTCCATAAGACAAGTATCTGAAGATCTCGCGTAATAACATCCATAACGACAACAAAGAAGAGTGGGGAAAGCGCAGAACCTTGGTGCATGCCTAACAGAACCTTTGCTTCCATAAATCAGCTGGTAAGTCGTCTGTTTGCACCCCCGCCGCCATGTCTGTTCTCATTTTCCGTTTCCTCCACGGTGATCTTGTAGACCGCACCGTGGGTAGGTGCCACAGAGGACGGCTGGATGCGGAAATTCTGCTGTAGAGATTTCCTCAAGTAATCGCGTCATCGCTTCAATACCTTTTTGCGGTACATAAGGAGATGGCCGTTCCCATCAATGATGCCGGAGAACTCGATATCCTCGGTTTGGCGATGGCGGTTCTTACCAAGTCTATAAATACCGCCACACTATCGCTCGATTAGAGTTTTCCGTAAACATATTAAGGGTCGTTTAGTGTGCGCGCGATGCGCGACGCGATGCCATGTGTAGTGGCCGATCAATCGCGTCGCTCGATCAATTTGGCCACCACACATGCATCGCGTCGCGCGTCGCGCGCACACTAAACGACCCCTTAGCTTGGTGAAAAAGTCTTGCACCACGGTGTACTTTTTTCAAAATTTTATTGCTTCTTTTGTAAGCTACATCAATCATCGAAGTAATTACCATTTACATCTACAACCTTCTGCTATCTTCTGGGGAGATCACGAAATCCTTCCTTCCAGAATGAAGTCAGCTGTGAGTCAAAGAAGTGCGCCACCTCGCATTCCAGTTCGTTGAAGCACCTATCCCTTAGTTGTTGCTTGAGAGCACGAAAGAGGTAGTAGTCGGATGGCGCAAGACCTGGCGAATACGGTGGGTGGGGCAGCACCTCCCAATGAAGCTCCTGCAACTTCTGGCGAAACGACTTTGCAACGTGGGGCGAGCATGAAGAAGGTAAACATTCCTCCGCCCTGCTCTCGCGGTTTGCGAGACAAGATCTCGCTCAGCTTTTACAGCTTTGTAGTGATGTTTGCTGTTATTGCGGTGCCGTCGTCAAGGAGCTCATAATAGAGATTCCTCGAGAACCCCACCAACAGCACAGCATTACCCTCTTCCGGTGAATGTTCGCCTTGAGGTTGTGGTTCTCCTTGAAGGAGCCACTGGGCCTACCGAGTATGGTTAAAGAGGAAGACCCAGGATTTATCTCTCGCTACGACATTCTGGAGAAAGTCCATATGACGAAAACGAACAAGGAGAGACTGAGCGATAGTCAGTCGCGAAGCCTTGTCTGAGTCACGGAGTCAGCCAGTCTTCACTGCAGTCGTAGTATTTATATGCCCTCGAAAGCAAATTGCCATGTATGCGAAATATTCTAGAATGTTTGTGCTACAACAATGTAGCACCAAATAGTCCTTAGAAGTTCCCGTTAAATGTTGAAAATTTTTCAAAATTTTTGGTGCAAGACTTTTTCACCAACCTAGTAGTTATGAGTGCCTTTTCCAAAAGTCACGGCCTTCTTGGCCGTTTTTTCGCTTCCTGGTAGTTTTGCCGTTATCGGCTCTCTTGTCGCATAGAAACATGTAATAAAACGACTCTTCTCTTGAACTTTTATCTTCGTATCATCTGCCCACAGTTCTTGCTTGTCGATCTCGTCTCGTCTTGGCCTCGCAACTCCAAGTTCCGACTGTGCAGCCTGACGTTTCACGTCGGTCGTCTTCTTTCAAATTTCATCGAAAGCCGTAACTGTCGATTGCCGTACGCGAGGAGTCACTGCTGCTTCGTTCTCTTTCATTCGCCGCCACTTGTTTACTGGTGCAACATCGCTCGATCTGCTTCAGCCTCGAAGGGGCGATCTTGAAAGTGCAGATCAGTGGTTGATGGTGTGAGGCGACCTCATATACGGCAAGAACTAGGCGTCTATGGCAATACTTCGATCATGATCCTTCACACTATAATATCTGGGTTCTGGTATTTCCACTATAGAGCGAGATTAGGTGGGATTCGCCTTTTCTAAACATGGTGTTCACTATGACGAAGTCATGCGAATCCGTATACCCAAAGATACGCTCACCATCTACGTTGCGCGACCCACCACCGACTCCACCATGACAACTGTACCCGTCAATGCCGCGAGCACGTGCCCATTGAGGTCATCAGCGACAATGACGTCGTTCGTCGGTACCTTTCTGTCTTCTCATCAAGTAGGCTGCAAAACTCATCCTAGGCTTGAGGAGACATCCAGTCTGCGGATCATACGCAGAGAAGAAGTAATAGATTACTGGCAAGCTTCTAGGCCTCGTCCTATGTCCCCTGACTTGCAAGAAGACCAACCCGTCTCCTGCACCGCGCAGAAATCAACTCTTCTTCGCTGCAATGCTTCCACCAACTCGCACGAGCGGCCGCAAATGTATTATAGTGGTGCTATCGAAATTGTTTCATATTCATATATTCCAATACATTTGATTAAATCGATGGTACTTGTGAAGCAAAGGGCACATGGTGCCGTGGGGTTGCTGGGAAACATGTTAGCGCGGCAAACCCACGGCACCACGGGGCCGGTACTTATGAAGCACCCGTCCTCGGGTGCCGTGGGTTGCCGCGTTTCCGTTGCCGTTGCCGCGTTAACATGTTTCCCGGCAGCCCCACGGCACCACGGGCCCTCTGCTTCATAAGTACCAAATTGATTTCATGAATTATCATAACGATGTTTTGTTGCGATCAAAACCTCTAGCCCCAGGCAGGACTCGAACCCGCACTTCCCGAACGCAACATCCACACCTCGTAGGACTCACTCTTATCTGGGATGAGATGGCCGCCGATATCGGCATAGAACCAGTTAAGCTTATGGTCTTGATAGAAACTATTCAAATCAGTTTCTTTAAGCCTCAAGTGGCTGGTATCGAGGTTGTGAGCTGTCATAACGATGTTTGTTGCGATAAAAACTTGATGATCTGATGCGATCAAAACTGATTTGAATCGTTTCTATCAAGACCATCAGCTTAACTGGTTCTATGTCGATATCGGCGGCCATCTCATCCCAGATAAGAGTGAGTCCTACGAGGTGTGGATGTTGCGTTCGATCAAACGGCGCCGTTGGTGTAATGGCGTAGAGCATTCCTGCCCGGTTAGAGGGAGGTGCAGGTTCGAGTCCGGCCTGGCGCTAGAAGTTCTGATCGCAACAAAGTGGTCGACTCCTAGACTCCAAAGGACATATCTTACCGAGTAAAGCTCCTAAAGGTTCAGCTTCTGATGCATTTGTGCTCCGTTCCTGTGTGGTGTTGTGGAAGAGGAATTAGGAGGCTGCATCACACATGGAATAAAAGGGAGACGACGTACCACTTACAATTCCTGGACTTACAATGCAATATATATATATATATATATATATATACAGGGTGGCTGAAAAGTTCGGGCAATTTTCCAAAGTATTTCAGCAGTACGAAAAAACTACATAAACGCCAAAGATTTACAAACAAAAATAACAGAAACTTCATTAGATCAACAACAACATAATACAACAGGAAAATTCACAACAAGTGCTCAAAATTTCCTCCTTTGGCTTCAATACATTTTCGCAGTCGTTTTGGGAAGTCGCTGATGATGGTCGCACACTGCTCCGCTGTAATCTCGTCCCAGGATCTCAACAACGCCGATTTCAGCTGCTCAACGGTGGCGTATCTTGTAGTGGAGATCTTCTGCTCCATGATCGACCACACAGAATAATCCATCGGGTTGAGATCAGGCGAGTTGGATGGCCAGATGTCCCTGCTCCAAAACCCTGGGAAGAGCTCCTCGCAAACGGCGATCGTGGATTTGGCGGAATGCGCTGGTGCCCAGTCCTGCTGAAGAGAAAATCCGGTTTCGCCAAAATGGCTCGTCGCCCACGGCTCCAGTACGTCGCGGAGGACATATTGCTGGTAGCTGGCAGCGTTAATTTTGACGTTCTGCTCCATGAAGACCAGCGGCGTCTTTCCGGTAGCGCATATTCCAGCCCACACCATCACCGAGGCTGGAAAATGGCGGCGGCTGATGGTCCTTGCGGCCGACGTCTTCTGCTGACCCTTCTTAAGCAGCTGCCGGCGATTCTGATGGTTGTGAACCGGCTGGACCGTGAAGATCTTCTCGTCGGTGAACAGCACCTTCGACAAGCGACCATCGCCGACCAGCTGACGCATTCGCCTGCATTTCCTCAACCTCTCAGCTTTCATCGCGTCGTTGAGGAAGTGAATACGAGCTACTTTGTAGCTGCGTAATCCCAGCTTCCTCCTGGAAATATGCTGGACTCGTTCCCTACTGATCCCGAGATCCGTAGCCATCTTGTTCATCGATACCTCAGAATTCCGGCTAATGCGACAACGAACCTTGTTGATGTTCTCCGGTGTTGTCGCAGTGGTGGGACGGCCGCTGCGGGGACGGTCCGAGGTCCCGCCAGTCTCCTTGTAGCGTCTTACAATCTTGTAGACGGTCCTTTGTTTGAAGCCGGTTGTTCGAACTATGTCCGCGGTCCTCATTCCCGTCTTGTGCAGCACGACGACGGTGATACGCTCACTTTCACGAGACATAACGCAAGCACAACTGAAAACGAGAAAACTGGAGCAACAGATTCTAGATCAAAATTGCGCGAGGAATACAACGGAAACAACAGAAATAACAAAAAACCTCAATTTCAAGGCCAAAAGTAGCGCCGCAAAAAATTGCCCGAACTTTTCAGCCACCCAGTATATATATATATATATATATATATATATATATACATATATACATATATATATATATATATATATATATATATATATATATGCTTGAGCTTCGCAAAACAATGCAGATCCTAACTTGCCTAATGTACTCTACCTGCAGTGTCAAAAAGGAAATCCAACACGCGAATGGCCTCCGCTGAGTGTTCGAATAATTGTGCTTTTCACAGTTTTCGAGTATTAAAAACATTTCGAACGCTCACAAATTTCGAATATTAGAGCTCGAATACATTTGAAAAACGCGATTTTCTGAATATTCCAATTCGAATACATTTGAAAAACACGATTTTTTGAATAATCGAATTCGAATGTTCAAATTCGATTGCCTATTCGAATAGGTCATTCGAGCACAACTACACAACGTACCCACATTTTGCGCTCCCATGCGGTCCCTGCTTACGTTACGGGACTTTCGGACTAGCCCCAGTTGCCCCCATGCTGTTCTCGCATCAGGCACCCTCGCATATTTCTCACACTCGCCGCACCCGTCATATTTCAACAAATAACAAAAATTTCACCAGCTTTCAAGAAGTGATTCCTCGACGACGAAGCCATTGTATCGTCGGATAGAAGTACTCAGAGAAACTCCACGCGTTCCTCCAACGTATTGTCGAAAGTAGTGTACACAAACATTTGAACAAATACAAATTTGGGCACTAGTGTACTTAATGTACCGTACTAAGTCTTGTTCAAAATATGTCTATTATAGGTAATCTGCCATGGGAAGAACGAATATCATAGTCGTTTTTTGCGGAAATGCCTTATAAGCCCGCTATATTGAGTTTGAATCGCCCAAGGCCTTGCGAAATAGCGCGCGCTGGTAAGAGACGCAGAGACTCCGCCCCCTACCAGCACGCGTTCGCGGCCGTCTCCGAGAGGGGGGGGGGGGAAGTTACCACAGCATGCCGTGGCGTGCAGGCGTGGCAACTAAATACACACAGCGAATATAGATGTAGTCTTATCTCTTCTTTTCGGTTACAGATTCGGGTCTTATTTTCTTCCGAATTGGGCAAGGGGGGGGGGGAACTCTAGAATGAAGGCAATTATAACACGGGCTAGTGGGCCCACACCCCGGAGTCCCTTCCCCTGTCCAATTTTGTGCTGTTTTGTGAGAGCATAGAACAGCTTTCATGGCTTTTCGAGATTTCAAGGCTTCTGCCCCTGGCTAAGCTCTGTTGCAGACAAAGACGGCGAAATAGTGCGCATCGATGGGAGACGCGCACTCTGCGTCTCTTACTAGCGTGCGCTATTTCGCAAGGCCTTGAGCTATTCAAGCTTAATGTAGCGGGCTTATACGGCATTTCCACAAAAAAAAAAACGACTATGATATTCGTTCTTCTCATGGCAGATTACCCCTAGTAGACCTATTTTGAACAAGATTTAGTGCGGTACACTAGGTACAATAGTACCCAAATTTGCAGGAACCAGGAAAATTAAGCTTGGTTACATCATCGACTAGCAGTTCTCGGCGGCATTAAGCGGAGCGGTACCGCAGTATCATGCACCACTGTCGCAGGGGTGAACGGACGAGTTCCCGATGCGGTGCCGCCGAACTCTGTTTCAGGGCTAACAGCTCCGTGAGGGCCGTTTATACTCCGACGCCGAGCGACGCGTTCGCCACTTGTTGTGGCCACTTGATTGAGCGGCGCGATCGATCAATTTGGCCACTATACATGAGGTCGCGTCGCTCGGCGTCGTAAGTTTAAACGGGCCTTGATCGTCCGTCGGCGGCGATCCGCAAACGCCAGTCGTAGCGGGACGCGACGATTGGCCAGGGGAGGGAACCGGTGCGATTCCCGACCGTCCGCGGACGGTCCCTCAGGAGTATACCATGGGCCCACTATACCAGCGGCACCGCGGCACCGCTTCGCTAAGGGGCGTGGTCCAGTTCCAGCCTGCGGAGTAGGACTAGTACACGTGCTGCGGGGTATGACTAGGACATTCTTTTCCCGCTTAGGATTGTCTGTTTACGCCAAACAAGCCTTAAATTCCGCCGGGTACGTGGATTGGTCCCAAACTCGCCAGGGAACGATCTTATAATAACCGGCTGGCAACCGCAAGTCATTGTATAGACCAAATACGCAATCAGGTTGCATCTACGATTCCCCGAAGAAATGGAATAGGTGACGTGCCATGCAAAGCGAAAGACCAACGTCGACCTCTTTCCTTTTATTCTCTATTTCATTTCGCCCGCTTTGGGACTAGGACGAGAGCAACCTAGAGAGCGTTTCCTCCGGCAACAGATACCAAAACCGCAAGGATCATCATCAGACAATGGGTCAGGAACTCCATCTGTCGAAGGCAGAAAACTAATATCTATGACGGAATCAAATTTTAATATAAAAAATGAACACTTTTTGGCTCCAAGACATCCCGTGAAAGTCGAATACGTGGCGTTCCTGAATTGGGACTGAACATAAGAGACCGCGAACGCTATCGAAAACCGCATCAAAAACTAAATTAAGATTGTGCAGTTTTGCACCATCCGCTAAAAATACGCAACATTGCGTGCAGTAATCCCGTCGCTGCCGCTCTAGCGGCGCCGGTGATCTCGCCGTAGGCGGCAAGCTCTGCGGCTATCGATTTTATACTCCGCCGCCTCAAAACACCGCATTTGAATTTTGGGAATTCGGAATTTTGGTCACCGTATTCGGTAAGACAAGCCGCTGAAGAGAAGGGCGCGGCCCGGTGCGATCAGCCGCGGCAGGCAACATCTGACAGACTTAAGGTGTATTTTAACGCTATTTAGGATTTAGGCGCACGGTAGAGGAGGCGCAGGCTGTCGCTTGTACTTGGATCCAACGCTCTCTGTCCAGATTTCCCGCCCAGTTAGAAGTGCGCATGGATGAGCATGAAAACGTGAAGAGCATAAAAACCTTCGTTAATGAAGGGTTTTGGCCTACAGCATTGTCATTTTTACATTTTATATTTTTAGGATGTATAGTTATTTTAGGATGTATAGTTAAGTTGCTATTATCTACCTGTAAGCACTGATGATATTGTTTCATATTTAGTTTCACAATTTATAACTGTTTCCGTTCTCATTTATTGGTGCCTACTTAGTCCTCAAGTTTGAGTTATTAATGTTTGTGTTGCTTTTTTTTTGTTTCCTTAATATCTGCGTAGCTACCACCATGCTGTGAATAAATAAATAAATAAATAAATAAATAAATAGATTAGATTAGATTAGATTAGATAGATATTAGGTTGGCAACTAATTTCGTGGACTCAAGAATCTTCAGCAAAGGTATTTATTAACAAATAACTAATGACAATCTTTAATTAAAATAAGATCCCTCGGAACGCAGAAGTGCTTCCCATATATCAGGTAGCTGGTCTATCCCACGGCCATAGAATTATTGTGCTTTTAAGGCCAAGAATCCTTGTAGGTGCATTTTGACCCGGTCCACATTATTAAATCGTCTTCCAAACAAGAAGTACTGCACCGAACTAAAAATGTGGTAGTCACTCGGCGCAAGGTCTGTGCTGTAAAGTGGATGAGTTTGACGCTTCCAGTCAAGGTCTTCTATTTTTTGAGGCGTCCGGTTCGCTACGTTCCCTCCGTTTGGTGGTGTCAAGAAGGTATTAGCTTCTGGGAACTCGTCAAGAACGGTTCCAGCATCAATGCTGTAATCTACTCTTCTCAACCTGGCCGTGCGCAGGCTGAACTCCGCTGGAATCGGTTCAGACAGATTTTCAGGAACGGAATTATCTATCAGCAAGATAACGCCAGATCACACGTCACGAATCGGGAGCTTCACAAAATCGAAGACCTTAGCTGGGAGCGTCTAACTCACCCACCTTACAGCACAGGCTGTGCGCTAAATGACTAGCACCTTTATAGCACGCTGCAGCACTTCTTGGTTGGAGGACGATTTATTAATGTGGACCATGTCAAAATGCACCTCTAAGCATTCTTGGCTTCAAAAGCACAAGAATTCTAAAGCTCTGGGAAGGGCCAGGTAGCTGATAAATGGGAAGCAGTCCCGTGTTCCAACAGATCTTACTTTGGTTGAAAACTGTTTTTTGTTATTTGTTTATGAACACTTTTGTTGAAGGCGCTTGAGAGTCCACGAAATTAGTTGCCAACCTAATACATAGACAGATAGATGAATAAATAAATACATAAACAGATGAATAAATACATAAATAGATAAATAAATAGATAAATAAATAAATAACTAGATGAAAAATAATAAATAAATAAATTAATTAATTAATTCTTCTTCTTCTTCTTCTTCAGCGTCTGTCCCGCTTCGTAGCGGGGTCCGCTATTCTGGTGTCATGACGCCACCTTTCCCGATCCAGCGCTAGATCAGGGTGGACGCCAGCCGCTTTCAAGTCCGTATGTAACGTATCAGCCCAGCGCTGCTTCGGGCGCCCTCTAGGCCGCTTTCCTACCACCTCGAACTTAAGGCCTATCTTGCGGACGCTATCTTCCTTTCCACGAAGAACGTGGCCGTACCATCGTAAGCGAGCTTCGCGCATCTTGTCCGCTATCGGCGCGACACCGAACTTCTGCCGAATAGCATCATTTCGAATGCGGTCCATGCGGGTGACTCCAGCCGTCCAGCGTAGCATCTTCGTCTCCATGACGCTGAGGCGCGTTTCAACTTCCTTAGTCGCAGGCCAACACTCAGCGCCGTACATCGCTACTGGCCGGATGACTGCCCTGTAGATCTTTGACTTAAAGCGCTCCGGTATCTTCCTATCGCAGAGCACCCCAGTCAACGAGCGCCACTTGGACCAAGCTGCACTCACGCGTGAATTCACTTCGACCATCAGTTTGCCGTCAGACGCGACTGCTGATCCCAGGTACTTAAAGACCGCAGTGCGTGGAAGCTCGATGCCGTTAACCTTGATGGAGCTGGACTCGGTAACGTCCGTCGTTAAATACTCGGTCTTCTTCACGTTCAATCTGAGTCCAAACCGCTCCAAGCGATCACACCAAGCTTGCACCTCTCGCTCGAGTTCACCTTTATCTTCGCTAGCGAGCATCACGTCATCGGCATAAAGCAACGTCCAAGGGACGGGCTTCTGAAGATCTCGTGTGATGGCATCCATGACGACAACAAAGAGGAGTGGGGAAAGCGCAGAACCCTGGTGTACCCCGACGGAGATGGGGAACTCCATCGAGGTTCCAGCTGCAGCTTGCACTCGACTCTTTGGACAAGAGTAGAGAATTCGCACCCACTCTATGAGCTCTTCGGGAACTCCATGATGTCGCAAGGCGTACCATATCACTTCACGCGGTACGCGGTCAAAGGCCTTCTCCAAGTCGAGGAAGGCGATATGCACTGCCTTCTGTTTCTCGCGATGCTTCTCTATCAGGAGGCGGGCGGCGTGTATGGCATCAATGGTGCCACAGCCAGCCACGAAGCAGCACTGATTGCTGGAAAGCTGGACGATGTCCCGAATTCGTCCATCGACAACTCGCTCAAAGATCTTCATGCTGTGCGAAAGCAAGCGAATCGGACGGTAATTGGAGCAGTCTGCAGGACTGCCCTTCTTCTTCCAAATCGGAATCGTCGTACTTTGGCGCCAACTCTCAGGCACTTTTTTCTCCGCCACAACCTGATTAAAGAACTTCGCCAACCACTCAGCAGGGTACCAAAACTTCGACTTCCACAGTTCTGCTGCCACGTCGTCGGGCCCAGTCGCTTTGCCTGCCCTCATCTTCTTCAAAGCCGCTTCAATCTCCTCCACGGTGATCTTCTGAACGGGGCCGTGGGTTGGAGCCGTTGAGGGGATGGCTGGATGAGGAAATTCTACTGTAGAGATTTCCTCAAAGTAATCGCGCCATCGCTTCAATGCCTTCTTGCGGTCCGTAAGAAGACGGCCGTTCTCATCATTGATGCCGAAGAACTTCTCGATGTCCTCGGTCTGGCGATGGCGATTCTTTGCGAGTCGGTACAGATACCGCTCCCCATCGCGCGACTCGAGCTTCTCGTTGACATCTCCATAATGAGTGGCTTTTGCAACAGCCACGGCCTTCTTTGCAGCTTTCTTCGCTTCTTGGTACTTCCGCCAGTTATCGGCTGTCTTTTCGCCGAGAAACACGTGATATAGCGTCTTCTTCTCTCGAACTTTGGCTTTCACGTCATCTGTCCACAGCCAGGCCTGCTTGTCGACCTTCCGTCGTCCAGGCTTCGTGATGCCGAGCTCCGACCGTGCAGCGTGACGAATCGCGTCGGTGGCCTTCTCCCAAGTTTCGTCGACAGTTGTCACTGTCGGTAACCGCACGCGAGAAATCACAGCTGCTTCCTTCTCTTTCATTCGCCACCACTTGATTCTTGGTGCACCGCATCGCTCGACCTGCTTCAGCCTCGGAGGGGCGATCTTTAAAGTACAGATCAGCGGTCGATGCTGTGGGGCGACCGTCTCATACGGCACGACCTTCGCGTCTGTGACAAGACTTCGGTCTCGATCCTTCACAAGGACAAAGTCTATCTGAGTCCTGGTGTTCCCGCTATAGAACGAGATGAGGTGGGAATCACGTTTGCGAAATACGGTGTTCACTATGGTGAGGTTGTGCGATTCCGCATATTCAAGGATACGCTCACCATCTGCGTTACGCGACCCGTAACCGAACCCACCATGACAGCCGTACCCGTCTTTCGTCGCGCCGACGTGCCCGTTGAGGTCACCAGCGACTATGATGACATCTTTCGACGGTACCTCTGCTGTCTTCTCATCAAGCAGGCTCCAAAACTCTTCCTTGGCTTGATCCGAGCAGCCAGTCTGTGGAGCATACGCAGAGAAGAAGTGATAGAGTCGCTCCTTCGCGGCGACAACGATCTTCATCAATCGATCGTCAAAGCGCTCGACGCTTACAATCGAGTCACGAAATCGTTCGGAGACGATTATTCCGACACCACTGGTGGTCCTGGGACTTCCACATAGAACGGCCTTGAAGCCACGTCCTATGTCCCTTGACTTACGGCAGGACCACCTCGTCTCCTGCACCGCACAGAAATCAACTCTTCTACGCTCCAGTGCTTCAACCAACTCGCACGAGCGGCCCGTCAACGTACCCACATTCAGCGTTGCCACGCGGGTCCTGCTTACGTTACGGGACTTTCGGACTAGCTCAGTTGCCCCCCGATGCCGTCCTCGCATCAGGGACCCTCGCATACTTCTCACACTCGCCGGGCTCTGCGAGTGCGCGTCGGCTCCCGCGGACGCCGTAGCACTATCTCGAAACACTTGAGCTGTCATACACCATGTGATGTGACATGGGTCTTCGTAGGCCGGCCTGTCACAAGGGCCTGTCGCCTGCAATCGAGTGTCCGTGTTCGGCTTAACTCGCAGAGCGAGTAGTTTCCAGTGGCACCACGTGGAGGAACGGACATCGCCACCAATTAATTAATTAATTAATAGATAAAAATTATATATATATATATATATGTATATATATATATATATATATACAGGGTAAGTCCTGCAACAAAATTAGGAGACCTTATTGGTTGTCTTTTTCCAATTGCAAAAAAACCGCATACTAACAGTTATGTAGCATATACTTAGTGCTATACTTCTGGAAAGTGTCATGGTTGTAGCTGCTCTTATTACAAAGTAATGCGCTCTCACGTAAAACTACCGAAAATTCTTCTCTGGGCCGTGGTGGGGCGCTTCCGTTCCGATGTGACTAAATTTCGGAAGATTGGTTGTTGAACATGCAGTATGATGGTATTGTGTAGGGCAGTGCAAAGGCTTCTCAAGAGTGAACATTGGATGAACGGATCTGAACTACAGTAGAAGAACGCTATTAATTTTCTGATCATACGGGATGCAGCAACCAGCTGGAACAAATGCAACATTCAGCCGTGTGCGTAATCTATTACTAAGCAGTATGCAGTTGTTACGAAACTACAAGGAAAGCTCTACAAGTCCGCAAGTGAAATGAAGACTCAGCTGTGAGGAGAAGAAAGTAGAAGGAAAAATTTGTAAGCGCAGTTGGAGGGCGTCGTTCGAAATGGGTATTCAGCCTCTGCCTCATTTGATGAAAAATTTCTCAAAGTTGAGCGATCACAGAAAGGTCAAAACAATACTGCGTTTAGTGCTACCTTTGCGGGAACCTGATGATATAAAAACAACGGCCACGCATAGCAAGTTTTTGTCATATACGATTTTCCAAAATGTCTCCCCACACTCCATAGGTTTTTGTGTAAAAATAGTGAAAATCAATAAAAATGTTCGTTTGATAGGAACAAAAACCTAACACCATATATTAGCGACTCAATCGCACTGTTTAAAGGCAAAATGCACATTCTGGTAAAGCGATTCCTGTAACAGCAAAAGAAAAGGACGTGATAGCGGTTCTCAGTCCATCTGCAAAATATTGACCTGCGAAATACTAGCTGTGAAATTCCTAAATCTTTAGATTTTCAATCTTTGATTATTGACCATCTTAAAGAAAATGTCTTGCTCTATAAAGCCTGAGAAAACTATTGCTCAATATCTTCTTTGGAACGAATAAGAAGTAAAACTCCGTAAGAGGGGCTGCGACATGAGCTGCAAAGCAACCCACACGATCTGAAGGCTCTTATCAATCCAGGTGTGGTCCCTTATGAATAATACCGCTCCACCATAATCTACAAACCATGGGCAAACACGGTTTTAAAATGTACCAAATTTAGTGCATTCTTAGCCTTTTTATACGCCTATGTTTTTGTTGCAGGACTTATGGGCCACCCTGTATATATATATATATATAGTCCACTCACATTATAACGCCTCCGGATAAGACGCGACTCTCGATATAATGTAGATTTTCTCTGGACCCGGCCAGCCTACCTTTACGTCAATACAAACCAACTCCGCTTAAGACGCGTCGGACACAACGTTACTCCCATTATAGCGCGGTTTCGAGAGGGACTCTGCGTTCAAAATGACGGCCGTTATAGCGGGACCCGGCTCAGTTCCAGTCTCACACAGAAAATGAAGAGCAAGATGCTGACCGCGTCTAGTCGCGACCAGCATCTCTGCGACAATGTGTTAGATGCGCGGAGGCGTTTTTCATGCGTGCCCGGTCCACGAAAGTGTTTATTGTCAGCAGTATGTCGAGCAAGTATAAGACTCCCGGTAGCCGTTAGAGGCTGCCGTAAATAGGAGCGTCTCCTTTTTGTTTTGAATTTTGTTTTCAACCTCTAGAAGCTTTTCAGAAGCTGCTTTTCTTTGAATGTTTTGAAGAGCTTTATCATAATTGTTGAACATCATAGGGCTAAAATAAAGTTATGTCAGCATGGTAATTGCAGTGTTCAAGATACACTTTACACCGACAAAAAAAAAAACAGTGAGCAGGCCCAGCGATGCAGGACCCCCACTACCGGATCCGAACCCCCGACCCGTTTCCTGCAAATCCGCCCCATACCCACTCGGCCATCCAGCCGCTGCCGTCTTAATGATGAGCGGCGCACCTCAATGTTCCACTTCCGTTACTGTACCGCTAACAAGGGAGTTGTGAGATCGCTGTAATTCCACTACTGCTCCAACCCCAAACTTTTGCAGGTTAGATTCTAACCACGATATCGCAGTTCTATACATCGGTTTTGCTTTCTCGGATCGCACTGAAGTGATACCGTTTTTTGCAAGTTTTGACCTACTCAGATTCGAGGTCAAAACTTGCAAAAAACAGGGTCCGCAGGAAATTCGAAAACCACTACGGTGCTTCTCACACAATCACCTGCAACCCTCAGTAGCTCACTTTTAGAATTGCCATGGTGAGTTCGTTGACTTCCTTGTCAGGCCTTTTTTTCAGCCACTCCCACACAGCACAAAACCTATTTGGGCCTGTTTCATCGCCCCGGGCCAAGGCAACAAGAAAGTTTTGCATTTTTAATTACATTTTGCCATTCGACTTTCTTGTTGTTGTCTCACACAAACACATCAACAGTCAACATAATACACAGGCACAAGTCACAAACAAATCATCAACACCGCAGAAACAGACAGAATTTAGTGATTGCCTCACTTGGGTACACCTGCGAGGGAACCTATACCGCAGCAAGCAGACTGCGAGCCCGGTGAAGCGTCAAGCACAGTACCAGAGGTACTGCAGTAAATCCACAAACACACAAGTCAAGGCTACAGTCACTCACTTCAGACGATCATTTCGAGTTGTCAAACAGCCAACCTCTCCTAGTGAAGAAGGTAGTACACTAGTCGGGGGCATCACCGTCAGCCAGCACCACTCAGTCCCACGCTATTGGTGAAGTGAATAAGAGAGTAGGCAAGGGTCCACAACCCAAGCCTCATCTCACTTGAGCGGCCACGATGAAGTGAAGCAAGCAGCAGCCAAGGTACATCATTCATAGTTTATATCACAAACTACGTACTCCTTCTCGCTGTAGGACAAAGGGGACACATCTCACGTACATACATGGCACCGCTACGACCGTAGAATACGCGCATCATAAAAACGGCCAAGTAAGAAAACCTAGTTGAATCATCTAAGCTCTTAATCACCTTCAACATCCCAAACATAGGGTCCGAAGAAGGGACATTAGACCATACAAAAGGCAGGTTAGCAACAATAAATACAATAATTACAAATCTGGAAAAGCCACTTCACGCACTCAGGTTAGCCCAGTCAAGCTTCGAGGAGCAATTTCAAGGACTTAGTCCGGAGGAACGGCAAACTGAACGCGAAGCATATGAAAAATACATAGAAGAGTAAGCACGGCTAACGGGGAAGATACCCTAGCTAAGCTGTTAGAAAGGCAGACGGAGATGAAAACACCGCTCGAAAGAAGACAAGAACTAGAAGCAAGTACAGCTAGCTGATAATCTTCCATGTATCCAAAAACAACAGACGCCTCTATCGGTCACGTACTCACTGCAAGTGCAAGCATTGCTTCCCAGGTTACAGCTACCGAGATTCTCGGGCTCAAAGCGAGACTGGAACACATTCTGGGTGTAGAAGATCCGACGGTGTGTAGACAGGTTTATCAGACAGACGAACTCTGAACTACCGGTGTGAGAACGACAGCCTTATATAGGGTCCACAGGGCCGCCTGATTGATTAGTTGATAGTCACAGATTAACAACAATGGCACTCCATATCAACTATCATTGGCACTGTAACATGTGATCATTCTTTTCTCAACACCTCCCTCCTAAGATGAACATTGTAAAGTTGAAACAACACAACTGATTCATCTGATAACCTATGTATATGATCGCAATGATGGGTCCACTTGTAGCCGGCATGGTGGTAGTCGCTCGCGTTGAGGTCTTTGTTCTGCTTGTACCGTCGTCTCCGGCTCTGATCCATTCCCTGATTCCGACGCTGTCGGCTGCTCCGTTGTAGTGGCTGTCGTAGGCGATGACTTAGTTGTGAACATGTCCATGAGTAGGTCGTCCAAATTGGCTGTTGTTTCACCGACGTCTTGATGGATATTGTGACGCAGTTGATTTGTGTGACGTCTCTGGATAGTGCCATTCACAAGTACATCATATACAGCGTTGCCATGACGAGAAACGATCCTTCCTGGTGTCCATTTGCTTTGGTGCCTTCCGTACTCGCGCACCCATACTACTTCGCCTGGAGCGAAGGTTTTGGGTCTAGCTCCGTGGTGGCGGTTGAATTGCTCTTCCATGGGGTAGTTTCTTGCCGTGTTCCGAGTTGTTGGCGTGGTCAGCAGAGACAATGGTGATCGAATCTTCCTCTGTAAAAAGTTTTCGGCTGGGGATCGTCCGTTTGGTGATGATGGACACGGCGTTCTCCGATACACTGCTAAGAATTTTTGAAGTGCGTCTGCGTCCATTTCCGGGCTCTCCAACTTCCGCATCGTCCTCTTGAAAGTGTCTACGAAGCGCTCAACCTCTCCATTCGATTGAGGGTGAAATGGCGGCGATCGGACATGTTCGATGCCGTTGATTTCGCAGAAGTCGGCAAACTCCCTTGAGGTGAACTGACTTCCATTGTCAGACACTAGTGTTTTCGGATTCCCGAACTGAGCGAAGAGTCGGAAAAGCTGGTGAATTGTGGCCTTAGCCGTTGTCGATTTCATTTCGATTACTTCAGGCCATTTAGAGAAGGCATCGACCACGATGAGGAACGTCTTCCCGTTTACTGGTCCAGCAAAGTCGATGTGAATTGCCCGCGGTTCCGTTATTATTGGCCAAGAGAAAAGAGTCGCCTTTATATTCTCCTTTGCTGCTTCCTGACAGCTTCGACATCCTCGCACGCCGTTTTCGATATCCTTCGTGATATTAGCCCAGTATACACAAGATCTGGCGAGCATCTTCATCTTTGTGATTCCGGGATGTCCGTCATGCAGCAGATTCAATACTCAACGCTGGAGACTCTTCGGGATGACGATTCGGGGTCCAAAGAAAAGGCAATCGTTGTCCAACGATAGTGATTAGCGAAGGCTGGCGTAACGTGCTATTTCAGGAGGTGACCTTGGTGGCCAAGAATCCGCTCGCACGCAGTCCATCGCCTTGCGAAGTGTTTCATCCTGTGCGCTTTCTCCAGCGACCTTATCCATATCGACGGGCAGGATTTTGTGCACGGAACGACAGGTCGCTTCCGCTTCTCTTGTTGCCGTGGCGATGACAAGGTCCTCTGTGGACTGTGATTATTTCGCGACCAGTCGGGACAACGCATCCGCTTGACCGAAGTCCACTGTCCGTCTGTACTCGATCTGGAAATCGTAGCCCATCAGAATCAGCGACCACCGCAGAAGTCGATTAGCGGTGTAAGTTGGAACACCTTGCTTGCTTCCGAAAATAGTCAATAGTGGCTTGTGGTCCGTCAGCAGTGTGAAGTGTGGTCCCATCAGGTAGCGGTGGAACATGCGTACGGCGAAGACCAGTGCAAGTCCTTCTTTTTCTATTTGGCCGTACTTTTTCTCCGATTCGCTCAGACGTCGGCTAGCATGACATATAGCTTTTTCTGTGCCGTCCTTGAACCGGTGTGCGAATACTGCTCCAATGCCGTAGTCGGATGCATCAGCTGCTACCACGATTTCCAACTTGGGATCGTAGTGGGTGAGGAGTAGAGGCGAGGCAATAACTTCCTTGGCTCGCTTGAAGGCTTCTTCTTGTTCAAGTGACCACTTAAATTCAGCATCTTTCTTGAGCAGTGCGTCCAGTGGGGCACGTAGACTGCGCATTTCCTTGACGAACGTGCCGTAGTAGTTTATCATTCCTAAGAATGATCGGAGTTGTGCCACGTTTTGGAGCCGTGGCATTTCAGTGATGGACCTGATTTTCTCCGGGTCAGGGCGACATCCATTCTTGTCAATGATGACGCCGAGATAATTGATTTCTGGCATCATAAAATGACACTTCTGCAGTCGAATACGAAATCCGTAATCGTGGATTCGTTTGAGTAGTGCTTCCAAGTTTTTACGATGCTCTTCCGTTGTCCTTCCGGTTACGATGATGTCGTCCAGGTAAGTTGCCACTCTATGAAGTCCGGATATCATTGAGTCGATAATCTGTTGGAAGATTCCGGGAGCTGACTTCACCCCGAAGGGCAAGCGGTTGTAGCGGAACAGACCGCGATGTGTGTTTATGGTGAGTAGCTCCTTCGATTCGTCTTCCACTTCGATCTGAAGATAGGCATCCGCTAGATCGATTTGAGAAAAAAGCTCACCACCGTTGAGTTTCGTGAATATTTCTTCGTTCGTGGCAACGGGTGCAGATGGAGCATCAAAGAGTTGTTGAGTCCAGTGGAGAAGTCTGCACAGAGACGAATTGATCCATTGCTCTTCTTCACGACCACTACAGGAGCTGCCCAGTTGGAGTGGTCAACTGGCGACAGAACATTTTCAGCGAGAAGTCTGTCGATTTCCATATCCACGCTGCACTGGGAAGCAAAGGGTGCAGGACACCTCTGACGATAGACAGGCTGGGCGTCAGGTCTAAGAAATAGCTTTGCTTTTGCCTTTGTGCAGTGTCCAAGGCCAGGCAGGAATACTTCAGCGAAACTCGTTTTATGAAGGCGACCGTTTCGTTCCGGATGTCATTGAGTGCGGCCGTGGCTAGTCGACAGTGGAATTGCTCCTTAAGCTGGCGATACTGCTCCATTTCGACGCACCATTCTAGTCCGAGAAGGTCAGTTGCCTCGGTGACGTAGCAGTTTCCTTGTCCCGTTGTGACTCTCTGGTGACGGTCAAATATGGCGGTTTGCCTTGAATAGTCCAATGATGTGCATTGGTGATCCATCGGCTGCCTTGACCGGTACAGCAGCACGACTGATGGTTGGGGATCCCATCTCGCTCCATGTTCGACGCGAAATCATGGTTACGTCGGACCCAGTGTCCAGCTGGAGCCTAGTGGAAAATCCGTTTATTTCCACTTTCAGGTAGGTGCGTGCATTCTGTGTCGCTGATGACGCGTTGTTGCAACGAATATTTCGTTGTCGGAATCTTGACTTCTTTGAAGAAAAACGTGTCCTTTTGGTGATAGAAGTCGAAGTTGGTTCCTGACGTGGCTCTCGTGATTTCGATCGGTGGCGGAACATCACGTTCCGAGATGGACGCCGTCTATGCATTTCGCATGGTTTGATGTAATGTGCAGTATTCACCTCTTTGGATTCCATCGTGCGATTGTCGGATCTGAGAGCGACGAAGGTTTCGCAGTTGTTTACGGAGTCGTCTAGGGAGGGTGATACGTCGTCTTCCTTCAAGCAATTGAGACGATTCAGCAGTCGGAGCCGGACGTCACAATGGGACGGGTCGGTTAGTCCTGATAAGAATACTAAGCATTTTAGAGAATCGTCATCGACGTCTTTCATTGAAGCATCCTCGAACTTCTTCTTTATTTTGTTGCTGAAGTCTCGATAGGGGACGTGTGACGTAGTCAACGGCTCGCATGTTGACTGCAGGAACTCGAAACCTCGTCGAATCAACGTCTGCTTCGGTCCGAATAGCTTGGTCAGCTTGTCCACAGTAGCCGCGAGGTCGATATGTCGTGGCTCTTGTGGTAGAACGTAGTCGGAATAGGTTGTATACGCGTGTCTGTCGAACTTGTGTTGCGTTTGCGTTGGTCAGGTAGCGATGAACCTCGATCATTGATGACTGGTCCATATCGCCTGAACCAGTCCTTGCAAGTGGTATCGTCATCGTCGTCGTAACAGAAGGTGGGTAGGTCTCTGACGAGGTCGCCGTGTGGGTCGGGATCGGGGAGGGGTATGGCAGGCGGTGTGGTTGGAGCAGCTTTGTTTTCCAGCAGCTTCTCCATCATAGAAACCATCTGCTGGTTCTGCTGTTGGAGTACTGACAGTATTGCTGCCAACCATGGCGGAGGGGCGGCTTCTGACGACGTGGAAGGTGGAGGGGTGGCTGTTGACGGTGTTGACGACCAACCTGTTGGTGTTGACGGCATCGCGAAGTCGATTGCAGGTCCTGATCGCGCCACTGTAGAAGATCCGACGGTGTGTAGACAGGTTTATTAGACAGACGAACACTGAACTACCGGTGTGAGAACGACAGCCTTATATAGGGCCCACAGGGCCGCCTGATTGATTAGTTGATAGTCACAGATTAACAACAATGGCACTCCATATCAACTATCATTGGCACTGTAACATGTGATCATTCTTTCCTCAACACTGGGCAATCTTCAAGAGCAACATCGACGAACAGCTCATCTCTAACGTGATGAAATTGAACTACTTGCAACAGACACTTACGGGAGAGGCCAAACAAGTGGGCAGCCGTTAACTCATCGAGGAAAACTACGAAATAGTCCTACAAGCGCTCAAGCGCAAGCATGGGAAAGACAGCTCCACTGCTGAAGTTTCTTTCACGAAACATTTCTTTCAACATCACAACAGATCTCTATGTTGGATGACCTTGCGGCTCTGATGACTATGGCACAGCTGTCCAATAACGGTCAAAATACAAATCATCGACTGATCCTAAACACATGTTAAGGAAATTCGAAGCCAGTATACAGTTGAAAGCTCTCGAAAAGAGAGAGCAACCGCACAGCCACACAGAATGGACATGAGTCGTACTCTACGACCACTTGTCCGGCATCCTAGACCTAAGAGAAAAGGTCGAGCAATCCCAAAAGACTGGCAAACGACAACAAAATTAGTTCACCTTCATCGAAAGCAACGGCAAACTACCCCCAACCAATCTGCATATACTGCATACGAAATAATCATCGGTCACATGAATGCAGGTCTGTTCCATTGGGGAAACGCGAAAGGTACCTGGCAAGGAATCAGTTATGTCGAAACTGTGGGAGACCCAACCACAAAGAAACAGACTGTAGGAGCCAGGCGTGCTTCAGGTGTGAAAGAAAACACCACTCATCTTATCCTTATCGAACCACATAACCGATACTAACGAGGGGCCAAGACGCCCGATACAAGCTAAAAAGCCACAAACACAGTACCAAACACAGAATAGAGGCCCAGCTGAACAATCACCTCGCACAGTAAGCCAAAATGTCGCCACTTCCGAGGAAGAAGAGCGACAACAAACCTGGAGAACATCGTTAACCACGTCGCCGGTCAAAAAGACCCACAGAAGACGGGGACCTTGCTATTCACAGGCACAACTACAAATCTAGGACCAAATGGTTCCAAACAAGTCAAAGTTTTTATGGACACAGGATCACAACTCTCATTCATCAATACACAAATGGTTTACAAAATGGAACTAGAAGTCACAACAGCAACACCTCTACGGCTACGAACGTTCGGCTCCGGTACAATACAAGAAAAAGAGCACCGCTTGGTCAAGCTGACCTTGATGGATCAAGCACGCAAAGCCTACAAACTGGACGTATTCGACAGTAAGGTAATCACAAGCAAATCCAGATCACCCGTTCTTACTCAAAGTGAGCTGGACTTTGTCAAAAGCTTAAATTTGCCACTGTCACTCACCTCTGATGACAACACAGAAACACCGATTCTGGTAGGATGTGACAATTTATGGGCATTCGTACAACGCAAAACATGCTAATTCCATCTGGACTACATCTAATCAAAACAAAAGTGGGACACATTGTTTCTGGAAAACCTTCGCCAAAAGCTAAGGCGATCGACACTCAAGAGACTAATCTTACACAACACGAGTCAATCTTGTCTTCAGGAACAGACGAATTCAAAAAGACCGATCAACTACTCCTCCCACTAGAGCTCCTTCAGGATAACAGGGGACGACCTAGGCACGAGCAATCAACAGAAGGTAGGGAACGCACTACCCACGGTAACCGACAAACATCATCTGAACAAACCGCAATGCATTCGAAGGGCAATGCGCGATACAACCTAACGGAGAAACCGGCAGTTCCCTGCTGTCCATACAACGAGCAGGAGTACGAAGTCAACTCTATTATAAGTCAAGAATCACGGCGGAGAGTCGTTAGATACACCGCCCTCAGAAAGGGACGGGGCGAGGAGCGCGCCGAGGACAAGATATCCGGGTCCCTGCCTTCACATGGAGGCATCGCATTTCTAATTACTTCCCTTGGCCCTAAATCTGTATCCTGAACTGATTTCGTTCTTGAGACAAGAGCCAGAACCTTGATCAACATATTTGGAACATGAGTTTTCAGCTGCAGCGCCAACGCTTTCTTCAGCTCTCGCCAATGTAGGACCGACCGGAATCACCCATAGTATCTAGTTGAGGCGAAAATTGAAGAATTTTGGTGAAAATTGAAAGAATCTAGAGAGAAGAGCGACGTTCTCCTTTCCTCAACTGCCTCCATACCGAACCGACTGGAAAATGACTTCAGGGTCCCAATCGTCCCCTATGCGCTTCCCAATCGTCCCCTATCAGTTGTTAGGTTTCTGGACGACGTCACGCCAATTAACGACGGTTTGGAGCGTAGCAAACTTGTCCAAATAGGGCGGCGCCGGCAGGGCGGGAAGTGGGCGGCGGGCAGCACGGTGTACCGAACGACTGCCCCCCAAGAATCACCACACAGAACATGTGCGGTGCTCAGTTCATGACCATTCTGCCGCAGGCGGTGGAATAGTCAAAAGAAGCTTCGCCGCGGCCGCCGCAACAGTGGCGGTCGGCATGCGCGATGGCTTTCCGCGCCCATCGCGGGCATGGCATACTTTTTCGCGCCGCGCGCGGTGTTTAGTGTTGGTCCTGGACGGATCGCCGTCGCGCTCCCTTGCAGAGCGATGGGCGATGCGACGAGCACTGAGAAGTTCAAATTCCTTCGCGTCGCTCTGCCAAACTCATCCTCGCGATTCGATTGCGGCGACGGGAAGTATGCACGAGGCCTAACGAGATAGAACTTCAGAAAAGACTAGAGATTGTTTACGATATTACTACGAATACGGCTGACATTGGCATCATGAAGTCCAGAATCCACGCTCTCGATCTCCAAAACCAAGCTGACCCAGACAGCCTTAAGCTCATGTACGATACCGTGAACGAAGCCATCTCTGCCCTCCAAGTGACAAAGCAGAAGATGGGAGCCGACTATCACCTTGGAAATACTCTCGGAGATTACCGTCTCACGATCGAAGCGGGTGTCGCAACTGACTCAAGCAAGGAGAGCTTCGAGGAGAAGCCATGCAAAGCAAAGCTTATAAACCACTTTACCGCCAACAACACAATTCTTCTGAAGGGGATCGAACACGCAGATGAACTCATAAGCCGTGCAGCAGCCGTCAAGTGCAAACAGCTAAGTCAATTTTCCTGATGAGAAGTCAATCGCCGAAAAGATGACGAAAATTGAGGACATGCTTCGCTCTCTCAGGCCCACACTCGACTGTGTCGAGAATGTCGACCAGCGACTCCAGAGAATAGAGGACAGAATCTCGAGAATCGAGGAACTACGCAAGCACACATAAATATGCTGAAAAAGGATACTGGAAGACTTGGGCGAGGCCCAGGAAGAGAAGGTGGAGATCCTGCTCAACGCGCAATAAACGCCATGGTTCAGATAACCAAGGCACTTCAGGAGAAGCAGGAGCCGAAGACCGAGGACCTAATCACGATTCCCACATACGACGACGAGGAGAAACCGAAACAACGTCAGGCCGATCCATCAGAGATAATCGAGGCACGGCGACGTCTGAAGGAATTTGAATCCATCAAGCACTGCACGTATGGACGGTCAAGGACCCTGTTGAGTAAAAATTGAGGTCGTCCTTCTACATGCCGATTCTACAGATAGATCTGTTCGTGGTCGTCCTTCTACCTGCGGATTCTGCAGGTAGAAGGACGACCACGAACAGATCTATCTGTAGAATGTAGAATCTATCGACCACGACCACGAACCGATCGCTGTTACAAGTTCGTCAGGACGTCGGACCGACTCCAGATCATCCGTGATGCCGCACTATGCGAAAAATGTCTAAGGATCTGCAAACAACCGTGCAGCATGACGACCAAATGCATCTACTGCGGGCGAACAAACCATCACAAATCGCTCTGCCCGGTTTCGGAGGAAAAGCGGAAGCTCATCGAGAGGATTCGATAATGGACACTCACCAGGGAGGTCCCAGTGTGCTGACGCACCATGGTCAGGGCCGTCGGAGTCGACCCACAGATCATCGATAGCGCGTCAACTTGGGGATATAAGGACGCCTGCCAGCCGCCAGGCCAGTTCGCCGACGCCGTGCGCCCTCGCCCCTATCCCTTGCCCAGTCCCTCTCTCTCTCTGATCTCATTTGTAAGTTAGGGACCCTATTTTAACCGTACTAACTCCTCATTTGTTCGTTATCATGTTCGTTGTTACTAACATGAAATAAGGGTTTAATCACCCAAGTTTGAAATGTCGTGCCGACCGGTCATGGTCGGATATATCTGTACGATTCAAGGTATTCGCTAATATCGTCTAGCCTCTCAAAGAAGCCCAGGACGCGCCGCCACGACCGACGACACGCCCGAGACCACGACCCAGGTCCGGAAGATTTTGTGTGCGGGTTACCCACGTCGACGAGGGACCCGAGATTAGCGAACCTGTTTCGTACATCAAGTCCACTGAACTACCGCCCCTCTCCCCTCTCCCCGTGGTATTCTCCACACATTGGACGGGCAGGTAATCAACACACTTCATCCCTTGCCTAGCAGAAAAGTGGGTAGCATTACTGCATATTTCTTGAACCCAAGGAGTTAGGGACCTTCAGAGTTTAAGATGAGATCGCATGCACACGCACGTACGTCTGAATGACGAAAATGAATACCACTGTGAAAGTCTCCACCTTTCAAGTAGTAGAAAAGTAGGTCCCATTTTCGCCAATTCCTTTAACCCAAGGAGCAATGGGCCCTCAAATTTTGCTGGGACCACGTTTACACGCGCTAAACTACCTCGTTCGACCGAAATTTCAAAAATGAATATCATATTCGTGATCAGCGCCCCAGGTAACCCCTGAGTCGAAGTTTGGGTGAAATTTTTTACCCTTTCTCGACCACGAGCAGGGTTGGCGAAAGCGTAAGCCCTAGTTTAGGCCTATGTCATACCATCGCTCTTCGCTAGCGAAGGCGATGGACAACTAACATAATTGGGGAAGGGACGGTATCAGACGTTGTGGAGGGGCAGACGCCTGCAGCAATTGTCCGATCCACCGCTAGAGAAGCCTCGCTGGCGGGGTGTCATACTTTCGAGCGATACGGCATCGCTACCGATGCGACCGCGTCGCTGAGCTGAGCAGAGCGTCGGGCAGCATCGGTAGCGATGCTACGACGCAGCTGCACACAACGCTATTAACTGCGCGCCTATTCGCTAGCTTCACGCTAGCGAAGAGACTTCGCTCATCGCTCTGTTCGTCGCCTTCGCTCGGGGTGAGCGGAGGTATGACATAGGCCTTATACTTGCGCCGCTGCGCGGCGCGGCATGATGGTCGGGATAGATATCGACCGGGCGGCGCGAAAAATCGATGTCCATGGCGATCCTGGTGCCGCGCCGCGTGGCGGCGCAAGTATACACTAGGACTAATGGTGGCGCTTCAGAATTTCCCATGATAATCGCATACTCAGCGTAGCATACGCTCATGTCAGGGCGAATCTCGTGATCAAATTTTTGAAAGATATCTCTTCACAACTGTCTTCAATAAAAATCACTCTACATTCAACATCTTTTAATTGGTCGGCTCAGCAGACGAATTTCCATACCAACGTGCCGTCGTCTAGCGGTACGGTAGAATATGACGGTGACCCATACTCGCCAGACCTGCTGGGACTGCAGTAGCTAACTGCCCGTCACCATCAGTGTGTTTAGTTGTACACCTTCGACAGCCAGTAAGGTTGAACTGTGCTTGTGCCCCGATCGGCTGTCTTTCTTTGAACATATGGGGCACATGCTAGGCGAGATTGAGTGGATATCCATTCTCGACTTTTGGACTGGCGCCATCATACCCTCTCGTGATTGCTGAGTTTATGCCTAGTTATGAAGGATCATTCTTCACGTAGTCAAGGCTCCCATCAAAAATCTGTAGAAAATACAAAGTGTCGTACACAGGAGGACAACCGATGAAAAGCTCTTACTGAACACGCGCTTGGCAACCTAGTGGAATATATGCATAGGAAAAGTATGGAAGGTGATAGAAAACAAGCAAGCATGAATATTTAAGGATTCAAAAATTCAGCAAGGCACGTTGATCGAACACCTGACCCTGTGCCTTTCATTCACCGCAACTTCCCACTGAGCCACCGAGCAGCCTGCACCGGTGGCTTTCACCGCCTCCCTTATCCCCACGTAGGCCCCACATAAACGTGTTAGGTGCGTGCTGACAATTCAATTCAATACTGGACTTTCATGGACCCCTAACTCCTTGTGATTAAGGACCTTGCAAAAATGAAACATACCTCCCTATTTCATGGGCGGAGATTCTCGTGGTGGTATTCATTTTCACATTCAGACATACGCCTGAGATAGTTCCCTGGTAGTTTGACTGGCACCCTTAGAGAATCACCTCTCGGAAAGAATAAGAACAGATGGAAAACAAAACACGACGCACGATTTATAGAAAACCAGCTGGACGTGCAAGCCACGCCAGGCTAGCCGGCTTCGGGTATGGCGGGCCATCTGGGAACGTAGCCCAGACCTAGTTAGGGATGCTTCCTCACCTAGCGTCCGTCGCCGGCGCCGTACGCTGGACGTGCGGGCCACGCCAGGCTTGCCGACTTTGGGTATGGCGGGCCACGCTGGGAACGCAGCCCAAACCTAGCTAGGATGCTTCCTCACCCAGCGTCCGTCGCCGGCTTCGCCGGCAACCAACGCTGGGTAAGGAAGCACCCCTAGCGTCGAAGTCGAACACATTGAAACGAACGCCTACTACAGATCGATTGACGCCTTGTTGAGTATCAGTCACATCCCAGTACAGCACTCACAAAAATGTCCGCAGCACCCCTGCTCCGTCTAGGGTTCTGTTCACAATCCATTGCAGCTCGTCGAGCCTAATCGAATGTCCAACGTTTCTGTCCAGTCGTCCTGCCTTAAGCCACGATGTGTGATGAATCTAGGAAAGTATGACTTAAGACAAAAAAAATACTATGCTCCTCTGCATGCTGTAGTATCGAAACTGGTCAAAGCACTGCCGAAAATGGAGGACCAAGGAGCAAGACTTGATTGAAGGCGTAGTAGAATCAAGTGTAGGTCCTTCCAACATTCTTCGCTGACCTGCTCTGGTCCATCGGAGGACCTGGGCATGTAGAAGTAGCTTAGTAAGCCAGCGCGCGAAGTTATGTATGTTTTTGAGAACAGAGTGAACAATTTCCAAATCAAAAGCGTCTTCCAGACAATGATTGACCATTCAATAATGTCGGTTAATATTGGTTGTCTGATGGCTGATTACCAGGTCGACCTTCCGTCGGCCATCTTAATCACGAAACACCCACCCAGATAGATCAAGTCTGCAGAGAACCGACAGCAATGCTGAAGAATGGATAGCGACTATAGTAGGATCGACTGCCCGATCGAAACTCCTTTTACCTGGTCGGCCTTCCGTGGGCTAACATAATCGAGGGACACCCACTGCGTTGAACTTTTTGAGTGCATGGCGCGATTCAGTCTTTTCATGTAGCCTGTGAACTTTGAAATGAAATCGAAAGTCTCCCAAATCGAGACGAGCTAGATTGTTTGATCGAGATCTGAGCTAATTACGCTACTACACCCACTCCGATCGATGAAGTCTGAGTGGCAGTAGTTCACAGAACGTTCAGACGATCATTGTCAATCAATATTATCGATCGTTTAAGTAGTGCTATCGTTTCTCTCTCAGACTTCATAGATCTGGGCCATAATCAACAACACCCACCCCGGTTGATTAACTCAGAGAGAAATATCAATATATCGGTTGATATAGATTGTCTGAGCTCGAGGTCCGAGCTAATGACGCAACATCCACAGCGATCGGTTAAGTCAGAGAGAAACATCAATATATCGGTTGATATATATCATTTTCACGTCGAGTTGGACAGTTCTGAAATCAAATTGGACAGTTTTCACGTCAAATCGGACACTCTTCCAAGCTAACCTAAAACTTTTCAAATCAAACAGAACTCTTCCAATTTAAAATAAGCATCTTTCACATTCGACTAGAGAGGACTCTCCAAAAGTGTTAGGATAATTTTTGTTCGAGGAAAACTTTAGTATAACTTAATTTGAAGTTTTAATTTGGTTCTCAATGAGAGAACACGTAATTTGAAATTTTATAGAAGTTTTATTTATTGAGGAAAAACAATGAATTAAAGCTTGTTTTGAAGAGCAGGAAAGCGGGCATTTTATGTTGCCAAAACAGAGAATGCGCCATGCCCCGTTCGAAAATTAGCGATTTTCATTCGATTGATAGCAAAATTTCTGTTTGCATGCAGTTTCCTATCTGCAAACGGTGTAACACAAATAATTGTAATAAACACACATATTTTAACTTTATTGTCAACCAAATAAAAGTTGCGTTGAACTTTTTGAGTACATGGCGCGATCCAGTCTTTTGCTGTGGCCTGTGAGCTTTGAAATCAAATTGAATGTCTTCCAAATCGAGACGAGATAGATTGCTTGGCCGCGATCAGAGCTAACCACGCAACACTCACCCGATCGATTAAGACTGAGAGAGAAGCAATAACACAGGTGAAACGACCGATAATATCGATCGATATATGGTCTGAAGGGAAGCCAATATTTTTACCTGATAGACCTTGCGTCGGCCATCGTAATCACACAACACCCACCCAGATTGATTACGTGTGAGTCCATCAAATAAACGTTACGTTGAACTTTTCGAGCGCATAGCGCAATCCAGTCTTTCGATGCAATTTTTTCTCAATAAATAAATAAACAAACAAACCTAATCTAACAATCTTGAAGACCCTGCAGTTTAACGTGTAAGAAGCTCGTCTCGATTTGGAAGACGTTAAATTTGATTTCAGAGTTCATCGGGCAGCTTGTCAGAGTTTGAATGTTTGATTTGAATTGGTTGGCAATTTGGTTTGAAAACTCTCCAATTTGGTTTAGAAGGTGTACAATGCGACGTGAAAATCATGCAACACCCACATCGGAAAGTGCCCGATCGAAACGCCTTAGGCCATCATATGCTGTTGCTAATGTGTAGGGAGGTGGATGAAGAAGAACATAATAGCAAGAACGCACAAAGCAGAAGCAAGCCGTGCGGCGCATCGACGTCTTCCATCACAGGTCATGAGGTGTGATCGGTGCCGCGGCGCAGACCTCTTCCGCAACGCTTCACGTGTTCTCTGAACCCGGCAGCGGCGGCTCGTCATAGTCGTGGTGACGTCTTGCGAAACCTCGTCAAGTGGGTGTCCTTTGGTGACCACCCGGCAGTGGAAGCGCCATGGTCGTAAACACCTCGTGGTAGTAAACACCACCGGCAGCAGTGGCTGCCTGCCACGCTGCCACGTTGTGGTGTTTACGGTTGAGACGGCGGTACGACGAACGGCTGGGTATAGCCTCAATTGTCACGAGCCGCTGGGAATGTCACTGGCCGGTGGTGATGTCACCGGCCGCTGGGAATGTCAACGGCCGCTGGGAATGTCACCGCCCGCTGGGAATGCCACCAGTAAGTGATTCATGCCTCTCTGCTTTATATAATAGTATCGCTGCTTTTAAGCTAACGACAAGGGATCGCCTGGCTTAAGAAACTGGATGAAAATGGTCTTTGAACCCATCGGGTGGTGGAAACGTATGCTAAAACCTATAATGAGTTTGCAATCAGAATGTAAAACCAACGGCTAATGTTGACGGCGACCGTTGCTAAATGAACTTGGGAGAAAATGGGGATGCCCCACCCCAACTCTCAACTGTCACTAACTTTTTGGTTTGGAGTTTGTCGGCGATCACGTGCATTAGTGGCGTTCACAGCGATCCTGAAAATGAAACTGAAATCTTTATTTAAATAAAAGGATTTCATAGAATAAAGGCTGACAAGATGCGTTTCTATGAACAACATATGGATTTGAAATGGGAGTTAAAAGTAGATTGTGATCAGGAAAAGAGTGGAAGAAGATGCGTTGAAGGTTAGAAACCTAACCGACCGCCTAAAGACACTTCAACGGCCAGTGAGAAACGTTTCTGGAGAAGCCGTGGAGCTGGCAAAAATTGCTGTACGTTGAACTCAACAAAATAACTGACACAAACCACTAAGCATGAACTACTAATAACACTCACTCGGCTGCCTTCCGAGCAAGAGGAGGACGGCCACGAGGTTTTGGCTTGTTGAGAGCAGCGCTAAAAATGAACAAAAATGAAACAGAATGATTCAAGAAGCCCTAGCAATCTTCCTACTTTTATAAAGATTGCCGAAATAGGACAGAAGAAACTAAGAAAAATGCAACTGGAAAATGTGCTAACCCTACGTAAGCATATCCAAAACTGCTTCTAAGGGCCTGTTCATACTTCGCGACAAGAGCGGCAAAAGCGACAAGAGCGACTGGAGCGACAAGAGCGACAAGAGCGACTGGGGCAACGGACATAGTGTGGTGTACGTAAATAAATACTCCACACGGTCTTATTTATAAATATATAGTCGGCTGTGCGCGTAACTTAGGGTGCGTGATGCGCACACAGCTGCCTCATGATACCATACCCCGCGCCCAATTTAAGCACTCACAGCTAAGCGTCACGGGGATATCTGCTTATGATCGCTCCAGAGGTCTATTTTGATACATTTTCGGAGCAATACGAGTTGGCGTGCTGCGGGAGGGGGGGGGGGGGGGCGGGCGTGTGGAGTTATGGCTTTTTGTCGAATTCGGCTACATTGCACCACCGCATTACACGGCCTGCCGTAAATTTGGGTGTGTGGTGCACCACACACTGCACCACACACCCAAATTTACGACAGGCCGTGTAATGCGGTGGTGCAATGTAGCCGAATTCCTTTTTGTCTTTTTTCGTGCTTGGGCCTTCTATTCCGGCAGAATCCTAGTATAGTGGTGGGCTCCCGCTAGGAAGACAAATCACCGAAGCCTCCATATCGAAAATATCCAAGCCTATCAGGATTAGTCCCAACTCGTATTGGACTGCGCGACATTATGTACGAATCGTCGCCGCAGACGAGGCGAGCACGACAAAAGTCGCCGCAACGGAGCGACATTACCGGTCGATGATCGGCAGCGGTCCAGAACCACGGAGCCTCTTCTTTTCGGAAAACTCTGACCACGACAATTCATTGCGACAGGGTGAAAACTTCCTCCCAAACACCACAAACACACGCGGTTTCACCTTTGCAACACTGCAGTCAGGCTGAGAACAGAGATATTGTTTGCCGAGCAATGGTTACCAGCGATGTTCGGCAATTCTTTGCAAAAAAAAGCAGGGCGTGAAGGAGAAAAGCAACGGAGAACGGAGAAAACTAAAGAATGAAACACCGGAAAGAAAACAGTAGTGAATCAAATTGTTCAACAAGTGTTCGAATTGGTGTGTGGAATGACCGTGGCCACTTCTTTTCTACATGAACAATGGATATCCATTTTCAACGAAACATTTGGCAGAGTAAATGACTTTATCGCATTCATATGACCGTGGCTAAGATCGAGCGCATTTCTGGAGACATTTTGGACATCTCAAGACAGAAGATTTGATCGCAACAAAACATCGTTATGATAGCTTACAACCTCGACACCAGCCACTGGAGGTTTAAGGAAACTGATTTGAATCATCTTAAGATACATTGACATTTTGCAAACAAACCTGTCGCTGCTTTGGGATGTGTGTAGTAAACAGCTCGAAGCTATCACATGAGCTGTCATCACGTTATACATTTGGAAATGCGCAATCAAAGATAGATTCTCTCAGTGATATCATTTTTTCGAGTAGATTGGTGTCACCGTCTTCTATATTAGATACGTTACAATAGGGACAATAGGAAACTCCTATTTAAAGCTCCCAGTAGCAGGTAACGTTCAGCCCGTAAGTTGCTGAACTTCTGGAAATGCTGCGGACTTCCCTGCCAGAGTATATACCACCGCAACACCGTCAAGTAGTACACAAATATTACTGCTACTTCTTATTTTGGCTATTACTGCCTCTCTATACGACTATTGCGGTCACCATGCAGCTTTATTGGTTCTGTCAAATCCATTAGGCTCCTCACACAAGAACGGAGGTAGCGGACGGTTGACATTTCTTCTACCGTAATCCACGCGCAATATGTGCTTGTGGTGCAGTCACGGACGCCCGGGATGACGTACGAGTTGACGCCTATATTGCATTTTTGTGGCGATAAACACGCAGTTGTGGTGTGCGAGCCAAATCTGTACGAAGAAAAAAATTTTGCCTGTCAGATAAAGGGGGACCACCTTCCAAGAAACTTTAGTTACACGAACAAGGAAAAACGAGACATGAGGTTAATGAAGAAGACAAACAAAGGCGCAAATAGGGTCGGAGGGGGGGGGGGTCAATATGGCCTGCCGCGGCGAGCAGCGACGGCGAGTAGCTACATACAGCGCATGTAAATGCATCTTATCTCCTTGTTTCGATTACCTATCTGTGTCTTATCTGCTTCCCGATTGGGCAGGGGAGGGAACTCCACAGGATGTAGGCAATCTTAACACGGCCGCGTCACTCGAGCAACACCCTGGAGTCCTTTCCCTTGCCCAAATCTGTGCTCTCCTCCGCTGAGGCGATTGACTGATGTGAATTCCGTAGGAAACCGTATTATTCTAGGTCAGTAGAATAAGCATGAAGCATGTTTCGGAGCACGAAATGTTTCTGACTAGTGTCTCGTGCGGTTTCAATTTCATTGCAAAGAAATCGGTATCAAAAAGGCTTTATGAGTCCATTTGCATCTATTAACACACTGGTCTACAACACAGAGTGGCAACGACATCGCTACACTCTGCGATGGGTAGCCGTGAAGACTACGAAACGATTGAAATGTCAGGCGTAAAATGAGCGTTTCCACCTACCACCCTTATTGGCGCAGAAGACATAACAAAAGTGAAGTGTGCGTCCCTAGGTCCATATGTTGTTACTTGATGCCTTTCCATAAGCTGCGACCTGGCCTCTCAAACTTACTCTTCAGAAGCTTTTTCCCGCAAAGAATCCAATATTTGACGCTAACGCAGGCGTCATCTCGGGCGTCCGTGACTGCACCGCAAGCACATATTGCGCGTTACGGTAGAAGAAATGTCAACCGTCCGCTGCCTCCGTTCTTGTGGCTCCTCACTGGCGCAATACGAGTCGCGTCTCGGTGGTGATTGCCGCGCAAGTAGCGAGCAATCGCACCTCATGCTCCACGGACCGCGACAGTCCGACTTCAGCTGCGATTCCCCGACGGTCGACGCTTGTGAACGCCAGAGTACTTAAAACAGGCGTAGAGTACAATGTCATGAGGCAACTGTGTGCGGTGGCACCTCACACACCATAAATGACGCGCACAGCCGGCTATAAATATATATAAAATAAAAATTAATTAAAAAATTATAAATAAGACCACTCCACACTCCGTCCGCGACGAATGTAGCGTGAAATGCGTAATTATTTACGTACACCACACTACATCCGTCGCCCCATCGCTCCAGTCGCACTTATCGCTTTTGTCGCGAAGTATGAACAGGCCCTAACTGCTAGATGGCAAGAAAATAGATAAAACTTGAAGCAGGAATTGATGGAAAGGAAAGGGAAGGATGCGAAGAAATGCCATAGCACCATTGAGATACAGGGAATGGGAAAAACAGTGCTGAAGAAGCACGTTCACCAGCAGGCCAAGTGTTCTTCATATTTCTGCCCTGCGAGGACGGAAATCACTAAAGAGGACCACAACAAAGCTGCATCAAAAAAGGTGTGATAAGTACATCAACACACAACTCGGCTCGAGCTCCACAACGTGCGCCACAGGACCGAGCTTGGACCACGCGAATATTAGCAGGAAAATCATGTCAGTTTCGCTAACACACTGAAGCCGACAAGGTCTATGTATTTCACTGGTAAATCTACTATTAAGTTCTCATCGCGCCGAGACGCTCTATCGACTGGCTATCACAGGTAACTGCGAATACTTCAACATTCTGTAGGAATAGAACGTGTGGCACATCCCAAACGGGATTGCATGACACTACCTTTTATTGTATGGGTATCCGTCCGACGGCGAGAAATGTAATTGTCACGCATGACTAAACCGAAAACCATTCGTAAAAGTCAAAAAGTCGTAAAGTAAAGTAAAGTAAAGTAGTAAAGTAAAAGTCGTATCAAAAACACCGTAAATCGACCGGGGGCCGGATTCATCAACAATTAAACCCGTGGGTATGCGGGGTATAAGGGGTAGAGATAAGACAAGAGTCAGGCAGAGATAAGGCAAGGTGTATAACCTTGGATTTATCATCACGCAGAATTTGAGTTTTGAAGATCACATCTGCGAGATACCTAGAAAGGCTGCACGTAAAACACATATTTTGTTCAGAGCGCTGAAGACCAAAAATCCATTAGTGCTGATCAAGGCCTACAAAACCTACATCCGACCCATTCTTGAATATGGCACCTCACGATCAGTTTATTCACCACATAAGAAGATTCTTATTAGAGCTTTAGAAAAAGTTCAAAACCACTTCACCCGCAAGTTGATGTTGCGAGTCCACGGATTTAACTACGGCCCAATACCTAACAGTAGTGAGAGAAATAAATTGTTGGGGCCGCGCACTTTGGGGCTAAGGAGAAAACGCAATGACCTAATACTGCTTTTTAAAATTTTACATGGATTGGTACTCATAGACAAGGGGAAGCTGTTTTCATTTCAAGCTTCAGCGACGCGAGGGGACAGTTTAAAGATTCTCCTGACTAGACCTAAATCAAACCTCAAATTGCATTTCTTTTCTCATCGAGCCGCATCAGAGTATAATAAAATCTCAAAACGTTTAAACATTCCCAATACACTTCGCCGATTTAAGAGACTAGTGAACCAGCTTCTGATCGAGGCATAGTTGTTCTTAACATTAGTTGTTTACATTTTGTTTATGTGAGTTTGTTGTTATTGGTGTTCTAGTTCACGTTCACATGCCGGTATATTGTTATGCTGTTCATGTAATAAATAATAGTAATGAAGAGTCAGAGACGCAGGTTTCATCGTGGATATCTCTTCCTCCTATACCTGCGGGTTAGTCGTTGATGAATCCGGCCCCAGATGTGTTAATCTCAACGGATCTATTTATTTACGGTGATAGATGGCGACGGCCAACACCGCAAGTTAGGCTTTCGACGAGCGCACACTCCATTTCTTTGCATCATTATGGGGCGTGCAACATAGAACTACTAGTCTTGAAAGAGGCAGAGGTGGTCCGCTAGACTAAATGGGTGGCATCCTTTTCGAAAACAATCGATCGAGAAGAGTCATTTGAACAGCTCACCCACAACTCCCAATTTTTGCCCCCCCCCCCCATATCGTTTTCCAAAATAACGATCGCACGGATAGGCCAAATGCTTGCGATTTTTGAGAGCACTGGCCTATAAGGACGTCCTATGTCAGCTGAACGAAGGGCTTCGGGTGTATTGAAAGGGGAAATGGATAGCCCTACGAGAATCGCCACCCTTCAAAAATATAAAAGAAAGTTCCACATCTGGGCCCTTGAATTCAAGCAGCTAGGATCCTCAAATGAGATCGCACTGTCAGCGCGCGCACACGTGCTATGCCACATGCGTTGTTTTAAGAGAGGCAGTAAAAGGCTCTGCTGCGGGCGAATCGACTGTTCAGGGGTGGGTGATGCTGCTTCGTAGGTGTGAGGACAGATCACTTGCCGGGTTCTTGATTTTTTTACTGTTGATCCCATGTTTGGTATTTACTTCAGCTTCCCAATTTTTGTAGACACATAGTCCACAACAGTCTCCCAAATACGCGATCAGCAAAAGCTTCGATCAGTTGCTCTCACTATATGCAACACTGGGTTTTGTTAGTGTTGGCAGGATTCTTGACTGCATGGAGTGAGAACCTTCACAACTATTGACATACATGGAGCCTCACCAACTGTGGGCAGCAAATGATGGTGCCTGTCCATAAATTGAGAGTGGAAGACCAACCGTCGTCACCTGACAAGTGCCGCACAAGCTCGAGGAAGGACAGCCGATTCTTGCACAAGTCCAGTGGTGCTCTATTGCCCCTCGAAGGTATACTACTCGAGAGACCGTCATCTTCTTGCTCTCCGCTGACGGCACATGGTTTTGAAATATCGAGAGTCCTCCTTTCAAAAATTATTAAATATGGAAAAATAAACACATCTTTGTCGAAGATAGGGGTAGATTTCTGTCAAAATCACGAAGATCACGAAGATTCGCACTGATATAGGTGGGCGCTCTTCTGACTAGGCGATTACCACGGGTAAACCTGAAGCCACTATTGCCCTCTCACCATTTCAGAGGTCGATCAGAGGTCGAAACAGATTTGCACCACAGTTCACTTGGGAGGGGGGGGGGGGGTATTTGGAATGCTGAGTACAAACAATATCCTTTTTAAAGCTTTTATCCGATTAGGATAGTTTAGCACGTCTGTGCACCCTGACAGTGCAATCTCATAGTGAAATTCGAGGTCTCCTAGTTCCTTAGCTTCAAGGACTCAGCAAGAATGAAGCCTTTTTACTAACTGAGGGGTGGAGGTTTTCATAGCGGTATTCATTCGCACCGTTCAAACATACGCCTGAAATCTTTCCCTGGAGTCTACTAGCGCTAAGCAGAGGCCGGTCCCTACGATTCCCTTGACAACAAAAACAGTAGATGAACAATCCGGTAAAGATGCACAGCCTGTTAGAGCAGTCCCAGATGCCACTACTCGATTACTGTTGTAGTCTTCCTCGAAGCAGTTCTAGCGCTCGTTTGTCCGAGCCTCCGCTTAATAGAGTTACGGATTCAGGTAACAGAAAAAACACGGATATACCCTAATGAGGATAGGCAGCACTGAAAATGCCATTCGAACACGCTTAAGTTAAACTCGAGTTAAGAAATTACAAAATGTTGTTCCTCATGGACTAGATTAGGGTACACATGAGTTAGATACGTACACATTACAACGGGATAAGAACATGCTGTTCATGTTCGTTCCCTCCTATGAACTTTCATCTTAAGGAATCGTATTTTGAAGAGATGAGTCTTATATGGAATCGTGCACGTCTTTAGGCTAGTACTTTTAGATTACTTATGAGGGCAATCACAATGAGGGGATTCACCTTATAACGGGGTTCGGGTTTTACCTCTTGGCGTGTCCACCCCAACTCCCTGGACTTCCGAGTGTCTAGTGGCTACGTCACGTGGCACATTATGTTGCATGTGTTTCCATTTCTACTATTATTCAAATGTATGTATAAGGTGCCCCTCCAGTGGGGTTTCACCTATTAATATGGATATGTGAATGCCTTTGCCCTTTGTTCCCCAAAAAATTGACCACACCCCCCCCCCCCCCCCCCCGCATTGCGCCTAAAGTTGCAAATGATGGAAGAGATAATAGACGCACTCTCTAGGCTTGCATGAAAAATCATTGAGTTGTAGAAATCAAGCAGTCCTTGGCGGAGGAAATAAAGGGTGACGAAATAAAGTGCCAAAGAGAGAACACAAGACTTTTTCGGGTCGCCATTATTCAGCACCGGCGGCTGCCGCACCGCGACGTTGCATTGCGGCGTCGAGTTCGCCGCACTACAAACTCCCTGCGAACAGCACCTCCGCTCCAGAGCGTACTATCTGCCACAACGGCAATAACTCGGCTCAATAACAACAGTTTGAAACAACAGGAACAGTTGATTTCCGTTATAATCTAGCGGTATTACAAGGAAAGGATAAAGGCCGCCATGCAACATTGAGAAATGCTTATAAGTGGATGCAGCTTCGGCCACAGTAGATCTATATTCCTTATCTGAGACTAAGATTGGCCAATGTAGTTACGAATTTTATTTTCGTGGGCTATTATCAAGCCAATTCTGATGGGTATTCATCCCATACATGCGGTAGTCAGCCGACACAAGAGTGTTTTATTCTTCCGCGACCAGTTTGGTACCAAGGCATCGTCTGAGGAGCGATGGAGGACCAGGCTTGCCTGGGTGAGTACCAAATGTAGAATCGAACTGGGATATAATACATGCAATAGCCGGCACTTCCTTCCACTCGGTACGCGCGGCTTTTATTCCAGGGATTTTTGGATGTTGTCGTCCCTTTGGAAATTCGAACTACACATCTCGCCTCCAAATATCACTATTACCTGATGTACGCTTCCCTCGTTAGTAGAAATAACTCGCCGTTAAACGCACACAAGCAAAAAACTGCGGACGAGTTTTCGGACGAGTTGTTCGGGCGCGAAAGGTAAAAATTCAAACAGGCCAACACGGCGTTGGCGATGGGGCGCGAAATCCTTCAATGCAAGCATTACACGAGCGAACCTCTTGTCGCTCAAGGGGGGGGGGGGGTTCGGAGCAGGCAAGGGAAGGGACTCCAGGGTGTGGTGCAGCCAAGCTGCTCGTGTGGAAACTGCTCACATCGCCCAGGGGGGGGGGGGGTTCGGAGCTGGCTTCTGCGCTCTTCGAGTATCACTTCATGGGGCATCAACCGCTCAACAAACTCCCAATCGATCTTCACCTCCTCAAAGCTGGTGGTTGTTGCACCTGAAAGAACGAGATGGGCGACAGATTTGCGAAAACAGATAAAACTGACTTGGACGCAAATCGTCTCAATATTCTTAAGAGTGCACAGACCGCTATAATCAACTTTGAGGAACGATAATCGCTATAAAAACTAATTTAAGCATGCTGTTTGTCCCTTCAGACAAGGAGATTGTATAATGCTACCTCTCGTCGGTTAGGTTAGGGTGTTGTGTTCCTATAATCACTTATGTCCAATCTCCGTAATTATCAACCTGACAATACTATCGAACCGGATCACTAACCACTCAGTACTGTGATAGCTATGTATTCTCTGGCTTACGGATAACGCCAACTTTGAACGCTAGGAACTGAACAATCTAGCGATATCTTCAATTGGCTTTGTCCTGTCCTCGGTTGGTCCCCAAACGAATGACGTGTTAGAGCGCGTTAGAGGTCTCTAACACGTCATTCGTTTGGGGACCAACCGAGCTCTGGTACTAGGACAACTTCCCCTCAGTTTTTTGCTTGTGTACGTTTAACGAGGAGTGTAGAAATATAGGGGTTCACACTCTGCCTCGTTTTTTATCCGCTGACGTTGCCCATGTTTAACACGTACGAGCAAACTCGGTAGAACGTTACAAAAAGGTGATCGGCAGATGGACCCAGACTCCCTTATTACCTTAATATATGGTGGGATTCTACTGCAACTATTTTCTCAACACAACATACTTCCCACCATAGTTGGAGCTCTGCTGGACTGTCATTTCACACCTAGTTTTCGACGTCCCCTTCGGTCAGTAGGAAAGGCAGTAGCCATAATTCTGACAGCGTTTGGCGGAAATGCGTAATATTCCTCTGCAATCCATGCATTCCTGCAAAGTTCTATGAATGTAAAGTAGTGCAATGCTCAGCTCACGGGTCAGAGTATTGGTGTGTCAGTGGCTCGCGCGCTTGAAGCAGCTGAGTCATAGCGCGGCGCGGTCGCAGCGCAGCAGCCGCCGGTGCCGAATAAGATTACATGTGAACTGGTCCCCGAAAAATTCCGTCACGCGCGAGCGGCGAGAGTCAGATGAGCAGAGTGAGTCTCCAGATTGGGCTAGAGAAGGGACTCCGCGGTGTGGCGAACAGGGAGGCGTGGAGTGCACGAGACGACACGACGAAAAACCGCGCGCCGCCTCGGCACTATGCCAAGCGGACTAGTTCTCCGGCAACGGCCGGGCGACCCTTTTTCAGTAGAACGCATTAAATTGGCACCGTCAAATTGGGTGTCGGGTGTGCAAGTACGGGCAAGCGCCTTATTCGACGCCTCACCTCCAGCAAACATGCTTAGGAGGATTACTTGGGACTGAGGATTGGTTTGCTGTTGTAGGATCATAAGCCAGTTGCAATTACTCATCTACGAAGAGACTACCTCACATAACTAGTTGAACACCTCACGTGCAGCTTAGCATTGATCCAGGTAATAAGTTCACCACAGGTTCGAATGAACTCGTTGCACTTCTTGCTATCACACAGAAGACCTCGGCAGACTCGAGCATGGCCGCATGACGCTGCAGAACCTCTTCGCACCTCGCCCCAACGTCTCCACGATACTCGTTGTCGCTGGCGATGAGCTTTGAGGCGTCTGCCTTCAGATGCTCCAGCTTCTCACTCTGCCTCTTGACAGTTTCTTCGAACGCATCATGCGACTTGATGAGCATTTGAACCAATCTGGATCATCGCCGATGTCTCCCTGTTTCAGATGGTTCTCCTTGTCCGCGAGCCATCGCTCACACACCGACGCCTGATCGCACCATTGCAGCCACTCCAGCGCTCGCTGAAGGGAGGCCTTCTCGGACTCCCAAGTCTGTCTGGGTGCGCACGAATGCTCACGATTTTGGGGACAGGGTCGCCCGTTGCGGCATTTTTGCCCCACATGCTGGAGTCCCTTCCCTCCAACTGCGGACCTCATCTAAGCGACGAAAGTAGTTTCCACACGAGCAGCTTGGATCGCACCCATCCTGGAGTTCCTTCCCTAGCCCGGACAGTAGTTTATCTATTTCTCTCATCCCCACAACAGCAAACCAGTCCTCAGCCCCAAGTGATCCTCCTGAGCATGTTTGCTGGAGGTGAGACGTCGAACAAGGCCTTGTCCGTACTTGCACACCCTCCACCCAATTTGACCGTGTCAATTTGATGCGTTCTACCGAAAGTCTTGTAGAGAGAACAACGGAGACAGAGACGCAAAAATAAATAAACAAACTGACATCCTTGCAGCTCTTATGGCTTCAATCTCCGCCTGTTTGATCAACTCTATAGCAACATCGATGGCAGATTTCGGGTCGCTCGCTGTGCCCGCATCCGTCGACGGACTATCGTGCTGTAAAGGACGGCTTGTGAGATAAGGAATCCAAATTGACATACTGCAATAATGACCAACTTTATGCTACTCTGCAGCTAAAACAACAATGATCCAATGTATTGGTGTATCAATGAAAACCAAAATTTCGTAAACCGTATATCGTAATCACGAAAAAGCCGTCGTTAATTCTAAATCGTAAGCCACAAACAGTACAGGCCCCACACACTTCTGCGACAATGCCGCCGCCTAAGGACACGGGGCAACCAGGCGAGCGGAAAGGCGAGAGCGCAGAGGAAGGGACACTCCGCTGCGATCCGACGGCTGCTGGCCGAGTGAGTTGACTCAGCGCGTGGGTGAGAGGAACTTATTTATAAATCTCAGACACTGGGAGAGTTCACCTGCAGGTGAAAATGACGTATTTTGACGTCACAGTTGACCTGTAGGAGCTATTTTGGGGCGGAGTTTCAGTAAGCGGTCTACTACCGGTTGTCTTACCGCTCGCATGATACGCAACGCGATATGTAGGTGAACTATAGGTAAAGTAGGATTCATTCCCACCTCAGAACTGGGGCCGTATGCTCGTCTTCCCGGTTCGGGGCACCCCGAGCAAGCACCCCGGTTCGGGGTGAATGCCCGGACCGGGGCGCCCCGAGCGAGATGGCATGCACGTCTCCCCACGTCTCCCGGGGCTCCCCGGGGGAGGGGAAACTCAGAGTTTGACGCCATACTGCAGAAAATCTGCATTCCGAAATCTCAGGAGCGGTCGATAATCTGGATTCCTTCTTTACATTCAGCTGTGAATGAGAACGTCCTCGCTTGTGCCCTGAGACGGGGAAAGCAGGAGAAATGAAACGCTTGGTTAGCCAAGGTTGGAACCGACCTTGAATCAATTTTTGATGGACATAAGGACCTCGGCACCTCCCACTGTACTACAAGTCCCCTTAGTCTAATGGAAAACCTTTATTAATGAGACTTCCTTCCACGGGGTATCTATGTCTTCTAGTTTCCTCGCATTCTTTGTACCTTTTCCATGCGTTTTTTAATGCATAGACTATTGGTACATTGACTTACATCTGACGCTTTTCTAGCACTTTCTTCATACTTTTCCTTATAGGCGATTATTTCATCCAAGCCTTCACCTTTCTCTTCTATTTCACCACTTATAGCAGTTAGCAGGTACGAAGGAAAAGAGGAAATGAATAGGAAAATGCAAGGAAACGGTTTAGTGGGATTAAGAACTCAAAGAACTTCCTCATAAACACGAAAAACTTGGAAAATGGCTTTTAAAAAATCCAAAAAAGGGAGGAAGTCTCACCAGTGACGGTTTTCCATTTGTCTTTGACCCCGAGGGATGAAAATTTTGCTTAGCCGGAGAGAGACCTGGACGATTAACCTTAGATAGGGGTGCGCCGGCAGCCGACGCCTTCTCCATCTGTACTACCACGCGCCCGGAGTAAAATACACTCCTGTTTTCAGAGATTAGAATAAATGAGAAATGTGTCTCAAGAAAACCACCCTGAGCATGAAATAGGGCGTGGGCATCAATTACTACGACCTTAGTACCACTTTTTAACTGTTTTTTTTATGGTTGCTAGGAACACATTCCTTTTCAACCCGCAAGCCCTTGAAGACTAAGCAGACCGTGAGTAATTACAGAGGTTCGATTTTATGGCTCAGAATATACAGAACATAGCTCAACATCAAGCAAAGATGGTGAATTATAGCAAGAAATCCATTTTCATGCATCGCTGGGGCACGTTCAGCACGTCTATATTCCAAACACGGTCAATACAGACGTTTTCTGTTCTTCGCCTAGGTTCTCCATCTCAGCTGTTCGACAGAAACGCGCTCCATCGCTAAATAAGCGCGCCATTCCGCCTCTCCCCCTACTCAATGCTTGGTGAAGATTTCCCCACTTCGGGGAGGCCGTGGCCTCACCCCGAACGGGGGCTGGGCGAGACGAGCATACCGGGGAGACGCGCCGGGGCACCCCATCCCCCATCGGGGGTGGTTCGGGGTAGACGAGCATACGGCCCCTGAGCGGAGAGGTAGACCGCTCGCGTGATACGATGCGCATGCAAATGTAGGTCTGCAGAGCTTATGTAGCGCGGTAGGTCTCATTTGCACGGTCGGTAGGACGAAGTACATAGGCATAGTCCGGTTGGTTGTTGTAGTTTTTTGACTTGAACAGCTTATCCACTCCACTTAGGAAGAGCATTAGGACAAAACAAGACTTTGAAATGATGTTCAGATGCGGAGGAGATGAAGCCCCGAGAATAGTAAAATATTTTATGAAATGTTCAAAACCACGATCTCTCATTAGGTGAACCCACCGAAGTCCCCCCCCCCATAAAACGGTGAGTATCTCGTGCCGGGTTAGTGAAACTTATACTTTTTAAAGTTAATCAGCTTGTTGCGTTCGAATGCACAATTTTTCAAATTTAACTTTAATTGAAGCAATATTGTTTATATACATCAATCTGATAATTCAGAAAAAGGGATTCGAGCGCCAATATACTATTGTGAAATAATCCAATTTATATGTAAAAGATATTCACCACCAGACTTGGCGAATGATCGAAAAACTGCTCTACGAAACATCTATGTGGCATGCTTTAAAGAAGGCACTGTAAGTTTATTTCTGATGTTGCGATGGTGTTAATACATGGAATATGACAACAGGCTGGATTTTATTGTTTAGGAGTCTCAGAAAGCTCAAAATGCGAACTTTAGTGGGGGGCATTAATGGTTCCGGTTACTGCACCTCAAGGGAGTTGGAATACACTTCTAACACACTTATTTTCTCTCTTAAATGTGTCATTTTTACAATCGATTGTTGTCGATAGTGTTTCAGCAATAAAATTTATGAGTCATATATGAGTTCTTACAGCTTAATAGCAGTATGTGAAGCACACACCGCTTTGGATGTCGGGATAGACCAAAACTAAGGCTACCAAACCTTATTTAAACAGTGCGCGTGGAAAGCGTGGCGAGTTTCACGTCCTCGGCGAAAATCCCCTTTTAAATCTCGCCTAGATACCGGTCATCTGTAGGTCTTCGACCGCTCACCTGTAGGTCGAAATGAGGTCACCTACAATTACATTGTTATTTCACCCATTTTCCACCTGCAGGTGAACTCTACCAGTGTCTGAGATATAGCCGGCTGTGCGCGTAATTTAGGGTGCATGGTGCGCCACCGCACACAGCCGCCTCATGATACCGTACCCCGCGCCCATTTTCAGCACTCGCAGCTGAGCGTCACGGGGACATCTGCTTATAATTGCTCCAAAAGTCTATTCTGAGGGGTTTTGGGAGCAATACGAGTTGAAGGGCTGCGGGAGGGGGGGGGGGGGGGAGGCGGGCGTGTGGAGTTATGGCTTTTTTGCCTTTTTTCGTACTTGGGCCTTCTATTCCGGCAGAATCCTAGTATAGTAGTGGGGCTTCCGCTAGGAAAACAAAATATCGCAGCCTCATATCGAAAATATCCAAGCCTATCAGGATTAGTCCCAACTCGTATTGGACTGTGGGACATTATGTACGAATCGTCGCCGTAGACGAGGCACGCGCGACAAAAGTCGCCGCAACGGGGCTACACTACCGGTCGATGATCGGCAGTGGTCCAGAACCACGGAGCCGTCCTCCTTTTTGGAAACCTCTGACCACGGCAACTCTTACGGCAGGGCGATAACTTCCTCCCAAACACCACGAACACAATACTACAGTCAGACTGAGACCAGGGATATTGTTTGCCTCGCAATACTGCAGTCAGGCTGAGACCAGGGATGTTTGCCGAGCAATGGTTACCAGCGATGTTCGGCAATTCTGTGCAAGAAAACAGGGCGTGGAGGACGGGAGGGAAGAAACGGAGAACGGAGAAAGCTGAAGAAGGAGACAGCGGAAAGAAAGCAATAGTGAATCAAATTGTTCAACAAGAGTTCGAACTGGTGTGTGGAGTGACTGTGGCCGCTTCTTTTCTACCTGAACAATGGATATCCATTTTCAACGAAACATTTGGCAGAGTAAATGACTTTGTCGCATTCATGGGACCGTGGCTAGGATCGAGCGCATTTCTGGTGACATTTTTGACATCTCAACACAGAAGTTCTGTTCGCAACGAAACATCGTTATGAGAGCTTACGACCTCGCTACCAGCCACTTGGGGCTTGAAAAAAAAGCTGATTTGAATCATCCCAAGATACACTGAAATTTTGCAAACAAACCTGTCGCTGCTTTGTGTGTAGTAAAAAGTTCGAAGCTATCACATGAGCTGTCATCACTTTATACATTTGGAAATGCGCAATCAAAAATAGATCCTCTCAGTGATCCCATTCTTTCGAATAGAATGGTGTCACTCACTGTCTTCTATATTAGATGCGTTACAATAGGGACAATAGGAAACTCCTATTTGAAGCTCTCAGTAGCAGGTTTCGTTCAGCCCGTAGGTTGCTGAACGTCTGGAAATGCTGCGGACTTCCCTGCCGGAGTATATACCACTGCAACACCGTCAAGTAGTGCACAAATAGTACTGCTACTTCTTATTTTGGCTATTACTGCTCTTTATCTCTATACGACTATTACGGTCACCATGCAGCCTTGTTGGTTCTGTCAAATCCATTAGGCTTCTCACTGGCGCAGTACGAGTCGCGTCTCGGTGGTGGTTGCCGCGCAAGTAGCGAGCAGTCGCACCTCATGCTCCACGAACCGCGACAGTCCGACTCCAGCTGCGATTCCCCGACGGTCGACGCCTGTGAACGCCGGAGTACTTAAAACAGGCGTAGACTACGATGTCATGAGGCAGCTGTGTGCGGTGGCACCTCACACACCATAAATGACGCGCGCAGCCGGCTATATTTATAAATAAGACCCCAGCTCCACGGATCTCCCTCGATAGAGAGCCTTCGGGCTATCTTCTTAAGAGGGATCTCGGGCCGCTTGTCGCAGGGCCACGTGGCGCGTCCCCGGGTGGTGGATAGGGGGATTAAACGCGAACCAAATGCGACCGTGTACTGCCCAGAGACGCAGGTGGGATGCAGGGGATGGACTCCTTGCTCCTGCTGTGTCGGGTCGATGCGTTCCTTGTGCGTGGGAGCGGCATGTTCGTGCACAGTGTGCGTGGATGTGTCCGTGACTGTGCGGATTGTAACTGTGTCGGCTCGGCCAAAAGCTTGCACTCGGTAGACTGGGAGTACATGTAAGGCGATTCGAGGCCGCCTTATGCCTCGCCCCGTCCCTTCGGGCAGTCTGGCTGGCTGCTCGGAGTACCCCGCCCGCACGACAGAGCCTGACTAGCTACCCGTGTTGTATTCCAGTCAAACACAGCAGCACTAAAGGGCCTCATTCCCCTGACCCCGAAAGAGCCCCCATTTCTGCAGCG
>OX377205.1:56766254-56824229 GCA_947396885.1 Heligmosomoides polygyrus polygyrus
TATCGCAGCCTCATATCGAAAATATCCAAGCCTATCAGGATTAGTCCCAACTCGTATTGGACTGTGGGACATTATGTACGAATCGTCGCCGTAGACGAGGCACGCGCGACAAAAGTCGCCGCAACGGGGCTACACTACCGGTCGATGATCGGCAGTGGTCCAGAACCACGGAGCCGTCCTCCTTTTTGGAAACCTCTGACCACGGCAACTCTTACGGCAGGGCGATAACTTCCTCCCAAACACCACGAACACAATACTACAGTCAGACTGAGACCAGGGATATTGTTTGCCTCGCAATACTGCAGTCAGGCTGAGACCAGGGATGTTTGCCGAGCAATGGTTACCAGCGATGTTCGGCAATTCTGTGCAAGAAAACAGGGCGTGGAGGACGGGAGGGAAGGAACAGGGAACGGAGAAAACTGAATAAGGAGACAGCGGAAAGAAAGCAATAGTGAATCAAATTGTTCAACAAATGTTCGAACTGGTGTGTGGAGTGACTGTGGCCGCTTCTTTTCTACCTGAACAATGGATATCCATTTTCAACGAAACATTTGGCACAGTAAATGACTTTATCGCATTCATGGGACCGTGACTAGGATCTAGCGCATTTCTGGTGACATTTTTGACAAGACAGAAGTTCTGATCGCAACGAAACATCGTTATGAGAGCTTACGACCTCGCTACCAGCCTGTTGGGGCTTGAAAAAAAGCTGATTTGAATCATCTTAAGATACATTGACATTTTGCAAACAAACCTGTCGCTGCTTTGGGATGTGTGTAGTAAAAAGTTCGAAGCTATCACATGAGGTGTCATCACTTTATACATTTGGAAATGCGCAATCAAAGATAGATTCTCTCAGTGATCCCATTTTTTCGAATAGAGTGGTGTCACTCACTGTCTTTTATATTAGATGCGTTACAATAGGGACAATAGGAAACTTCTATTTAAAGCTCTCAGTAGCAGGTTTCGTTCAGCCCGTAGGTTGCTGAACGTCTGGAAATGCTGCGGACTTCCCTGCCGGAGTATATACCACTGCATCACCGTCAAGTATTGCACAAATAGTACTGCTACTTCTTATTTTGGCTATTACTGCTCTTCATCTCTATACGACTATTACGGTCACCATGCAGCCTTGTTGGTTCTGTCAAACCCATTAGGCTTCTCACTGGCGCAGTACGAGTCGCGTTTCGGTGGTGGTTGCCGCGCAAGTAGCGAGCAGTCGCACCTCATGCTCCACGAACCGCGACAGTCCGACTCCAGCTGCGATTCCCTGACGGTCGACGCCTGTGAACGCCGAGTACTTAAAACAGGCGTAGACTACGATGTCATGAGGCAGCTGTGTGCGGTGGCACCTCACACACCATAAATGACGCGCTCAGCCGGCTATATTTATAAATAAGACCGGGTGAGAGTACCCTCTCGTCGCCTGCTCCTCCATAACCACTAGAAGCGTGCAGTGCAAGGAGACTGAATTTTAAGAGGAGAAAGGGTGCAACTTCGGGCCTGTTCATACTTCGCGACAGGATTGACTTGCCGCCTGTGCAAAACATGCATATCGATTAAAACCGAGCGAAGTGTTCATACTCGAGCGCCGGCGCTGTCACTCCAGTCGCTCTTGTCGCTCTTGTCGCTGCGCACGCCACGCGCGCTGCGCTCTCGTCGCCCGTGCAAAAACATGCAAATCGATTCAAACAGAGGGCGTGCCGCCGAGGAGTGTTCATACTCGTGCGTCGGCGTTGTCGCTCTAGCCGCTGCTGTCACCTGTTCATGCTTCCGCGCGCTGCGCACGCCGTACACGCCACGCGCGCTGCGCTCTTGTCACTACTGTCGCGAAGTATGAACAGGCCCTTCCGTAGCTTAAGGCCTGTTCATACTTCGCGACAAGAGCGACTAGAGCGACTGGGGCGACGGATGTAGTGTGGTGTATGTAAATAATTACGCATTTCACACTACATTTATCGCGGACGGAGTGTAGAGAACGCAATTATTTACGTACACCACACTACATCCGTCGCTCTTGTCGCCTTTGTCGCTCTTGTCGCGAAGTATGAACAAGCCCTTACAGACGTTCCCAAAGGTCACCAACAAACGTCTGGGACAGGGATGAGCGGATTAACCGTTATCCGTTATCCGGTTTTTTTCGTTTTGTTGTTCTTTATCCGGTAGTTTTGGGCCGGACAACGAACAACAAATTAGCTGAGGACCCAGGCTTGGACGTGGTATTAGATAGCTGTGTACAAGCTTCACATTCATAGGAGGGATCGCCAGCAACAATAGAGGACATTTTAATCTAGAAGGGTGAGGTGACTTCAGGCACAGGTGATGTAGTTGGAAAGACATCTAACTTCCATATTTCCAGGGTAGTTCATTTATGCCATATATCTATGAAACCTACTATGGATTGTATCACCGTCTACGGTGATCCTCAGATCCGTCGGGAGGTCGAGAAGGCGGGGCAACTGGCACCGTACCCGCTTGTATGCGATAGTCGGCAGTGTTGCCGATGTGCTGATACCACTCGCTTTGGACCTACGTGTGCTCCTTTATGAGACGTTCACCTGTACGCTTAGAGGAACGACGTTCCTCAATAAAGCCAATTTATCCACTCTTCTGTTATCCTTGTATATCCGCAATCCACTGAACCACCCATAACGGTGAAAGGGGAAGAAGCAATCCTCACGTCTCAAGCGCCCATAACAGATTGATTTGTTCATGAGCTTGTCGCCACAAGCCATGGGCAGACCAAGGGCCGTATGCTATTCTCTCTCCAACCGTCCCCGGCCGGGTATGAGGCGGTCTCCGCCCACCCCCCCCCCCCGATATGCACATCTCTCCCCGAGCACTCTCGGGGACGGGTGACGTCATCAAAACCCGGGGACGGCATCCCCCTTAGAAAATTGCTCGGGAAGAGGCAGAGATGCATTGGAAATGCGACGCTGGAGCGGGAGACTAGCATTGGGGCGTGATATTTTGCGATCAGCTGCTGCGGCGCGTCTCATCGGTTGCGAATATTTACTACAACAATTGCTTTCCCACATTGAGTTGAACGCTACTGAAGAGAGTCCTTCAATGCATCCGTACAGTGTGGAATATCTAATTGGAGAGTGTAGGATCTAATTGGAGTGTGAGTGTGTACGAGCTGCCTTGAATATTACTGACGGTCACAAGTGAAGGGCCTGGCACACCCCAAGATGAATTGCTGAGTGTCGAGTTAAGCGCCCTCTTCAACAATTGCAATGTGTAGGTAGCATGCGACAAAGGTATTTTAGTTTTTACTGATAGGCTGTTGTAACGCATTAAACACATACAGCTAAGCAGTAATGAATACAAGCAAAATGGACACAGGTTCAATATAAATAAGTGGAGAAAGCTACGCTCCTACAAACTGTTGAGGTGTGTTTATAGAAACGATTTTCTGAAAACATTTTTTGTACGCTGATACTGGTCGTACTCCATATTGTTAAGGAACTGATCCTCTCTATTAAAATCAAAATAGTGCAATTGAACGGTACTAGACTGATTCCCCGCTGCGCATGTTGGAGCTTCATTTTAATTTAAGATTGTCTTTCAGGGACATTCTACTTCAGCTTTTCTAGTTGTCATATCTCTCTGCATTAGGACTGCTTAATGGCTTGTAATGGCTAGCCTGTAGAAAGCTGGTATTTCATCCATCTTATTCTACCTTTTTCTTAGATCTTGGGATACTGTCGAACAAGGGTATCGATCCGCGTGAAGCTGCGAAACCAAGAAGTTATGCAGACTTTATTTGGCTGAGTCGGCCTAGCATAGAAAAGTCAAGAGGCGTTGGAGGAGCCATTCATCCAATTATCATTCTGTTTGGCCACAGCCTTAATTCAAAAAGAAAACCTGACGATTGATCAGTAAAACAACCCAACAATGGAAACTTACAAAATGCCGGCAAGTTGCTGTTCAATGAAGTTTGAATGAATGAGTGAATAAGAGGTGAATGAGTCTCACATTCCCTCCCTATGAATGAGCGACTTATGAATGTTTCTATACTGTTAGTTGGGCTGTTTTAAGCATCCTTTGTCTCGTTCTTCCCATTTGTTTTAACGGCAAAAACATGAAAGATTGTAAATTGTACTATGGAAATGTGCTTGGATGAACAAATTCTCAATCTCTCCTCATCCATTCCAGACTTTGATTAAGCAGATCATGGCGAAACATCAGCAGAGTATGGCTTGCAAAGCAGTTTTAGTTTCACATCTTGGTGGTCTTGTTCGCGGAACCTGGTGAAGGAATTGTGGTTCGCAAATCGAACTGAGCATCTGTTTGGATGGCAATAAAGAAGCGTTTCTTTCTACTGAAATTTTGTGAGAATCCCATAGGGCCTTGTTAAAGTGACTGCACTATGTTTCAAAAAACCCCATTAAAGTCGTTAAAAAGATTTATAATTTGACAGCAAGTTGCGCTCCATGTCTGCTGTTGAAACTAGAGTAGTTTAAGCACAGTTTTATTTTTGTTGTTTGTTCGTTATCCGTTTTTCTGTTATCCGGAGATTCTTGGGCAAAATTATCCGTTATCCGGGTTTCAAAATTTTGTTATCCGCTCATCCCTGGTCTGGAATCTGCTGCGCTTTGGGTGGCACGACAGACATCAGTTAGTGAAGGTACGCAGGTCTAGCAAAACTAGATTTGTAAAAAGAAATAGGTGGAGACAACATTTGGGTCCTGTTTACATAATGGCAAGGTTTTCCAGGTAGCACAGCCAGTGGAAGACAGGAAGCAACAAACTTAAGTGGATCATCCTCATGGTATTCTATTATTTGCCTTCCTTGTGCAGAACATTTGCGTTTATGAACAGATGACAACCCTTAAGGCCGATCCCCTGATCCTTAAGCTTCCTTTTTTCCTGGGAGCTTTAGGTCTGTTTCTTTTTACAGACGATAGTGATGGAATATACTCATTTGCATACAGCTAGAAGCAATGAACCTTAGGATAAAGCTTCTGAAAAAGGCCATCGATTTGAGATAAAAACCAATCTGTGCCCACACAGCACTGCAGTAACTGATCTCCGAGGCGTTCTGAAGCCGTTTTGAGAAGTAATGGGCTTGAAATCCCATTGGTCCACACAAGGAAAGCGATATAACCTATCCCAAGCCGCTCAGTACTTTGTGTGTGACATTAAGCAACCAATCAAGGACACACTTTAATGTTCTGGAAAGTTCTCGGACCCGCAATGCAGGAGGCATCGGACCTCATCTTTGCGCCGGAACACTGTTTGCGAGTACTATTACCAATGTCCTTGGCGTGATATTCTTTTTAAAAAAGTCGAAAAGGTAGGCCAAGACTATCCCATCGCATCAAAGTTTCTGGTAAGGCAGGCCGCCTAAAGGCCCCCAGACACTCGTTGCGTCCCAGCCGCGTACCATTACCGTCTCGTGAATCCCCTACATCGCGGACGGGACGCTAGTCGCACGCGGACGGCACGCTAGTCGCATGCGGCTGAGACGCAGTATGCGACTCCTGGATTCACAGTTAGAGCGACAGGACGTCGCTATCAGCTCCAGTGAGTATGATTGTACGACAATAGTTTAGTAGTACTTTCCTATATTGTTCTCTAGTGCTATACTATTAATACTGTTAACACTATAAAACAACGTTGCCGGAGAACTGGTCCGCTTGGCATAGTGCCGAGGCGGCACGCGGTTTTTCGCCGTGTCGTCTCGTGTACTCCACGCCTCCCTGTTCGCCACACCCCGGAGTCCCTTCCTTAGCCCAATCTGGAGACTCACTCTGCTCATCTGACTCTCGCCGCTCGCGCGTGACGGAATTTTTCGGGGACCAGTTCACATGTAATCATAAAACAAGAATAAATTATTAGGTCATCCAATATGTAATGTCGTTTTCTGTGCACTACGATTTTAGCTCATTATTTGTCGGCAGATTTGTGTATTTCGAAGGTGCACTAAAGTGATTTTAAGGGAAATGAGACCTGCTCTTTTAGAATCTACCATTCGTTGAATTGCTAGCTTGCAAGTTCAGGTGAAATGGCTTGGCAAATCTCAGAGGAGCATATTCGGCATTAGCATGCTGTTCGAATTTCGGAAGGGTACTAACACAACAGTTGCTACCAAAAATATCTGCGATGTATATCCAGATGCACTGGACGTTCACAAATGCCAGCGATGGTTTTCCAAGTTCAAATCCGGTAATTTTGATCTCTCTGACTCCCCTCGATCAGGAAGACCTGTAACATTTGACGACGACACGCCGATGACAAAACTGGAGGCGAATCCTTGTCAAACAGTGGAGGAACTTTCGAGTACTCTCAACGAGCCTAAATCAACCATTAATCTTCAACTACGCCAAACTGGCAAGGTATGCCGAGCAGGTGTTTGGGTACCGCACGATTTATCCGCCGAGAACCGTGCCAAGCGATCGTAGCTTTGCAACGCACTGCTTCAGCGACACTGTAAGGACCTGCTTTTTGATAGACTGATCACAGGAGACGAAAAATGGATCCTGTACGATAATCGGAAGCGCAAAAAGCAGTGGCTTTTCAAAAATGAACAACCAAGAAGTACTGCGAAGCCGAACATTCACCTCAGAAAGGCACTCCTCTGTGTTTGGTGGAATATCCGTGGAATTCTCCACTTTGAAGTGCTTATATCTGGACAGACCGTTGACGCACACCTTTACCGTGAGCAATTGGATCGAGCGAACCAAGCTTTGGCGGAAAAGTATCCAGCGATCGTCAACAGTAATGGCGTAATTCTCCATCACGACAATGCAAGACCGCACTGTGCAAACGGACGCTGGAAAAAATCAACGAATTAGGATGGGAGGTTCTGCCTCATCCACCGTATTCTCCCGATCTCGCACCTTCGGATTACCACTTATTCCGGTCTCTACAGCATTTTCTTAAATTTGAAAGTTTGGAGGATATTCAAAATGCTATGTCCACATATTGTGCCCAAAACCACAACAGTTTTTTGCTCAGGTCTTGAAGATTTGCTCGCTAGATGGAGAAAGGTTGTTGATAATGATGATGATGATTACATTTTTGGCTGAAATGAAGTTTTGTTGAAAATCTGTTCATATGAAGTCAAGGTTGAAAAAACGACACTACTTGTTGGATGACCTAATATATATATATATATATATATATATATATATATATATATATATATATATATATATATATATTAGGAACTAGTGCACTTAGTATACCGCACTAAATGTTGTTCAAAATAGGTCTGCTAGGGGTAATCTGCCATGAGAAGAACGAATATCATAGTCGTTTTTTTTTTGTGGAAATGCCGTATAAGTCAGCTACATTAAGCTTGAATAGCTCAAGGCCTTGCGAAATAGCGCACGCTAGTAAGAGACGCAGAGTGCGCGCCTCCCACCGATGCGCACTATTTCGCCGTCTTTGTCTGCAACGGAGCTTAGCCAGGGGCAGAAGCCCTTGAAATCTCGAAAAGCCATGAAAGCTGTTCTATGCTCTCACAAAAGAGCACAAAATTGGGCAGGGGAAGGGACTCCGGGGTGTGGGCCCACTAGCCCGTGTTATAAATGCCTTCATTCTAGAGTTCCCTCCCTTGCCCAATTCGGAAGAAAATAAGACCCGAATCTGTAATCGAAAAGAAGAGATAAGACTACATCTATGTTCGCTGTGTGTATTTAGTTGCCACGCCTGCACGCCACGGCATGCTGTGGTGACTCCCCCCCCCCCTCTCGGAGACGGCCGCGAACGCGTGCTGGTACGTTGCCGGAGAACTGGTCCGCTTGGCATAGTGCCGAGGCGGCGCGCCGTTTTTCGTCGTGTCGTCTCGTGCACTCCACGCCTCCCTGTTCGCCACACCCCGGACTCTCTTCTCTAGTCCAATCTGGAGACTCACTCTGCTCATCTGACTCTCGCCGTTCGCGCGTGACGGAATTTTTCGGGGACCAGTTCACATGTAATCAATATAGCGATCTTATAAGGCATTTCCGCAAAAAACGACTATGATATTCGTTCTTCCCATGGCAGATTACCCCTAATAGAGATATTTTGAACACGACTTAGTGCGGTACATTAAGTACACTAGTGCCATATATTAAATATTTTAAAGCATAAACATATTACAAACATTAATTAAAACATTTTAAACAATATTAGCATTATTCTCCAAGTTCTCCCTTCGTAAAACTTCGACATTTTCTTAGTGTGTACTGCTACCAATACTGCTGTGCCAAACGAGGTTGTAAGGTAGATCAATTTATCGAGCGGCCTGGTGTTCCGACCTGTTCGTCGTCTTTAGACGCCTAAAGTGGTTCAAGACTTTAGATTTATCAGTATAATCAGTGCGGAATGACACTGTACGTCTCAGTAACCACTCGGCAACTAACGTCAGCGATAGCGATATCGTCCCGCTTCAACGTTGGATCAGCGGGTGAGTTTATTTTTCATGCAATTGGGTTTTTTTCGCTTTGGCACCTAGAACGATATCGGAAAGGGGGGATGAGGGGCGCTTGGCCCGGTAAGCGACAAATCTAAAGTCTTGAACCACTTTTAGGCCTCTGAAGACGACGAACAAGTCGGAACAGCAGGCCGCTCGATAAATTGATATACCCTGCAACTTCGCTTGGCACAGCAGTATTAGTAGCAGTACACAATAAGAAAATGCCGAACTTTTACGAAGAGAGAACATAGAAAATAATGTTAATGTTGTTTAAAATGTTTTAATGTATGTTTGTAATATGTTTATGCTTTAATATATAATATATTCTTGTTTTATAGTGTTAACAGCATTAGTAGTATAGCACTAGAAAACAGTATAAGAAATTGTCGTAAAATCATACTCACTGGAGCTGGTACCGTCGTCCTGTTGCTCTAACGGTGAATCTAGGAGCCGCCGAAAAAAGCTAACTCCCGGCTAAATGGACCACTTGCCTTATTAATAATATCCTGAAAATTTACGTCTATTACACCGGGGATATCTGAGGTTACCGGCTAATATACGAGGAGTCATACACCTTTCGCAAAACCCATGCGTGACTGTGCATGATCTCCTAAGAGATGCAGCGAGGTATGAGAGCGGGATCTGTAATCGAGAGGGCGCCGATGGCACGACGAACCCGACGAAACATGAGTCATGGTTGATCCGTGCCCTGTAACCCAATGCCGCGGTCCTATCCTTAAACATAGGGCAGAGACGCAGAGCTCGCCGCCGGCGGCGTCCCTGTCCTCTCCTTAACCATAGCGGCGAGTGGCGTTGCCGCATAAGTGTGTAGGGGCCTTAAGATGTACCTAACGCGAACTACTGGACACACTGGATAGTTGAATGATATTTTTGGACTGAATTATAGAACTCAACCGGAATTTCCTGCCACCGTAATCCGGCGCGCGATTCGGGCGCGTCCCGTCCTTTAAACTACCGACCGCGCGACCCGACCACGTGACCCGCAGCGGACCCTCAGCGATTGGAGAGCGCAATTCTTAGGGGTACGGACTTCGTGGTCAGTTTTCTTCGTCTTGTAGGAATTGCATTGAGAAAGGGGACGAACGCCAGGAATGGAAACATTCAGGATTTGGTGGGAATCAAAATACCACCATGGAGGCGGAAGTAAAAGAAAACCCTAAAGACACTATCAAAATGGCCGCAGCAAGTTCGACTATTTAAATGTTCACACCTTTGGGATGGCATCAGCATCTATGGCCACCTGTACTAGAGAATATATTAGTTTTGAGGAACTATCTGCCATACACCTGTCCAGATTGCTTCGTTGATGGTGGGAATCGCACGGTAGCGGAGTTCTGCGGTAGGTAGTTGAGAGGTATTCTCGGTGTGCTTTAACCAACGATTTTTTTTTAAAGAAGCAATCTCGATTGCTTGAGACTATTCCTACCTACAGCTCAGTTCCAAACCTACAAGAGCAGTTGAAAATTAGTCTAGTTCTTCAAATAACAGAGCAAGACAGGCCTTTTGCGCTACGAAATAACGTTTTAAAGTTTTTGTAGCTAGCGTTTATGGTACGATTTTCATGTTCTTTCATGTTATTCTTTGTGCTGGCGCCACCCACAACGTTTAACTTCAAGGAGCACAGAAATAGAACAAGAAGAGCAACAGAAATCTTTGTCGAATTCGAATCAACAAGTGTGTGCCGTAATCGTTTATTGACGAAGGCAGCATTTCCCGTTTCCTCCTTCAGCGCCAAAAAATCCGGTCTATAAAAAATGAATCTATATAAAAATCGGAAACGGGACTCATTAGAAGTGTCGTCTTGTTTTTAATCCCCTTTTAACAAGCCCCTATCTCTCCCTTGATGGAACCGAAGAATCATAGGTCTACTTGGCGTCACATCGCCAGATAATCTTATAGATCTATGAGTATTCTACCTCCACTCACCACTTCATCACCTGAACTTCAGTTCCAACAAATGTTCATGTATAACCATATTACTCGCAGGAGCAAAAACGCAGGAAGTCAAAGGTGGAGATATGCACGTTCCCGGTTTTCGCCTTCAGCAACCGCTCTATAGTACCTCTCTTGGTCATTTCTACTGTCACGGTATAGTGGCGACCGCCTCTGTAAGCCACGCCCCTACATGGGTTGGAAGGTTGGCAGTCTCCCTAACTGCATTCTTGCTAGATGGTTGTTGTATATAATATAGACTAATAATAAAGGTTTGTAAATCCTCACTCCCAGGCAGGAACATGACATGGAGGTCCCGGGCAGATCCTTTTAGACTTTTACTCAAAATTTCTAAAATAAGTTAGCAGTAGGGGAGACTCCGTTTTGACGGCCATCAAAACGTATTTATATCTCGAGATATGTACACCGCACCGCATGCACATTGCACATTTCTCACGAAGCATGCTGGCATGATTTTTTTTGTTCTGAGCATGATTTTTTATCATTTCCACTTTTTCGTTTGTCTTCGTCGTGGCGCATGAATGAGGCAGGGCATGTAACTAAACAGCTATTTTTCAAAGAATTACTATTACTATTTTCAAAGAATTTGAGTCGCTTACTCTATGCTATTTTTTAAACTCTAATTATCGATTGCGAAAAGTACGATTTTCGCTATTCGCGACAGCGATTTAAAGCGAATATCGTATTTTCCGACCTGGCGTCTTCAAAAACACTAAGTGTGCGGAAAGTACGTTCTTCACATGAGTCACTGCCGAGTGCAAACTACCTACCTTGTGAACCTCGTACTTTTCAGATTTTCCCTTTTGCGGACGTCCTAGATGATTTCTTTGCATTCATGTTTTCGTTATCACGTTAATAGCTTAATCAAATCTTTCACTATTAGCTTATTAAGACGTCTAATTTATAGCTCATGTTTCTAACCTTTAATTCTTAACTTATCGTCAATTCACTTGCTACATTTTACTCTGCCATTCATGCCACCGCTAGCTTGTATATAATCTGTACATAGGACGTCAAAAAAAATCCGAAAGAGAACAAAATAATTTTTTTTAGATTTATTTTTATTCGATGTTAATAGAACTTCGCCCATTGGCTACACTACCGTATACTAGGTAATGTCGGCATTACAAAGGAGCCAAAACGTGGCTTCGAGCATACACTCGAGGGCGTCGACCAGAGCTCACGTAAATACCCACTTAAAAATAGCGGCGTCAACGAGGCTATGATAATCCTACTCATAGGGAAAAGAGAGCGGTAACCCATACTGAGGTCACCTAACGGTAAGAGGCATTACGTCTTCGTGACTGCAGTTGGACGATTGGTTTCAACTGCGTTCTTTGCTTACTGCTTCTTCAGCTCTCTTCCTGTCTCCTATTTCTTCATCTTAATAGCGATTCATCAACATAACGGGTACTCATTTAGTGCCGAACAGCTCACCAGCTGAGAAACGGTTTGCTCGCACCGAGCAAAGAAATCAGACGAAACTAACGAGTCGACTTATTAACGAATCACGGGAAATAGTAGAACGGTTGCTCATTTCGAACATGGCGAGATCTGATAACGGATTAATCGGGGGATCTGTTGGGAGCTTAAACAGACCTGTTAATATTCGGGTCAATATAGCGGATTTGTTTCTTCCCGCATTGCAGTGCTGGCCGAATTATAACGGAACTAACATGTCAGTGGTGAACCATGTTAGAGAGATGAACGAAAAGCCAATGCAGCGGGATATGACGAGCAGAAGCTGGCGAGGCTCCTTCCTCTGCAATTAAGCGGAGCAGCCAAAATAAAATACGAGAACTATGATAACGATGTTAAGATGGATTACAGAAAGGTTGTTGACCAGTTGAAAAAAGACTTTCGTAGCCCTAACTATGTCGAAATAGCGAAAGCAAAAATTTATCACGTGAAGCAGGAACCCGATGAAAACGTGATCATTTATGGTCAACGGGTGAGAGATTTAGTTGCCGACGCTTTTGGCGAAAGCAATCCCATCGCCATTGAAGAAATAATGTGTGAAACATTTGTGCGCGGCCTTACTACAAACCTTCGAATCGCGGTAATGAAAAAAGGCAGTCATCCCAACTTTCAAGGATCTGCAACAAATTGCAGGAAACGAAAATCATCTTCTTGAAATTGTGACGCGTGAGAGAGGAATAATTGATAACACCCTAGTAAATGCGATCGCGGAAGCGTTCAAAACGCACACATTAGTGAAAGCTGCCCACATCGAAATTACCAAAATCAAGGGAACTACCAGCGTCAAGAGTGGAATCAATCGTCATACCCTGCTGTTAGTGCATCACCAAATTTTTCACCACGTTGGAACAATAATAGAGCATATCACGAACTTAGTCCTCAACCCTATAACGATAACGGTTACTACAATAACGGAGGAATTCGAAGCCCACGTGGATATCACGGACGCGATTCTCAAGTCCCTAGAAATAACGTTTCTCACAACTACGTGAGAAATTATGATGACCAACATGATAACGGTCGATATCGGGATTATTCTAATGAATTTCCGCACAACTGTGAAGTCACTGTGACGGCATAAAAATCTATTGCATTCAAAATAACGCCCTATATTATAACGAAGGGGGAAATATTCGGTTAGGTAAAGTAGACGAAAAGTGTCACCAAAAAGAGATTTTGTAGTAGAATCACGAAAATCCCTTTGCCAGAGGTTACTTGGGCAGTAAAAATACTTTGCAGTAAGATTCACGTACGATTTTACTGGAAGAAAATGAATAACGAAATAGCAAGTTTTTTCTAAGCCGCGTCATTTACCAAAAGGCAAAGTCATAACGATTTCGAAATACTTTTGACATTTTACAGAACAGAACGATGTCCGTAGAACTGATAAGGACATAGGGAAATTCGGACTATGATTACGACAGTGAATACATTCCCGCAAAAACTCATTTCGAGGTAACTTTAAACATTTTCACCAGAGGGTCGGGAAAATAACGATTGGTAGAATAACGATTTAACATAAACCAAATTCATAACGATATCTAATCAATATTTGAAGGAGCTATGCGGAGATACCAGTGCTCGAACTGGTCCCTTGGAAGAAGAGGTACCAGAACTCAGACAAGCACTCTTGACTTGTCAGGAGCAAGATGATGCGATGGCAATGATGGCGAACAAGGACTTAAACCTGGTCGTCAATGTGGGTCACGCCGACAAAACGTGCTCCAGAGATGCTATGGTCGACGGCTCTAGAGATGCGGTGGCTCCAAGCAAGGCCGGTGGCAGTGTCGCCGCCAACGACGACGGCAGGGGCGGGGCCTGTCTCCAACCCACCATAGGGACTCACCTTACTGTCTACCAAGAGATAAACACATTCCTCCCTTCTCTCTATTTTGTTACGCATTCGCACAAATCCACTGAACCGCACATTTTGGTGTCGCCGCCAACGACGACGGCGGGGGCGGGGGCTGTCTCCAACCCACCATAGTGACTCACCTTACTGTCTACCAAGAAATAAACACATTCCTCCCTTCTCTCTATTTTGTTACGCATTCGCACAAAGGCAGTATGCGGGCAGCGATTCGAGCAATGCCTGGAAGGCACATGATCCGGAGGCCCTATGACCTGGCCCTAGGCTTATGCACAAATTTCGCCCTGTGCATAATGGAAGGAATCCTCCCATAATCGTCTTTATGTCCATCGACCCATCATTTTAATTCATCATTGAAGTGAATATTTGTTTTTTGTTGTTATTTAAAAATTATTGTGTTGTATATTTTTGTCGAGGCCGACAAATTCGAAAGGAAGGGCATGTCACGGTATAGTGGCGACCGCCTCTGTAAGCCACGCCCCTACATGGGTTGGAAGGTTGGCAGTCTCCCTAACTGCATTCTTGCTAGATGGTTGTTGTATATAATATAGACTAATAATAAAGGTTTGTAAATCCTCACTCCCAGGCAGGAACATGACACTACTAACAACCCTACTCATCCGGTCCATGTCCTGCTTCTACTACCTGAAAAGGAACCTGTATATCTATCTTTGAGTGAGTCACAGAGCAGATAGGTCGGCAAAGCTCTGCCGCGGCTCGAGGAATAGTACCCATCATACCAAAGTCTGGCGAGGGTCCGTTGCGGGCCGCGCGATCACGGCGCGCGGCAGCGTGGTCGGCAGTTTAAAGAACGGGGCGCGCCCGAATCACGCGCCGGATTACGGTGGCAGGAAATTCCGGTTGAGTTCTATAATTCAGTTATTTTTGGTGCTAAGCGGGCTGGCGCTCGCTGCACGCCGGCAAGGAATCTTAAAACGGGTAAGTCAGATCAGCCAGACTCCGGAGTTCCCTCCCTTGCCTAGTCCTTTGCTTTCCTCGTTTGACGCGGACGAGGGCACAGAAACGTTGTTTATGTGAGTGTTCCATGACCTTTTGCAATCTCGTGCACTCTCGGAGCAGGCACCAGCCCGCTTAGTACCGTATTTTTTAATAAATGAAAGTATGTTGTGCAAGTAGATCAGGTGATTTAGAAACTACTCAGTTTAATTTAAAAAAAGTTCAATCTGAACTGAGAATCCAGGAAGTCCAGTTTTAGTTGAGAAGGTTGTTCGTTGTCCTGAATGACTGTTAAGGCCCCACACTTCTAAAGGCCCCCACAGACTTCTGCGGCAACGCCGCTCGCCGCTGTGGTTAAGGATAGGGCAGGGACGCCGCTGGCGGCGTCCCTTCCCTGCCCTATCCTTAAAGGCCCCCACAGACTTCTGCGGCAACGCCGCTCGCCGCTGCCGGCGAGCTCTGCGTCCCTGCCCTATGATGAAGGATAGGGCAGCGGCGTTGCCGCAGAAGTCTAGGGGGGGGGGGGCTTTAACCACAGCGGCGAGCGGCGTTGCCGCAGAAGTGTTTGGGGGCCCCTAGATTGTGTGCCCGATTGGAATCCACTGAGTGTTATTGTTGAGTCGAGCTACATTACGGAAATGGTAATGCGCTGTGAGAGGAGGCTCTCAGATTAAGGCCTTTGTTATAAAGCAAGTTGCGTGTGGATCCTTGGTATTTGTAAATCACAGTCACGAAAATTTACGATTTACGACCCAAAATGTCGTAAATCGTTTTAAAAAAATTGCCAAAAAACGTCGACCCTTGATATAGATTGTATCTTCGCAACACCACGTGAAACATGCAAGTCGCAGTTGCAAAGCAAATAAGCAATCTGAAGCCGTAGGAAAAACAAGTCAAACCTTGTAGGGCTGAGAAGATTTTTTATCGAAAACATTAACGGGTACATTTAGCAACGATTAAAGAGGGAGGATCAATTCACTGCCGCAGCAGAAAGCAGAGGTCGGTGTAAATCGATCCTGGGTAGGTGCTACTCCTATGGGACATTGAAGAGGCTCCCAGGCGTTGTACCTCTTCGGTCCTTCCCAAAAGGGATAGTGGCAATTCATCCATCATGAAGGAATGCTATGCTTGGTTGGTTCGTGCACGAACCGAAGCCACGATCTGGCTGCTCCCTCCGACTACGGCTACCCGGCGACCCAACTCATCTGTTGGCACAAATAGGCTCGGAGGGGGTCACCTAGTACTCAGTGGATATTCGCCTCGGTAAGAAGGCACATATATGTCCAAATACATCAGAAAAGGTCTAGCTCAGTGCTCATGGTAGGGGTGAACACCCCGGGGCTGCATCACACTTTTAACTTCTTACAACACATCCGTTGTATAGGAGTGTCCAACAAGGTGGTCCGAGCCTATTTGCGCCCATCTGTTTCTAGATTTGCATTCAGCGTGCTTCCTTCTTTTTAGCTGGGTCTGCGTATAACAAGCTATGTGCGGAATTGTTCTGAAGCATATTATTTCCTATCAGCACCTCGACGACGTCTTCGTTGTTGGTTGTTTTGTGGCCGCTCGAATCGAACCACCTTCCCGCTTCGGGCATCATCACAAGAGATGCATTGCGCGGAGAGCTAACGGACGTCCACTTCTTAAGAGCCTGAAAAACCATGAAACACACGAGGTGTGTGGGATTCCGACAAAGCTTCGTGACTCCCAGAAACGCTTCGCCTCCTTCACGCGCTAGCAACATTCGAAACATTTAGCCACTGAGAAGTCTCGAAGACTGGGATGCCGTTAACGGAGCACCGAACAGCCGCACGCCAGCACAGTACCATTGCAAACACTGGAGTTGTACTACGTGACCAAGGCCATAGCGCTCCCAGCATTTCAGGTGCTTTGTCGTCGTCCAAGGACACGGGTCAACCAGACGAGCGGAAAGGCGAGAGCGCAGAGAAACAGACACTCTGGCTGCAATCCGCCGGCCGAGTGAGCTGACTCAGCGCGCGGGTGAAGGCGCCCTCCCGTCGCCTGCTCCTCCATAACCATTAGCAGTCGCGAAGACGCACGGTGTAAGAGGACTGAGTTTTAAGAGGGAGAAAAGGATGCAACTTTCGCAGCCTACAGACCTTCCTAAGATCACGAAACAGACGTCTGGAGGCTGCTACGTTTTGGGCGGCACGACAGACATCAACTAGTGAAGGTACGCAAATCTACCAAATCTTCATTTGTAAAAAGAAATTGGTGGAGACAACGTTTTGGTCCTGCTTACATAATGGCAAGGTTTTCATGGAAGCACATGCCAGTGGAAGACAGGAAGCAACAAACTTAATTGGATCATACTCATAGTATTCTATTATTCACCTTCCTTGGACAGAACATTTGCGTTTATGAACAGATGACAACCCTTAAGGCCGATCCCTGATCCTTAAGCTTCCTTCTTTCCTGGGAGCTTTAGGTCTGTTTCTTTTTACAGACGATAGTGATGGAATATACTCATTTGCACACAGCTAGAAGCAATGAACCTTAGGATAAAGCTTCTGAAAAAGGCCATCGATTTGAGATAAAAACCAATCTGTGCTCACACAGCACTGCAGTAACTGATCTCCGAAGCGTTCTGAAGCCAGGTTTCGAGAAGTAGCGGGCTTGAAATCCCATTGGTCTACACAAGAAAAGCGACACAACCTATTCCAAGCCGCTCAGTACTTTGCGTGTAACTTTGTGCAACCAAACAAGCACAAGCACACTACTGTGACGTTCTGGCAAGTACACGGCGCGTCCCAAACTCGCAACGCTGGAGGAATCGGATCTCACCTTTGAGCCGGAACACTGGTTGCGAGTACTATTACCAGTGTCCTTGGCGTGACATTCTTTAAAAAAGTCGTAAGCCGATACTATCCCAGGCATCAACGTTTCTAATAAGAGAGGTCGCCCAACCGACATCCTTCGTATGCGAAATAACGGTTTATGAAGCGCAGTCCTCGAGCTGCCCTATCTCGCCTGCGCTCCGTTGTCTGGACTCTAGCACAACGGTGCAGAAATGCAGCGAGGCAGGAGAGCGGGATCTCTAACCGAGAAGGCGCCGACGGCACGACGAAACCGCCTGAACATGAGTCATGGTTGACCCGTACCCTGTAACCCTTTGTCGTAAGGGCTGACTGCAGCGCCCGCGACGCCTGCCACTGGAGCGCGTTATTTCCGACCAGGGACCGTATATGCATCAGCGTCGTATGCTCGTCTACCCCCCGAGTCTCCTCCGATGGGGGATTGGCGCGTGATAAGATAGGTTGATATTGATTGGATTTTCCCCAACGGGGGAACACGAGCATACGGCCCCAGGGATGAGGGTCCGATTGTTTCACATTTGTTTTATGTTTCGAAGGAGAGTATGCATGGCTTGTAAACAGTGCTGCAAACGGGACCTTCATCTGTGTTTCATTGTGTTCTCGATTCTACTGTGCCTCCTAGCACGGGTAGGAACAAGTAGTTCAGTGGGAATCTTCATCTCCGAAAAATCGCCGCCCAGCGCGGCAATAATGAGCGATAAGCACCGTTAGCCGGAGTCAGCGCTTTAGGCCTGTTTAGGTCTTTGTTATACCAGCGCTCACCCGAGCGACGGCCAATGCGCCCATAGGCCTTTGTCATACCATCGCTCATCCCGAGCGACGCCCAATGATATTGCACATTACTCTTTATTGAGCGAAGCGAATTTACATACAAATGCGGAACAAATCTCCCTGCAAATCTGGCCTGGTGACAAGTGAACTAAGGCAACCAGGGAATGTAAGAATAAAACAATTGAGAATATATGTTTGTGACTATAATCTGCGACTGGTCAATCATTACTCGTTTTTTAGTGAACAATGTTCAACTGAAAGAAAAATATTGCTGGCCGTTCTTCCAGACAAAACCTACGGACTAATCAGCTTCATCGACTCTTATCGTGATACTTCGCTTAAGCATTCAATCAACAAGGCACAATCAGATAAGGAAAAGCTGATCGCAGTGAATGTAAAGTATGCGCCTGAGATCATTCCCTTAAACATATGAATTGCTCGATATGACCACGCTGGAAACAAACAAGCAATCGCGCATGTCTACCCTCTAATATATGAACAAAACTAGACGAGTCACACTTTGAAAAGAACCTCTATTCAGCAGGCTACAGTTCGACGAAGTCGACCTCGAATGGCCACAGCGAAACTGCCGTGTTTAGCAGATCGGAGTAAAATGGCAGACCATTGACTGTATTAGCAGAATAAGAATAAGAATTAGCACAGCAATCACGATACAGATAATGATCTTCTTCTTGCGAGCTCTTTTCTGCAGCTCCCTTGCACCTTTCACGTTCTGTTTAGCTTTCTCGGCATAGTCAACGGCATCCTCGACGTTTGCCTCTATCCTATCAAGCATCTCACCCTGGCTGAGCACAAGATTATTCAGATCAACGAACATCTCTCATAGTTCACGGATGACTTTCTCAATTTCGAACAACTCGTCCCTGCGAGACTTCACATCTTCAAACAGCGCCTTCTTGTCGCTATAGGCAAGTAAAATTCCTTTTATCTTCTCGAAGATATCGCCGTTGTCAATTGCATCGCTGATTTCATCATCCGTCAAGGAGATATCCTGTATTTTCAGATAGTCGGTGATTTTCTTCTTGCAGCGCTCTTTATATTGTTCTTCTTCATCGCTAAATTTCCATATCACGTCGTGAAGGGCACGTGTTAAACTACGAATCTGGTTCCACTTAATGCGAGAGTCAGTGGTATGCGCCTCTTCCGGTTTCAGTTTGCTTATGTTGTTCACCTCATCCTATATTGATCCTATATTTCACGGTTTTTCTGTAGAGTTATATATATACATATATGCATCATGGATCCAAGTTATTTCGCTTATTCCGTTAAGCGACGTAAAGCGCCGAGAAACGTGAACGCCGATGTGACGTAAACGCCGAGACGTAGAGCGCCGAGAAACGTGAACGCCGATGTGACGTAAATGCCGTGAAAACGTAAACGCCGAGACGTGGAGCGCCCAGATACGTGACGCCGAAGCCACGTCATCTTATTCTTTCAATTAAATTTATTAAAAAATAATTAAAAAAATTTTCTTTAAAAAAAATTGTGCAACTATTGTCCATTTGTCCGCGCTACAAACTGCGATCAGAAGGCAATAATGTCAGCCCTTGTGGATAAGGATGGAACAACGCAAACGTCTCGAAGAGCGATGGAGGCCATCGTTCGAGAATTCTACACAGACACAGATCTGTTTCGTTCTTCCAGCACTGTCCCGAAATGCTTGTTGCCAGCAGCTGAGGAAGCACCTCCCATTATGGAATCAGAAGTTGCTCATGCCATCAGAAGGATGAAGCCAGGCACTGCTCCCGGACCGGGCGGCATTTCTGCTGACCTCCTTCATGCGGGTGGCAGTGCCCTCTGCTCACTTCTTGCCAAGCACTTCAACCACTACCTTCGACTTGGTAGGATTCCGGACTCATGGAAAGAGTCGAAAACAGTTTTAATCTTCAAAAAAGGTCAGCAGGAGGATATCAACAACTATCGACCCATCAGTCTTCTCTCGGTTGTGTACAAGATCTTCACCAAGATACTGCTTAACCGCATGGAGCGTTGCTTGGATGAATATCAGCCAGCGGAGCAAGCAGGGTTTCGCAAGGATTTCTCCTGCATGGACCATATTCAGACTGTCTCACAGCTCATCGAGAGGAGCTGCAAATACCACCTCCCACTTGTCCTTGTCTTCGTGGATTATCGGAAAGTGTTGACTCTGTGGAAATCAACGCCATTCTGAACGCGCTTGTGCATGTTGGTATACCATCGCCCTTCATCCGAATTCTCGACGAACGCTTCTCGAACAAATCGACCACTATCCAGCTGTTCGATCGAAAGCCTAAAATCCCTATCGGGAAAGGAGTACGGCAAGGAGACACGATTTCTCCCAAGCTATTCACAGCGGCACTCCAGGATGCCATGAAAGACTTGAACTGGGACGATAAAGGCTACTTTGTCGACGGTAAACGGATCAGCAACCTTCGCTTCGCCGACGATATTGCTCTCATCTCTACCAGCACGGCAGAAGTCGAGGAAATGCTGAACGAGCTCGATGTGGCAGGTATGGAGATCGGATTGGACATGAATATGTCCAAAACACAATTTATGGGCAACCAGTGGTGTGACACGGGACTCGTAAGGTTAAATGGAGTCGCTCTACATCAGGTCCACTCCTACGTCTATCTGGGAAGAGAGCTAAACATGGATAACGACCTCGCTCCTGAAATCGCCTGCAGGAGACGCGCAGCATGGACAGCCTTCAGTTCGATTCGCGAAGTCACCGATCAGGTCAAGGATGCCGGCCTCGAGGCCTCGATATTCAACGCCTCTGTACTGCCTGCGATGTGCTACGCGACGGAAACCTGGCCCGACAACAAGACAATCGCCAGAGCGATGCAAACTACGCATCGTGCACTGGAGTGATGTCTTCTAAGGACAAGTCTTCGTCAGCAATGGCAAGAAGGCCTACGAAGCTCACAGCTACGGGAGAAGTCGCAATTAGCAGACCCGCTGTAGTACATGAAGAAGTCCAAATATCGCTGGGCCGGATACCTGCTTCGACGAAAGGGCGATAGATGGAGTCTCTGTGTCACAGAATGGCTCTCGAGAGACCATAAGAGACCACTGGGACGACCGCCAACGCGATGGGCAGACTCATTCTCAAGATCTTTCAGAGAAAGGAGTCTGCCTCACTGGTTGCAAGTAGCCAGAGATCGAGCGGTCTGCAAGAGTTGTGGTCCCCGCTGAGAAGACCTCCAGCCGACAAAAGGACCATCAAAGTATCAAGGTAAGTATTGTCCATTATTTAGTTTTTTTTCCCGAAACTATGAAAAAGGACTCGATCGCCACATAGTCGACTTTAAACAAAAAGCCAAAGGCCTTGGCAAACAAACCAAAAAAACAGATACTGCTATTTCGTGTTTAATAGAACGGACCGTCAGAGCAATCCGCAGTGCTATCGCGTCTAATAGAATGGACCGTCAGAGCACATTTTTTTGTTGACATACAACCACAACACAGTGCTACTTCGTCTAATAGAACGGACGGAGCACATTTCTTTTTGTTGACTCGCAGCACTCCACGGACCCCGCTCCATGAGATAGCGTCGCGTCGACGACTATGGTCAGCAAACACGACCCGCTTGCCATCAACCGCTTAGAGATTGCGGCAGAAGCAGCAGGATAAAGACATGCAGGTGAGACCGCGCTCCATGAGATAGCGCCGTGCAAACGACTGTCACCAACACACATGACCTGCTTGCCCCCCCCCCTCCCCCATCGCTTAGAGATTGCGGCACAAGCAGCAGAGTCAATACACACAGGTAAAACCGCACAGAGATACCAATAAGCACGGAGATAGCAAACCTAATTTACGGGGGACCAACCATAAATAGATGATTCCATGGTCCTGGACGAATGGACAACGTAGGACTCTCCCGCCTTACGTTCGGGAGGCCTGGTTTTGACCCAAGGGTTTCAGAAACAGAAATGGACAGAACAGTTAAAATTTTAAAATATATTTTTTTAAATTTATATTTTAATATTTTCTAGGATTTCAGATTTTTTTTGAAAATATTTTTTAAAATATTTGAAAAACTTTAAAAATCGTTTAGAAAATATTTTAAAATATTTTCGTAGTACTTTTAATTATTTGTAAACATTTTTAAAAATACTTTTTAAAAATATTTTTAAATATTGAAAAATATTTTGAAACAAAGCGGAAGACAAACCCGCTCAATATTCAAAAATTCAGTTTCTAATTGTTGAAAGACGCCGTAGAAATCAATACAAAACTTTTGCCTCAGAGAGGATCCGAACCCCAGACCGATCTAGGAGGGCTCCGCCTACTTGCACTACACCATAGGACGCTCAAACAAAATCGTTGGAAAAAATCAATATCTGGGCGCCTTCCCGCCCTAGATATGGCACTACGCACCTCTCCGGCCAATTCCCTGGGTTTCTCCTACATTCGATAAATCAAAGAGCTTTTCACGATCCATGAAATACAAATAGCTAACCCCAAAATCAGCTTTTAGATACGCTACTCTCCAAATTTACTATTTTTCTGGCTCTGGGATTCAAAATAGGTCCATGAAACGGGAATAATGGAGAGGAACCGCCAGGTAAAGTTCACAGAGGAATATAAAGTGATCTTAGACCAACCTAATTAGTTAATTTAAAAAAACTCAAAGTTCATCGGAGGACGCTCTCAGAGTAATAGAGCAAATCCAATGGCGCAGTGCGAAGAGGACCGACTGAGAAGCGACTGCTGGTTCGAATCCCACTCCGGAAATTTTTTCTTGGTCTGTTCCCACTACCGTTGGGGTAGTTAAAAAATATCTCTCTATGGCGCAGTGGATTTCTCCCGTGGCGCGAAACGCGACTTGATGGTTCGAGTCCCGACCGATGCATAATTTTTGCACTGGGCATACGGTTAGTTTAGGATCGGAATGAATTTTCACAGGGTCACCCCAACACCTTATCAGAATAAGATAAAAGCTGTCTATAGCGACAAACAGAGCCGTAGCAGCCTCGTAAACCCAATCCTTGCAACCAGTGACCCGCATTCAGGGAAACTTCTAAGCACTCGAAGACGAGCATAACAGATAGGAAGCATTTCTTGGAGATAACAAACTTCACACAAAAGCCTTTACAAGGAGCCACCCTCCTATCTTTATTCATTCAACCCGCAGTCGACGTCTTCGACTGGTTAGCTTACTCCTGAGACTTCATCAACCTGCAGTCTCTCACTCAAGGACCCTTCAACGGCCAACCGTGGCACTTCGTCATCAAGGACAGTTGGACAATTAGTTGCGGTGAGTCCCATCCTTTGGCTTTGAGGAGGCTAAATTCCTTCAAGAAAACAAAATTATTCTTAATTTAAAAAAGCGATTTTTTCTCTCTCTCTCTATCGCCTTCTCAGTCTTTGTAAGTTCTAGTAGACACTTCTTCGTGCTTTCTCAGTGTCCTTATATAGAATAAGGTACCTAGAAACTTACGATTCTTTTCAATTAAAAAATCTCCATTTACTTTATTTTAATTGTTCTTTCCTCCTCTTAAGCCCCAGCTGCATCTGCGAATATACTCTCCGAGTAGTTGTAGAAGCGCTGCCTCTGAACAAAAACGACGATCGTCCTCCACGGAGTACAGTAAGACAAGAGTGACCAAAGATCAGCAGTTTTGTTTTTGAATCTAAAACAGGCACTTATCCAGGCTCAAGTTCTGGTCTCTCCACCTCTTGGTCGCCCTCATGCCGATGTAACACCGATGTAATCATGTATCACGGGAGTAAGTGCATGTTTGCTTTAGACAAATCTCCAAACTAAGCTGATCATCCAGTTGCGCACTGCAATCACTCAGTGAACATTCAAGAGAAAAACTACGCAGTTATCGAACTTAATCAACCTCCAAATTCGAGCGGAAGTGGCAAATTTCATATTTTCCTGGACTGTCTGCACTATACAACGCATAGTACGACTGCACAGTTGATTCTTAACCCAAATGCAAAATCTGGTATTCTCTGCGCGCATGACAAATCACTAATTTGATCTCATTTAGGAATGCAAAAAACTTATGCAGCGGTAAAAGCTAAGTATTACTGGTCAACTCTGTATTTAGATGTCAAACATATGTGAACACTTGTCCATTATGCCAAAAAGTCAAAACCACTTCAGGCAACATTATACGCGAAGAACTGGGAATTTTCAGACCGAAGTTTTAATCTCGGTCTGAAAATTCCCAGTCTCTTTGCTAAAGTCAATTGCATGATTGGTGTTTTGAACAAATTTAAAGCAAGTTACAATCATAAAACTATCGGTAAGGTAGAACGAATAGTGAAGGTTGTGCATGATTTACTCACTTTATATTGCTACAAAGCCATATACCCTTGGTTTGACTTCCTTCCTAAATTTGTGTTTACTTGCACTTACAGTGAATGTTCAACAACATGACATAGCCCATACTTCGTTATGCATGGAAGAAATCCGATCACATGGTGTGATATCATCCACAACTTATCGTCCACACTTGTGTTCGATTCGAAAACCTCACGGGCCAATTTTCTGCTGGTCTAGAGGACAGCACCATAGCAGTAGGACGCAATGTTACAAAGAAGACGAAACATTACAGGTCGGGATATGATCAACTTCATAAGGTATACCCAACGGAGCTTTCTACTGCTGATCTTGTACTTTTGCGTGACGACACAGTGTGTCCAAAAAACCAATCAGTGGAAAGGCCCGTTCTTTGTCGAAGTAGTAGATCGACCAATGTGACGATTCAAGCTCTTGTGGGTCGCCAAAAGCGACAAACAGTGCATGTGAACCGGCTGAAATTATTCTCTCCACACTCCAAGGTAGGCAGTGCTTTGCTCCGGCACAAGCCCCTATTTTGGAGAGCTCTAAAGAAGTACCGGAAACCGCAGAACAACCACTGCGGCGATCACCGTGTTTACAGAGTAAATATAATTTAGCAGGACCACGCATGGACTATGGAAGCTGACCTATACCGCAAAAGGTAACTGGATCAGTGTATTGTAAGTTTAGTTTAACTCATTTTCGCTGCTCCGCGCAAAAATATATACAGAATTCTTTGAATGGGCACTTCACAGAGTTTCCAATTCGCGCTAATAATCAAATTACTTCTCTCTTTCGAAATCTTGCTCCTGATTCAACCGAGCGAGTTTTAAAAACTAAGGCTGACACTTGACAAAACTGTTTGTATATACGCAGAAAAAAGTGAATAAGTTGATTCCGTAACGTGAAAAACAATTTCTCTCTCAAATATAGTGAATTATAACAGTATTACAATACAATGTAATTTATTCGCACTTTTATATCCATGACACTTTATCGTTCAAAATTATTTTTTCCTTTTGCTCGCACATGTATGCAAAATATTGAAGACTTCCTCATTTTTTTCTTCTCAAGATTTTGTAGCATCTCTGTTTTTTCGTTTTCGTATAGATTCATAATTTTTGTTTGACCGTAAAGTAGTGTTTAATCAACGTAACAGTAGATATGTTTAGATTATTCAATTGAATGATGCGGTGCCGAATAAGGTACTGGAATAATAATAATAAGTATTCTTCATCAATCTCACTTAGCGAAGACGAAAGACATAAATCTCTTCATCATTTACATCAACGCACTCCACGTGCCTATCCCTCGAGACGAAAGACTTGAACGTCGTCTCTGACACTCAATCCTTTTCGCCCACATCCTTTTACGCAAGCTCGAGGACGAGCTTGTTCTCAATAATTGTGCGGACCCGGACCCTCACGACCACTCCATCGAATCATACCTTCCTGGTCAGCCACTCACATCACCACATGCTCAGTCTTTGATCGATAGCCCTTTATACAGTTTTAAATTTATAGCGTAACTGCGTTGTAGTTCCTATATTCTCCTAATGTATATCCGATCTTAGTTCCTCTCGAATGATTATCGACTGTCGACACGATGTTGATGTTCTCAAGCTCGAGGACGAGCTTACTGTAGGAATAGAGATGTCGGGTTGTACCCAATCCGCATCCTGGACGGCAACGCCCTGCTACAGATAGCGACGCCCTACTGCCAGATAGCGGCAGTCGGCTGGAAGGAGTCTCGTCTACGTCGCCCCGACCGGAAGGTCGTCAGCTCCTGCCAGCAGCCCTTCAGAGGGCATGTCTGCCCTCTCCCTTCCTTCCCTTATTCCTCACCCTTTACCGTATACTATATAATGTATGTCAGTCTATAATAAAGGTGACATACCATCCACTGTGTAGTAGAACCAAGGAATTGAACTCTAGGATTCACCAGGTAAGGAATGATCACCTTTAACCTGATAAACTAGGGCTTAGGCCGGGGCATACTTCCATCGATGCGATGCCATAGCGGCACTCAGTTTGTGACCCTTCAGCCGCGCGCGGTCGAATTGTCAGAAGAAACCCCGCCGCGGCCGCCGCAACTGTGGTGGCCGGCATGCGCGATTGCTTTCCGCGCCCATCGCGGTCATGGCATACTTTTTCGCGCCGCACGCAGTGTTTGGCCTTTGTCATACCATCGCTCACCCCGAGCGACGCCTAATGATATGCACTCGTATCGATTCCATCGTGCCGCCCGATCGATATAGGAGCATATCATTAGGCGTCGCTCGGGGTGAACGATGGTGTGACAAAGGTTTTTAGCGCTGGTCCTGGGCGGATCGCCTTCGAGTTGCCTTGCAAAGCGATAAGCGATGCGACGAGCGCTGGGAACTGCACCTCCTTTCGCTCGCTCAGCAAAACTCATCGCTACGATTCCATCGCGGCGAGTAGAAGTATGCACAAAGTCTTAAGGCCCCCACAAACTTCTGAGGCTGCGCCACTCTCCGCTATGGTTAAAGGTAGGGCAGGGATGCCACCGGTGGCAAGCTTTGCGTCCCTGCCCTATGGTTAAGAATAGAGCCGAGGCGTTGCCGCAGAAGTGTATGGGGGCCTTTACATCGCGCTGATCGCGATACTCCGCGCGCGACGAGAATAAACGACTATAAAAGAAATTCCAAAATAAATTTACTAGACTTATTGAAATAGAATGACAAGCGTAAATGACTATAAATCATCACCATTTGGCAGCACGGTCAAGCGTGGGCTTCGATTTTTGCCGAGAATTTACAACCTTCGCCCACCTTCCCAGGAACTGGTGCCACCCCCTTGTCTAGATCACCGTTTTATCTCTGATCAGTGTTCAACTTTTCAAATTTTTATGCGATTTTGTATCTATTAATAGATTCTTCTTTCCAGTTGCGGCACCTGCAGTGCGCAGATCCGTTCAGATAAATTATCTGATCAAACGATTTGTTAGAAAAATGTTGATAAACGTTCGAGTATGTAATATTTTGATAGTATTATTTTGATTGCTTACAGTTAAAGATAAGACACTTTTGCGAGCAGTTGTCAATTGATCACAAAGAGTTCAACTTTTCAGATTTTCGAAGGATCTCAAGGACACTGTACATTTTTCTACCTGAAGGATTAACATTCCAAACTGTACTCTATAAATTGTCCAGTGTTAATTGCTAAAGCTGGCTTAAGTGTTCTCCTTACAAATGCTGTTGAGGTACTCTTCGAATCGATGACGGGCATGCAGCTGAAGTATGGGTATGGAGCTTAAGATGTGATTTTTATAGAGTAAAAAAAATCAAGCTTCTTCGCAGCAATATTCGATTTGATCTGGGCGGATCGTCTTCCAAATTCTCGTTTTTCATGAAAAATTACTTTCTACCTGAAACAAACCATCTACACAGTTAAAATTCTGCCAATGGAATTAGAATTCCATTTTTTGACCCATGCACAGTGAAGAAATCACGGTTTTCCGAAACGAATAGGTAGGATCGACCTGGGGTCGATCTCGCACCGACGTCATTCGGGCGACAAAATTTGACGTTTACTAAATTGGCCATAACTCGGTAAGTTTTTCAAAATTTGAATCAGCCAATGCTCTTAGAAAACTAGAGAAAAAGTCCTTTTGAACCATGCAAGACTCAGGTTTCCAAACGATGGTCTTCATACTGGGCGATGGGGGTTAGATTTCTGGTTGACTGTTGCTGAAATACGTGCCGAATATCGAACTCCCGACCGCCCCGTATTGTTAGAAGTGTAGAAGAAGGAGAAGGCAAACTACTTGGGCAACCATGTTTTCATTTTTCTCCTGCTTTTGAAGTGACGCGCATTGGTGAACGGTAGGTCGAAAACGGTATTGCGCCGCTGTTGGCGTTTGATCACTGAAGACGCCAAGCATCGGGCGCGAAGAATTGATAAGAGGGGATCGCTGCGAGTGTTGGAGCAGTGTGTGTTTCTTTCAGTGGGAGTAGCTGATCGCCATATTGAGAAGGACCGCCGTATCTCCGAAGGCTCAGATCTTTCCGGTTTCAGTCGTCGTTCCAGCCATACCGTTTTATCCCCTCATCTTGTTCCGGTGTATAATAATTCGCTCATTTTTTTGTGTTGTGTTACGTTTTCATGTTTCTAATTGTATCCCGCTCAGTCGCTGACTTTTGGTCTTCGGCCGACAAATATTTCACTTGGGTATCTATTTCAAAAACAACTGTATGAAGATCCCTCTATTGATAACTGATTTCATAACCGTTGAAGATCGCTTTTTCCCTATTTTCAAAAACTTATTGGTATTTTGGAATTTCAAAAAACAAACCAAGTTGTGATCATTTTTCCTTCCAATGACGTCGGTGCTCGATCGACCAATTCCTCTGGCCACGACTTCACGAAATTGATGATAACTCGGTACGTTTTTTGAAATTCAAAAATCACGATGTTTTCTTAAAAAATAGAGAAAAATGCTCTTTAACCATATGCGAATCAGCTATCAAAAAAGAGGTCTTCATACAGGGCAGGAAACCCCCACCGCCCCTTATGAAGACCCCCGTTTTGAAAACTGATTTTTATATGGTTTCGAAGCACTTTTTCTCCAGCTTTTAAAAGCCGTTGGCCTTTTCAAATTTCGAAAAGCTTACCAAGTTATGATTATTTAAATAAAATGACTTTAATTTTTTCGCTCCGAAATTTAAGGCCCCTCCCGTATTGAAGACTTCACTTCTGAAAACTGATTTTTATAGGTACTTATGAAGCAGAGGGCCCGTGGTGCCGTGGGGCTGCCGGGAAACATGTTAACGCGGCAACCCCATCGGAAACGTGGCAATCCACGGCACTCGAGGACGGGTGCTTCATAAGTACGGGCCCCGTGATGCCGTGGGTTTGCCGCATTAACATGTTGCCCGGCAATCCCACGGCACCACGGGCCCTTTGCTTCACAAGTACCTTTTTATACATTGCAAAGCACTTTTCTTCAAATTTTGAAAGAGCTATTGGTTTTTTCGAGTTTCTGAAAACGTACCGAGTAATGATAAATTTTGTGAATGTAAAGTTTTGTCGCATCAATGCCGTCGATGCCATATCGACCAGAGGTCCTTTATTTATTTCAGAAAACATTATCTTTACACTGTGCATTGGTGAAGACACGAAACATTTTGTGGCAGGATGTCAACTATATAGCTGGTTTGCTTCAGGTAGAAAATAATTAATTTCCACTGAAAAACGAAATTTTGAATACGATCCGCCCTAATCATCATGTCAGCAATCGCTGCGAAGAAGCTTGATTTTTTGCTGTATAGTGATCATGACCTAAATAAATTTTATGAAGCAAAATTTCACTATCTGAGATTCTTTCGTTCAGAAGGTAGAAATTTTTTCCGCGGGAGCTCCATCTTTCAGCTGCGATCGGAGGACGCACTGGATGCATGTAGACTGCCATATTTCGGAGATCCTTTTAAAAGCCGTTGGCCTTTTCAAATTTCGAAAAGCTTACCAAGTTATGATTATTTAAATAAAATGACTTTAATTTTTTCGCTCCGAAATTTAAGGCCCCTCCCGTATTGAAGACTTCACTTCTGAAAACTCAGAAAACACTTAAGAAACAAAACACTTAAGGCGTCCCAATTTTCTGGGGACTCCGAAAAATTTACAAAGTTTTAGTAAATGTGGATTATATGTTTTAAAAAGCGGGTAGTAATAATAGTATCTTCCATGTGGTTAGTAGGGTCGATATTTTTCGTTAAATGATGCAAATCCATGATCGTTAAAAAAGCGTGATTTTATCTTTTTGTGTCAAACAGGGCTTAAAATTTTGTAGAGTACAATTTCAGTTTCTAATGCCGTTTCCTACAGAAAAGAAACGAATATTTCCGTGATATGTCCATCCTTCAGTTGCCATTAAGTCACCTATTTGAAGAATGCTTGAAAAATCATGTAGGCAAAACACTTAAGGCGTCCTTAGTAACTAACACGTAAAATTTTATAGAGTGCACTTTTGTACGTAGATGTCGCTTCTGGATGCAAAAAACTGCCGTGTCCACGACTTTCTGGAAAAATCTGAAAAATTGGAGACCTCCCATTGACTCCAACTCTGTCGGCAGAACATCTTCATTTTTGACACGTAAAACAATCATGATTCGAGACTTTTTAAATATTCAATTCCATAACTTTAGGAAAGAGCGGTGAGTCTCCACGTTGTCGTAGACATTTCTAAAAAACTTATTAAGAAATACAAACAGCGCCTAAAAACCTGATAAATACGAGGAGATCCTCTACCAAAACCGGGAGAGTACGACCCCCAAAACGGCGTCACAGTAGGACCCCGGTGTCAAGGTTGAAGTTCGGGAATCGAGGGGGGGGGGGGTCGTTCTATGGCCTCGTCTGGAGGGAGGTCGTACTCTTCCGGTTTTGGCAGAGAATTCTCTATTATTTTAAGATTTTCAGGCGACGTTTTTAATCTTAATAAGTTATCTTTTCCAGTGTAAAGGTGTCTGACTAGGAGATGTACAGGGACTCTAAGAGGAGCTTAGTCACACCGATGAGTCACTCTTCCCGCAGCTTGCTCCTCTCTTTCAGGGCGTGGCCGACTGTCGGGGAGATGCCTGCGAGCCGCCGTCGGGAGCGGCTGCCTCGAGCTGTGCTGGCAGCACCGTCACCCGTCACCTCCAGAACCTACCGCGATCCATCGACGCGCCGACCCCGATTCCACCTCGTCGTCCGTCTACAGTCGTCACCCTACCTGTGATCTGCCCATCGTCCGTCTATTAAAGATAAATCTCTATTTTATTCTGTTCGTGTCCTGAGGCAGTGAAGCACCTTCCACGGCGCGACGTTTACTGGTAGCAGCGAGTGGTTCCCGTCGTTGGGAACGGGAAGCGGTAGCCTCCAGTGAGGTGAGTTTTTTTTCTATAGCTCTGCAAGAGCCGAACCCAGTCTGGCCAACTGTGTTTCCGCTCACGGAGTTGAGTGACGGAGCTGGTGCACAAAGGCATCTCCGCACAAAGACTACCGTGCGCATGCTCCTCATGCGCCTGCAGCGCATGGGAGACGACAGATCGCGCAAGCTGACCATCCAGCTCTTTGTCCCGGAATTCGGGCAGCCGGTGCGAAGTTTAAATTTTCTAGGCGCGGTCCACCGGCGCAGGGTAGTTTTTCGTGAGGGACCCAGCAATGGTCGAAAACTTGCAATTCCCGGGATAAGTTTTTTTTGTTGGGAATGTCACCCTGGAGCAAGGGTCTAACTTGCACCCCTGAGGGGGTAGTGTCGTGTGTCCCCGGGGACCTGTAAGGTCCGAAACCAGTGTTACGAGCTCGTTTGAGGTGTGTTGGCTCCGCAGAGAGGCGTTGAGCAGTCGTTACGTTTTCGTGGAAATGTGGTTCAGTGTCGTGTTTGGCTCCGCAGAGTGGCGTTCGTCTCCGGAGAATTGTATCAGGCAGTCGACGTGCAGCATGCGAATAGGTAAGGTCGTGAATCCGCCATGTGAAGGCGAGTATAGTGGATATGCTTCGTAAAGTGCAAAATGTTATCTAGGTTATAGCCTCGAGGGTGAGACCCGATTCGGGCAAGATGTAAGGGACTCTACGGTCAGCGCTCAGGGTAGTACTAGGAAACAAGTACCAATTGAGCAGCGTCCGTAGGCATTTTGACGGTACCGCGACGGGGTAGTCGAGCCCGCGCTCAAGTGTCCGGCTCTGGGCGCGGCGTCTTCCTTGAAGTTCGGCGGCTTTCGATCTTTGAACATCCGAGCCGCCATATCAGCTCATCCCGCTACGGTATCTTTATTTTAGTGGGAGCCCAAGGAACCCATCTACGGACCCGTTGGCTTGACGGGCAAAATAAAGGCTTAATTAGGATGGAGAGCTTCTGGATGAAGCAGGCCCTTTTCGAAATCACTATTTTTCTTTCCTTTTTCAGCTTTTTGGCCATAACCGGAAAGATAGTCGTCAGGAAGCGGCTCCGTTGCACTTTTCGCTCTCAGCATCGAGTCAGCAAAGGCAAATGGCCCACGTGTTCAGCATGGCGTGCTCAGCATTGGCCGCAGTGAAGAACGCCGAGGACGACAGGGACTCTCATTGGCTCCACGGGCAGATCCCCAACCTGCACGCCTTCCTTCTGCAGATCTTGACGACCATTCCAGATATGCCGTCAGAAGCCGGTTGGACAAAAGGCAGGCCGGTGATCGCTTGGATTGACGGCGCCCCATCCCTCACCCACCTCAAGGTCCATAAGGTCACAGCACTGCCAGTGCAAAGAGAACTGGTCGTTATACTGGTCGCTTACCATTGGAGCCACGCAGCCATCCTTCGCGCTGTGGAGAATCATGGTCGTCGGGTCGGTACTAACGTCTTTATCGACCTCTGTGTGAAGCTCGACAAGCCTCCGGTCTCGTCGGAGCCAGCGTATGACATCATCTGACGGACGCGGCTGTTCGACAATTTGACCCTTGGCAGTATCGGCAGTAAGATCTTAAATCGCGTTTACGGCGCTGTCGAGCTTGGTTGTGATGAGCAAGATGAGTCGACGCCCCCAATCCCGGCCCGCCTCTATCTGGGCACCATTAAGGGTGCACGGGTTTTCCTCACCGACGGCCAGAATAACGCGGTCAATGTGGGTACCTCCACCCTATACCCGATAGTGGCCATTCAGGCCGCGTTCGGCACCGGCAAGACGGTGGTTGGTGCGATGATCGCCGGGCTGCAGTCCGTCACTAGTAGCGTCATCGTCACCGCGTCCACAAACGCCGCCGTCGCGCAGTTCGCCGAAACGGTTAAGTCGATAGCAGAGTTTGCGAACGTCCCGCTGATTCGGTACGTGTCAGATTCTGCAGCAGCTGAAGAACGCGTACCGCTTCCTGTTGACCTCAACGAGGTTCTTAAAAACCTAGGTGAAACCTACGAAACCCGTCTTACATCTGACCAGCTGAAGACTTGTCGCAAGTTCCGCGAAGGTCGCATCCGGTACGAGTACTACGCAGCACGGGAAGAGGACGAGCGCGAGAAGTGCATGCTCGCGGAACGGGACGTCTCCAAGACCATCAAGGCAATGGTCAATATTTTATTCGAGGTCAACCCCCCGAAGATTTTTTGCCTCACGACGTCCACCCTCTTGAACGGGACAAGCAGGGGCGGGATCTTCTCCAATCACGTCTTGCAGTATAAGACCATGCTGTGCGATGAAGCCTCCCAGATCCCGGAGCCGGTGTTCGTTGCCATTGCCAATCAGGTCCCGTGGGCTCGCCAAGTTTATATTGGCGATAACCACCAGCTGGAGGCGCACGTGAGATGCCCACGCACGTCTAACCCAGTAAAGTTTGGTGGTCGCAGCATAATGGACGTGCTCGAGCACGCCCGCGCTGTTCCCTGGATGCCCCTAGTCACCACGTTCAGGGCCCACCCCGCGCTTAATGGGTTACCAAACGCGGTTTCCTACATGGGCTCCTTGGTAAGCGGAGCAGATCCGAACTCTCGCCGCATGCTCCTCGATCGAATGAGCCTTCCTGATAGGCTGACCCCATTTCTGTTCTTGGACGTCGCAGGGAACTCGGAGCGAGCGCTGAGCAAATCGCACCACAACGAGGCGGAAGCCTCCGTGTGAACCACGATCATCGATCGCCTCCTAGGTAAGGGTATACAGCCAAAGGATATATGTATAATCTGTTTTTATAAGGAACAATTCCGTCGGATAAGCGAACGAGCGGCGGAATATGGCGTCGATATTGCCACGGTAGACTCCGTGCAAGGACGAGAGAAGGAGATCGTCATCGTGCTGACGACGCGCACCGACTTTGGCGAGGACTCAGCCCAGTTCGTCAACAACCCTCGCCGAATGAACGTCGCCTTGACGAGATGCCGACAAGGACAGTTTGTCCTTGGCCACGCGGCGTCGCTACGCCAGGCCTCCTTCTGGCGCATCGCCTTGCAATGGGCCCAATCCCATCGGGCACTCGTCCCGGCCTCCCAGTTGGGCTCGTATCTATCACTGCACTAGATACCCCTCTCACGGTGAGCCTTCTTTTTCCATTTTATCTCCGCCTCAAGTCCGAGGACGGACTTTTTTGGATAAAGGGGGGGGGGGAGGTGTAAAGGTGTCTGACTAGGAGATGTACAGGGACTCTAAGAGGAGCTTAGTCACACCGATGAGTCACTCTTCCCGCAGCTTGATTCCTCTCTTTCAGGGCGTGGCCGACTGTCGGGGAGATGCCTGCGATCCGCCGTCGGGAGCGGCTGCCTCGAGCTGTGCTGGCAGCACCGTCACCCGTCACCTCCAGAACCTACCGCGATCCATCGACACGCCGACCCCGATTCCACCCCGTCGTCCGTCTACAGTCGTCACCCTACCTGTAATCTGCCCATCGTCCGTCTATTAAAGATAAATCTCTATTTTATTCTGTTCGTGTCCTGAGGCAGTGAAGCACCTTCCACGGCGCGACGTTTACTCCAGGAATGTCTACGAAGGCGTGGAGTCCCTCCTTCGTTTCCCGAAGTTGTAAAAATTGATATTAAAAAAGTTTCAAACAATGATGGTATCACTTGTTAATAATAAAGATCTTCTGCACCCAGATTTGGAGTCAATGAAAAGTTTCCATTTTTTTAGATTTTTCTTCAGGAAGTCACGGACGCAACAGTTTTCTGCCTGAACGAGCGACATCTACGTTCTAAAATGCAGCCTATAAAATTCGAAATGTCAATTAAGGATAAGGATAAAGGATAAAGGACGGCGTAACTCAATCCTTTCTGGGATGCGCCAGCGCATTCTACTTCTACGAGATGTCGTGGAGGCGGCATGAATGCGTATTTGGCCGTACAATGACTTGCTGTGGCCGGCCGATGAACAAGTCAGCGCTTTATCCTTCCCAGACAACTCTGGTACCAACTCACCGACCGTGGAGGGATGGAAGGCTTGGTTGGCCTGGGCGGGAAATCCGAACCAGGAATCTGGTATCGGGTGCACGCGACAGTCGCGCCTCCTCCGACTGCGCTACACGCGCCCTCGAAATGTCAATTACTAAGAAAAATTAATTCCTAGAGAAAGCGCTTTTAGGAAGCGCTCTTCGAATCGATGACGGAATGGCAACCGGAGGATGGACTTTTCACGGAACTAATTTACTCTCTTCTGCAGGAAACAGTATCAGAAAGTGGAGCTGTACCCTATAAAATTTTAAGCCACAGTTCAACACGCGGTAATAAAACCTGTTTTTCTGAAACGATTGCTTGATTTAATTTGCTGACAACCTGCTTTTTAATGCGTAGAATCCACACTTATAGTGAATTTTTCAGAGACGAAAATGGTCTTCTCGCGAAAAATTTCAATCTTCTGAAGGAAAGAACACGCGAGAGTGAAATTGTGCTTATAGACTTTTAAGCCATGAGTATGTAATAAAAAGCTAAGCTTCTTCGTAGCGATTTCCGATATGATTAGGGGGAATCGTATTTAAATTTTTCGCTTTCAAGAAAAATTAATTAATTTTTACCTGAAACAGATCACCCACACAGTTGAAATCTGGCCACAGAAAGTTTCAAAACTTGTTCAATGCACAGTGTGAAAATCATGGATTTCTGAAACGAATAGATTGGATCAATCCCTGGTCGATATGGCACCGACGTCAAAGGTGCGACGAAATTCGACATTCACAAAAATGGCTATAACTCGGTAAGTTTAAAAAAAAATTGAAAAAGCCAATAGCTTTTTAAAAACTAGAGAAGAAGGGCATTTATGAAGTATAAAAATTTATTTTCAAAAAGTAGGTCTTCATACGGGGCGGAGATGTTCGATTTTTGCGCGAAAAAATGAAATGATTTTGAACAAATAATTATATCTCGGTTCCTTTTTCGAATCTTAAAAAGCCAATAGCTATTTGAAAATTAGAAAAAAGCGCTTTCAAATTGCGCAGAAAGCAGTTTTCAACAGCTAGGTCTTCATAAGGGGCGGCAGGAGTTGGTTTCTGGTCCATTGTTGCAGAAATACGTGCTACAAATCGACCCCCCCCGCCACCTATGAAGACCTCTTTTTGAAAAACGATTTATATATGATAAGTTAGCAATTTTTCCTAATTTTCAATAAGCTGATGTTGTTTTTGAATTTCAAAAAATGAACCGATTATAATCAGTTTTGTGAAGAACTTCTCGTAGACTCCGCACCGACGACATTGAAGTGATTTCACAAAATTGAGCATAACTCGGTTTATTTTTTGAAGTTTAAAAATAACGGTAGTTTTATAGAAACCAGAGAAAAAACATATTTCATCATATAAGAGTCGATCTTTAAAAAAGGGGTCTTCGAAGGTGATGCGGGGTTCGATTTCTGGTCGATTTTTGCCAAAAATCGACCAGAAATCGACCCCCCCCCCCACCACCTACGAAGATCTCTTTATTGAAAAGAGATTTTATAACCATTGAAAATCGTTTTTTGCGCACTGAACAAGACTTGAAACTTTCGGCTAAACTTTTTGAAAAACGATTTATATATGATAAGTTAGCAATTTCAGCTGTGTTGGTGATCTGTTTCAGGTAACAATTAATGAATTTTTCCTGAAAAACGAAAAATTTAAATACGATCCGCCCTAATCATATCGGAGATAGCTGCGAAGAAGCTTAGTTTTTACTAGATAATACTCATGACTTAAAATTCCATTAAGCATAATTTCACTCTCACGTGTTCTCTTCTTCAGAAGATAGAAATTTTTCCGCGAGAAGACCATCTTCAGTGGCGATCGATGATATCGGAGAATGCAATGGCTCCACGTATCCTACCGTATTTCGGAGTTTGTCGACGTTTATGAAAAATTCACAGAGCTTTTAAATTTATAAGAAGTGTGGATTCTGCGCTTTAAAAAGCAGGTTGAAAAATAGCGGCTTCCATGTGATTAACGGTGCCGAAAATTTTCGGCTAATGATAGGAATCGGAGCGTCTGTTCATACAGCGAATCGTTTCAGAAAAACAGGTTTTATTACCGTGTGTCAAACTGGATTAAAATTTTATGGTACAATTCCACTTTCTGATGCTGTTTTCTGCAGAAGAGAGAAAATTAGTTCCGTGACAAGTCCATCGTCCGGTTGCCGTTCCGTCATCGCTTCCATGAGTGTCAAAATTTTTTTTGTGGACAAAGCACTCAATTCAGCTTTAGAAATTAACACTTGGCATTGTATAGAGTACAATTTCAAATGCAGATGTTGCTCCTTCAGGTACAAAAATGTACCGTGTCCATGAGATGCTCGGAATGCCTGAAAAGTTGAACTCGTTGTGATTAATTATACAACTGCTCTTAAAATGCTTTATTTTCAACTGTAAAAAACAAAATATTATTATCAGATGATTACTTACACATAACCTTTATCGGCGCTTTTTCTAACAGTCTACTAAATTAAGCAGTTACTCAGTAGCACTCTTTCTTGAACTAATTTGACGCAGTGGAAGCTGCACCTGGAAAGAAGGATTTTTTAAAGGATACAAAAATTGCATAATTTCTTAAAATTCATTAAAATTAGGAAATAAAACGGTGGTCTACACAAGGGGGTCGTACCAGATCCACTCTGGGGGATCGTAAATTTTTGGCAAAAATCGAACCCCACGCTTGACCCTGCACGACCCCTTCGAACCTCAAGCTTGGAGCTGTATGACAGTCTACCAAATGCAATGAGATAGGAAATGGTAAACTGCAAACCCACCAAGCTAACCAGGGAATGCCGTCAGCTTCCCATGGAACTTCGGATTGAGACCTATATCGCGTGAAAGAGCTCGGGGCGCTGATCACAGATATGTAGACCAAATTTGCTAAATGGATCTCCTAAGCGAGTTATGGCCGGCGGAAGACGCGATGTCTTCCATGTGTTAGGCGCGCTCAATCAGCGTTGGGCGTAGTATTGCGCGGAAATCAGCGGTTCGGCCATCATCGCCGTCAGCAGCGGCGGCAGCGCAGTGGCAGATTGCTCGCTCCAAGAGATTGGCTTCATTGGTTAGGTTCCCGCCGCAGACTGTTTTTTCGCATTTTGTGATCTACCTTCGATGAGGACTGATAATCTCATTTTTAGCACATTTTTGAGCGAGCGGCTAATGGCGTCTTGCATTTACCTTTATTTGAAGACGGAAACGTGTTTCAGGTAAAATGTCTTATTCATGACGTGAAGCAAGTCAGAAATTCAAATTAAAACAAAATAAAAGGTAAAAATAAAATCAAAGATCAAAACTTAATAAACATAATAATTAAAAGTAAAGGCACTAGTTAAAAGTTCCGACTCCACCGACACTACTTCGGCCGAACGGTTGTAGCAACGGTTGTAGCAGCGTACTCGCAGCGCACGTACGCTCGACGTAACCGGCCATTCGCTGGCGGTGCGGACAAGTTTTGCTCACACGACTTCCATCAGGGGGCTTCTAGCTGCCTACTATTGTATGAACTTGGTAACGGGGACTGGCTACTGCGAATTTTCGGTGTTGACTAACAGATTACTAATATTTTAACTACCATTGTGGTAAGGGGGCGTGTAGCGCAATCGTAGGAGGCGCCGACTGTTGCCTGCACCCGATACCAGGTTCCCGGTTCGGGTTTCCCGCCCAGGCCAACCAAGCCTTTCATCCCTTCGGGGTCGGTGAATTGATAGCAGACTTGTCTCGGAAGGATAAAGGATAGGATATGATAAACGGTCTTACTCGTATTTCCCTTCGAGGGTTTTACACCTCTTCTTTATCGAACACAAGGATTGGTCAGTGAAGATCCAGTTTCCCAGAGCAAAAAGTAGTATAAGGTCTTAGTTTTTCACTTTTCGTGCTGGTTCTGAGTTTTTGAGGTTATCTAAAAGACAAATTATACCAAATTCCTTAAGGAAGTATAAAAAACTTTTTGACCGATGTCTTCAGGATGCAGGATATAGTCGTTTTCAACTGTACTATGTTGATTCTTCTTGCCTGTTTTTTCCTGTTTACAATTACTTTAACTTATTTTTAGTTTTGAATTTTTTCTTTTGCACGGTTTTCCATGTAGTGAATAAATAAATAAATAAATAAGTAAATAAAGCGCTGACTTGTTCATCGGGGTGGGTAAGGCGCCATTTCTCATTTAAGGTCGAGAAGCTTTTGGCGAGTCATTCTTGCAATACGTGTCGAGCACATTGTCGTGCAGGAATCAGACTGTGCCATGAATCGGACGCTATTCTGCGATCTTGGCGGCCAATCTATCCAGCTGCTAACAGTACAAGTCCGCTGTTAGAGTTTTGTTACGGGCCAGCAACTCGTAGTAGCTGACACCTTTGTAATCCCACCAAACAGAAAGCATGATCTTCGACTGGTGAGGGCCAACCTTTGGCTGTGGGTCAGGTTGCTCACCCTTGTCAACTCATGTCTGCTCCTATTGGTGTTGACGTACAGGCACCGCTTCTCATTTCCTGTGATGATGGACTTCAGCCATCTTATGCAAGAGCAGTTGAGTGACACCCTCATCACGTCGCTGGCGGTCGCGTTCGATGAGGTAGGGAACCTACTATGCCATCTCGTGCACCTTACCCAGCTGATGTAGGTGCCTGGGGATGGTCGTGTAGTGACACCCAGGTACGGCGCAAGTTCACGAGTAGTCCGTCGTGGGTCCGATCCCACATGTTGTCGCAATCGGCCGTCGACGACATCGGATTCACGTCTTGACCTGAACGAATCTCGAAGGTTGAACTCAACCTTGCGAAAGCGTGCGAACCATTCTCGTGCAGTGCGATAGAACACTGTGCCCTTCCCTAATGCACCGTTGATGCGACGACAGGAAGCGGCTGCTGGCTCACCAAATTTGAAGTCGTATAATAAGAGACCTCGGACGTACTCCTTTGTAACCTCTTTTTTTCTAGGAGTTACTAGGAGTTTAGCTAGCAATAATGGTAAACTTATACCTACTACCTAATCTCTTTGTGTGAACAAAATATAGGTTGCTATAAGGTAGCGCTAGTGGGAAAAAAGCACATTCTAAAAAGGTGGGAACTTTCGCAACAACCTAATACGATTATGTACTATATACCTACTTTGATACTTTGATACTTTGATGGTCCTTTTGTCAGCTGGAGGTCTTCTCAGCGGGGACCACAACTCTTGCAGACCGCTCGATCTCTGGCTACTTGCAACCAGTGAGGCAGACTCCTTCTCTGAAAGATCTTGAGAATGAGTCTGCCCATCGCGTTGGCGGTCGTCCCAGTGGTCTCTTATGGTCTCTCGAGAGCCATTCTGTGACACAGAGACTCCATCTATCGTCCTTTCGTCGAAGCAGGTATCCGGCCCAGCGATATTTGGACTTCTTCATGTACTACAGCGGGTCTGCTAATTGCGACTTCTCCCGTAGCTGTGAGCTTCGTAGGCCTTCTTGCCATTGCTGACGAAGACTTGTCCTTAGAAGACATCACTCCAGTGCACGATGCGTAGTTTGCATCGCTCTGGCGATTGTCTTGTTGTCGGGCCAGGTTTCCGTCGCGTAACACATCGCAGGCAGTACAGAGGCGTTGAGTATCGAGGCCCTGAGGCCAGCATCCTTGACCTGATCGGTGACTTCGCGAATTGAACTGAAGGCTGCCCATGCTGCGCGTCTCCTACGGGCAATATCAGGAGCGAGGTCGTTATCCATGTTCAGCTCTCTTCGCAGATAGACGTAGGAGTCGACCTGTTGTAGAGCGACCCCATTTAAAATTACGAGTCGCGTGTCACACTACTGGTTGCCCATAAATTGTGTGATTGGTCATATTCATGTCCAATCTTCATACTTGCCACATTGAGCTCGTTCAGCATTTCCTCGACTTCTGCCGTGCTGGTAAAGATGAGAACTATATCGTCGGCGAAGCGAAAGTTGCTGATCCGTTTACCGTCGACAAGGTAGGAACTCGAACAACTGGATGGTGGTCGATGTGTTCGAGAAGCGTTCGTCGAGAAGTCGGATGAAGGGCGATGGTATACCAGCATGCACAAGCGTGTTCAGAATGGCGTTGATTTCCACAGAGTCAACGCTTTCCGATAATCCACGAAGACAAGGACAAGTGGGATGTGGTATTCGCGGCTCCTCTCGATGAGCTGTGAGACAGTCTGAATATGATCCATGCAGGAGAAATCCTTGCGAAACCCTGCTTGCTCCACTGGCTGATACTCATCCAAGCAACGCTCCATACGATTGAGCAGTATCTTGGTGAAGATCTTGTACACAACCGAGAGAAGACTGATGGGTCGATAGTTGTTTTTCCTTCTGCTGACCTTTTTTGAAGATTAAAACTGTTGTCGACTCCTTCCATGAGTCCGGAATCCTACCAAGTCGAAGGTAGTGGTTGAAGTGCTTAGCAAGAAGTGAGCAGAGGGCACTGCCACCCGCACGAAGGAGGTCAGCAGAAATGCTGCCCGGTACGAGAGCAGTGCCTGGCTTCATCCTTCTGATGGCATGAGGAATTCTGATTCTAGAATGGGAGGTGCCTCCTCAGCTGGTGGCAACAAGCATTTCGAGACAGTGCTGGAGGAACGAAACAGATCTGTGTAGAATTCTTGAACGATGGTCTCCATCGCTCTTCGAGACGTTTGGTTGTTCCATCCTTATCTACAAGGGCTGACATTATTGCCTTCTGATCGCAGAGATCTCGTTTGCAGCGCTTTATGCTTGAACCTTTCCCAGCCGATTCTAACAGCTTCAATGTTCTGTAGGCTTGATGGACTCCTTCACTACAATTTGACAGGCCTTCGAGATGGTGACTTGTTCCAGATGGGAAGCATTAGGATCCAGTTTAACAGCTCTCCTTTGCTCCAAGAATTTAATCGCATGTGCGTTAAGTCTTGAAGCAGACGGTGATGTGGCTCCGCAAAAGCTGCTAGCACCTTTCATCAGTTCTTTGAAGAGGTCGTAGTCTTCCGATGGATCTTCAAAAAGATTCCAATCATACGACTTTATTGCATATTCCAACTCTCCAGACTTGAATGAGGGGATCCTCACCGGTGCCGGTTTATGAGTGTCATGCTTGAACATCCTCTTTTTGAGAATCAGCTTCGACAAGACGGTGATCCGAGCCGGTGTCAAATGAAGGCAGCACGGAGACGTCGAGCAGACTCCAGCGTCTGTTTGTAAGAACATGGTCGATCTCCGAACGTGTTTCTCCATTTGGGCTTTCCCAAGTCCATCGTCGGTTTGAAGGCTTCTTAAATATAGGATTTTCATGGTAGAGACGGGACGCGGATAAGAAGTCTATCAAGCGCTCTCCGTTTTCGTTCCTTGAGGAAGTTCCATGTGGTCCTAGCCGCCATTCGTCGTGATCATTCGTATCGACGATAGCTTAAAGTCACCAACGACAACCTTGTAGTAGCTCTTCTCGTCGTTGACAGTCTTTTCAAATAGCTTGTAGAATTCCTCCTTTTCTTCGTCTGTGGCCGCAGATGTTGGAGCATATCCATTTATGATGGAGATGGTTCCTTGGTCTTTGCTTTCCAAACGAAGAACAGCTACTCGCGGACTGATGATCTTGTAAGAGTCTACTAGGTGGTGCATTGTCGTGTTGACGAGAAATCCAACTCCGCCAATATTCTGTCCACCCTTGCTCTGATGACGAGAAGCTCGTTGTGGTCGGCCCTTCTTATGGTTTCCGTTCTGCCTTTCGTTTCCTGCAGGGCGATAACGTCGTATTTGATGTTGCGGCTTCTGTAAAGCAGTGTCCGAAGATCCTGCTCAGATGCGATCGAACGACAGTTAAAGTGCAGATGAATAGACAGTTTCCATGTCGTGGTGGGAACGAGTTTCCGGTAGTACAATGACGTCCTAATAATTTAACTCCGAGATTAGATGGGACAAGTTCCAGACATTTGGAAAGACTCTTTGGTGACCCCAATTCTTAAAAACACAGATGCGTCGACATTATCTGACTTTAGACCTATCAGCATATGTTCGACAGCAAGCAAAATCTTGGAAAAAATTATAAGAGATAAACTTTGTTATTGGTTTTCGAGACATGATGTAATACCAATAGAACAACATGGTTTCGTGTCAGCGGCATCAACTGAAACACTGCTTTCGAACTCTTTGTATGATTGGTTAACTGCAATAAATGATGGCAGATCGGTTGAAATCATTTTCTTCGATCTCTCCAAGGCGTTTGATAAGGTGCCGCACACTAAACTGCTGCGAAAACTTGAATACTTTGGCATAAGAGGTCAACTCTTAAAATGGTTATCATCATACTTGCGGGACCGGCACATGACAGTAAAAGTGGGTAATAGTTATTCTGATCGACATTCGTGTACTAGCGGAGTCCCTCAGGGTGGAGTGCTATCTCCCCTATTGTTTTTAGCCTATACTGCTGATGTACCGAAAACCCTAAAAGTTCATCCAAATTTGGAGGTTAAGATGTTTGCGGATGACATAAGAATTTACTATGCCTACCAGCCTTGTGACCAAAAGTTGGCTAACGACTATATTTCAGAATCTGTTCGGAAAATGATGGAATGGTCTGACAAGTGGGAAATTCCTGTTAACCTCAGTAAAACAGTTCATTTACATTTAGGTCCTCCTCCAATACCCAGATACAGTTTCAACAACTTTGTGCTAAGACAGGACGAATATGTTAGAGATCTGGGTGTTATGGTTGACTCTTCCTTAAAGTTCGGCAAGCATATAGAAACCATTACCAGAAAGGCACTATCATCGCTTTTCCTAATTCTAAGGAATGTACAATGCAACGACCCCCCTTTTCTGGTCAAATTGTATAAAATGTATGTATTACCACACTTAGAGTACGGCTCTACTATTTGGAATCCTTTCGTTAAGAAATACCTGCAGCAATTAGAAAAAGTTCAAAAAATTTTCACCAGAATAGTTTACTATAGAGCATTTCCCGATCCAAATTACCCGCGAACTTTACCATCCTACAGAGAACGGCTTCACTTTCTCGGCCTAAAAAGCCTGAAATACAGAAGGATTGTTAAAGATTTAGTATTTTCCTTTCGCATTTTTCGCATGGAAGTTAAATTGAGGGCCAGTAAATATTGGATATTTAGGCCAAGTCGTGGAAGAGCAATACAGCACCGTAGATTTAACCGTCCTTTCGGAAACATTGCATTTAATTCATTCTTTTTGCGAACTGCTAGATGGCTTAACCAACTTCCACAGCATTTGATTTCATGTAGAAATTCTAAGGACTTCAGAAATAAGTTGCGCAAATTAAATGTTTTACAAATACTTCGGATTGAGGATGTGAACTAAATGGTCTGTTTTTCACTTCTTCTGATCACTAACACTAGTTCAAGTGATGTTGCAGTTTTAGAAATTTTGTCAAATAAACCCTTAACTAAATAGAACAAACGTCACATTTTTTAGGATGTGTGATGGTTTCTGGTTCCGGACTATCCCGACAAATCTATCTGACGTGGCGACAACTTTTATCATATGTATAATACGGATAATATATGCACCTAAGATCAATGAAGTTCAGGAAGAAGAGATCTTGATTATCCCGACATATGAAGCATGACGTTTGCTCTCTATTTATACTGCTACACGAAGAAAACAAGAAATCATTAAAAGAAGAAGACAGGCTACAATAATTATACCGTTCTAGCTCAATACCCGAGATGGACTACCTTATTATTATTACATAACTCTAGCATCCTATTATAGACAAATAATACTAATTCTTTAGACGTTCTCGGCGTTGCTCTATTACGCTCATGGGCTCCGATATTTATATTGACAGTGTTGTTCTCGCGGACTATAACGACGAACTATCTATCCATATTGCTCGACTGTTCTCGCAATTATAACGACTATACTGCCTATATATCTACATATCTATATCTGCATATATATTATTTATGGTGCACAAATATGTGCATTGTAATAAATAATAAATAAATAAATAAAGATGGCCCCTCGTCGGAGGTGGATGCAACCGGCATCGTAGAAGTCCACCTCCGGCGCGCGGAGGACTGGGGTGCGGGTTTAGTTGTATGAGCCATGGCGGTACGGGTGGCTGAAAAGTTCGGGCAATTTTTCAAAGTATTTCAGCAGTACGAAAAAACTACATAAACGCCAAAGATTTACAAACAAAAATAACAGAAACTTCATAAGATCAACAACAACATAATACAACAGGAAAATTTACAACAAGTGCTCAAAATTTCCTCCTTTGGCTTCAATACATTTTCGCAGTCGTTTTGGGAAGTCGCTGATGATGGTCGCACACTGCTCCGCTGTAATCTCGTCCCAGGATCTCAACAACGCCGATTTCAGCTGCTCAACCGTATCTTGTAGTGGAGATCTTCTGCTCCATGATCGACCACACAGAATAATCCATCGGGTTGAGATCAGGCGAGTTGGATGGCCAGATGTCCCTGCTCCAAAACCCTGGGAAGAGCTCCTCGCAAACGGCGATCGTGGATTTGGCGGAATGCGCTGGTGCCCAGTCCTGCTGAAGAGAAAATCCGGTTTCGCCAAAATGGCTCGTCGCCCACGGCTCCAGTACGTCGCGGAGGACATATTGCTGGTAGCTGGCAGCGTTAATTTTGACGTTCTGCTCCATGAAGACCAGCGGCGTCTTTCCGGTAGCGCATATTCCAGCCCACACCATCACCGAGGCTGGAAAATGGCGGCGGCTGATGGTCCTTGCGGCCGACGTCTTTTGCTGACCCTTCTTAAGCAGCTGCCGGCGATTCTGATGGTTGTGAACCGGCTGGACCGTGAAGATCTTCTCGTCGGTGAACAGCACCTTCGACAAGCGACCATCGCCGACCAGCTGACGCATTCGCCTGCATTTCCTCAACCTCTCAGCTTTCATCGCGTCGTTGAGGAAGTGAATACGAGCTACTTTGTAGCTAAATAATCCCAGCTTCCTCCTGGCAATATGCTGGACTCGTTCCCTACTGATCCCGAGATCCGTAGCCATCTTGTTCATCGATACCTCAGAATTCCGGCTAATGCGACAACGAACCTTGTTGATGTTCTCCGGTGTTGTCGCAGTGGTGGGACGGCCGCTGCGGGGACGGTCCGAGGTCCCGCCAGTCTCCTTGTAGCGTCTTACAATCTTGTAGACGGTCCTTCGTTTGAAGCCGGTTGTTCGAACTATGTCCGCGGTCCTCATTCCCGTCTTGTGCAGCTCGACGACGGTGATACGCTCACTTTCACGAGACATAACGCAAGCACAACTGAAAACGAGAAAACTGGAGCAACAGATTCTAGATCAAAATTGCGCGAGGAATACAACGGAAACAACAGAAATAACAAAAAACCTCAATTTCAAGGCCAAAAGTAGCGCCGCAAAAAATTGCCCGAACTTTTCAGCCACCCATACTACATACTACATATACGATATACTACATAACAACGTTTTTTTCGACTTGTAGAAAACGATCACTGTCTCTTTATTCTCTTTTATCACTATCTTCCACCATGAATGCTGCAAATGTTAGGCTTAAGTTCAGGCAGTCCCACTTCTTCGGACAGATTTTCGCTGCGAATCTTGTTGACTATGGCACCGAAGTTTGCATCTCTTTCTTGCTCTTCAAGTCAGTCTTCATACTTTCTCGCACAGCAAATACAATCCTTTCTTCACTTGGATTCGCGACCACATCGAGCTCTCCAACGGTTGGAATACCTTTTGACCGTGCATGAGCAACAGCGTTCGTCGTGCATTTCAAGTACTCGCTGTTTAACTTGTACGCCTGAAACTCACGAGCCGTTCTCAGAGCCCTTGCGAACATGTTTTTTTTAAAGGCACAAGTAAAGGAAATTGTCCGTCCTCACCACTACGTGCATGCCATACGAAATATTGGAATTTTCTCAAAGGTATTACAATTCCTAGTGCCTTTAAATCAGTTACATGGTAATTTTTTCTCGCTTTTGACAAACACTTAGAGCAGGCTCAAGCGTGGGGTTCGATTTCTGCCAAAAATTTACGACCCCCCCCCTCACCAGAAGGGTCTTGGTACAACCCTCCCCACTTTGAGAGAATGATTTTAATTTTGATGGATTTTAATGTTAAGTTGTCTCTTAAGTTGCAAACAATTTTAAAAAATGTGAAAAAAGGAAAAATATTTATTAATAATCAATTAATAAAGTTTTGACGCAAAAAATCAATTAAATGAAGATTTTTAGGCATGGCAATGACATGGCAACACCCTGAGCACGGCGTTATCTACGGAAAGAAGACTTCATTTGAATTTGAATGTATCTAATGAAAATTTAAATAGTTGTTGTATAAGGATCTTACCGAAAGTCAACCTTCAATTTGTAGCAGAAAAAATCAGGCCTCTCCTATGCAACCTTTCATCCGATCAGGTGGAGTGATTTTCCTGGAATCCTTCTTGGAATTTTTTAAAAGCAAAATGTTGCCTAAACAAGGCTACTATTAGAAAACTAGAGTTCACAACAGACTTTATTTACATTTGTTCAAAAAAATCAAATCATACCTATGCGGTCTTCCTTGCGATCAGGTGAGGGAGGTCATGCTCAATTTTTTTCAGAAATAAAGATTTTTCTACCTGAACGGAACGATTTTTGAAACTGACATGTAAGGTGAAAAATGATAACTTCATTTCATATATATTCTAGAAGCGATCCTTTCCTAAACGATTTTTCTTGCGATCAGGTGAGATCATACTCAATTGTTTTTCAAAAGTAAAGATTTTTCTACCTGAACGAAACGATCTCTAAAGCTGAAATGTAGCTTCACAAAAGCTCAATCCTTGATTGATACATAATAAAAAATGCAGCTTTTCAATGTGATCAAGAAGGATCGATCCTATGAAGATCGCATGAAGATGCCTTTTTGAAAGACGGTTTTGTGACCATCAAAAAGAGCATCTTCTCTAGTTTTCCGACAGCCGCCTGCATTTGCACAGCTTTTAGAGGTAAACGAGTTATCATCGTTTAGGTGCGGGTATCCGCAATCTGCAGCTTCGCAGGAAGGAGAAGCTTACAAAGTATTCGGCACTTAAACGATCACAATTCACTTATTTTTGAGAGACGTGCAAATGCGGGCAGCATTCTGAAAACTGAAGAAGATGCTCCTTTTGATGATAACAAAACCGTCTTTCAAAAAAAAACATCTTGATGCGCGGCTGAGGGGCTGCGATTTTCGGCAAGTATTTCCGCAAAAATCGACGAGAAGTTGCACCCCCCGGCAGCGCATTAAGATGTCATTTTTGAAAGGCGTGATGATCGGAAAGAAAATTTTTTCTTGTTTTCTGAATGCCACCCGCATTTGCATAGCTCTCAAAGTTGAGCGAGTCTCAAAGTACATCTATAGCACCTTCCAATCACATCGACGAACAATCGACCAGTGATCGATCCTTCTTGATCATATCGAAAATAGCTTCAGATAAGCCGCATTTTTTAATACGTGTTAATCAAAATTGAGCTTTTGTGAAGCTACATTTCAGCTCTAGAGATCGTTCCGTTCAGGTAGAAAAACCTCAGGTAGAAAAAGCGGTGCTCAGGGTGTTGCCATGTCGTTGCCATGCCTAAAAATCTTCGTTTAATTGATTTATTTGCATTAAAACTTTATTGATTGAATAATAATAATTATTTTTTGTTTGCAGACCTCTGCTTACAATTCTTTCAAAAGAACCATTCCTCCGAGAAATTTTTTTCCCTTCGGAACCATGTCGAAGTACCACCTCCCCCTCCCCATCTTGAGCCAAAGTACGACCCTCCTGCGATTCTCGCACCCCACGTTTGAGCCTGACTTGGAGGCAAAGTATATAGGATGAAGAGACCATCCAGTCCTTATTGCGACAACACCGCATCCTCTTCTATTCTTGACGCATCGGAGTAGATGATGTACGGGCTCTCGCCACTATGCTCCACATTCACGGACTGCAGGCTGCGAAAGTGCAGGTAGTATCATAAGGCGCTTTTTAGCTATATGAATGCTATCTTCCGAGGCTCCTGCTACCTCCACAGTGTCGACTTATTCGTCAAGTCAAACATTGGCTATGCCACTTTCGAGAAACCGAGAACAAACTTTCGGTTGTCGGGTAGAGTCCTAGGAACGTACGCATTTCCGATATAGTACAAGTAGGATAGTTCCGAATTTTTCAATCTTCGAATAGTCCCCATGCACTCCCGTCCCTATCAGCCCAAGGAATGCCACTCTCTCCATCAACAGAAAATACCTTAGCAATTTCAGCTTCAAGTTCGCATTCCACATGGCGTTCAGCACCATCCTCAACACCGTTAGGTGCTGCGTCCTAGAACCTGTGGATAGTGAAGCATGTCGCCAGTATGTAGACAAACATCTCTCGATTTCGCAAATTGCCTAGCACAGTATCGGTCATCCTTTGAAATCGTGCAGGTGGCGTGATAACCCGAATGACAGTACCAGTACCTTGAATATAAAAAGTTCATCGGACCCTCTGACATTGGTATGTACAGCTTCACTCTCGGATGATTTTTCCTTCAGAAGGTAGAAATTTTTTTCCGCGAGAAGTCCATCCTTCAGTTGCGATCGATGACATCAGAGAACGCAGTAGCCGCACGTAAACTTCCATAACTTGGAGATTTTTGGTGCCTCCGAAAAGCGCACAAGGCCTTTATAAATGTGGATTCTATGCTTTAAAAACCAGTTTCTGAAAATAGCAACTTCTATGTGATTAGGGTGGTCGATATTTTTTCGGTAAATGGTGCCGACCGCCGACTGAGACGCCTGATCATTCTAAAGACCATTTCAGAAAAAAATATTTTCAACATTGTGTGTCAAGCAGGGCTTGGAATTTTGTAGGGTGCAATATCATTTCTGATGCTGATTCCTGCAGAAGAGAGAATATTATTTTCGTGGCAAGTCCATCCTTCAGTGCATCTCCGTCATCGCTTAGAAGAGCGCCTCAAGAATTTTTGTAGCGAGAGCACATAAGTCAGCATTAGCAATTTGCAATGCAGATGCTGCTCTTTCAGGTTGAAAAATGTGTCGTGTCCATGAGATCCTCGGAAAATCTGAAAAGGTGAACTCGCATTAATTAATTCGAGAACTGATCGTAAAGTTCTTTATTTTTAACTGTAGTACAATCAAAATATTATTATCAAAATACTACATACTCAAAACTTTTATCAACATTTTTTCCAAAAAAACCATCTAATCAAGAAATTAGTCAATTATATGACTCCTTTTGCGAACGAATTTCCACACTGTTGATGCTGAACCTGAAAAAAAAAACCTATTAAAGGGTGCAACAATCGCGTAAAAACTTGAAAAACGCAACACAGATAAGAAATAGAACGGTGATCTAGACAGGGGGGGGGGTCGTTCCAGATCCGCTTTTAGAGGGGGGGGGGTCGTAAATTTTCAGCAAAAATCGAACCCCACACTTGACCCTGACCCCAGTTACTTTCATGTCCATGTATAACGTATCGGAACAACGCCGCTTCCGGGCGTCCTCTAGGCCGCTTTCCTGACACTTCCATCTCAAAACCTGTTTTGCGAACGATGTCTTCTTTCCCACCCAGAATGTGGCTGCACCATCGTAAGCGAGCTTCGCGCATCTTGTCCGCTATCGGCGCAACACCGAACTTCAGCCGAATAGCATCATTTCGGATGCGGTCCAAGCGGGTGACTCCAGCGCAGCATCTTCATTTCCATGACGCTAAGGTGCGTTTCAACTTCCTTAGATGCAGGTCAAAACTCAGCGCCGTACATTGCTGCTGGCCGCACAACTGCTCTGTAGACCTTTGACTTCAGGTACGCTGGTATTTTCCTATCGCAGGGTATGCCAGTCAACGAACGCAGCTTGGACCAAGCTGCACTCACGCGTGAATTCACTTCGACCATCAGTTTGCCGTCAGACACGACTGCTGATTCCAGGTATTTAAACACCGACGTGCGTGCAAGCTCTGTACCGTTAATCTTAATGGAGCCGGACTCGTTCACGTCAGTCGTTATCTGTGGTCTTCTTGACGTTCAATTTGAGTCTGAACATCGCCAGGTGGTCGCATCAAGCTAGCGCAGCCTGCCGCTCGAGATCACCTTTATCGTCGCAAGCGAGCATCACGTCATCAGCATAAAGCAGCGTCCATGGAAAAGGCTGCAGAAGATCTCGCATAATGGCATCCATAACGACACCAAAGAGGAGTGGAGAAAGCGCAGAACCCTGGTGCACCCCAACAGAGATGGGAAACTCCATTTAGGTTCCAGCTGCAGCTTGCACTCTTCCCTTTGGGCAAGAGTAGAGCATCATCATCCACTCTATGAGTTCTTCAGGTACGTTGTGTTGTCGCAAGACGAACCATATAACCTCACGCTGTATGCGATCGAAGGCCTTCTCTAAGTCGAGGAAGGCTACATGCACCGCTTCTTTTTCTTGCTATGCTTCTCCACCAGGGCGTAGGGCGTGCATAGTATCAATGGTCCCACAATCAGACCGACAGCCGCACTGGTTGTCGGAGAGCTTGGCGATTTCACGAATTCGTCTAGGATTAGCACGAAGATATTCATGCTGTGCGAAAGCAAGTAAATCGGACGGTAGTTGGAGCAGTCTGTAGGACTGCTTTTCTTTTTTCAACCAGGAATCGCCGTACTGTTGTGCCAACACTCCGGTCCTTTCTTCTCCTTTACTACCTGGCTGGAGAACTCAGCCGACCACTCAGCAGGATACCAGAGCTTCGACTTCCAAACATCGACTGCCAAATCATCCGGCCCTGTCGCCTTGCAGGGTTTCTTCTTCTTCAGAGCCGCTTCTGTTTTCTCCACGGTTATATTGTAAACGGGGCCGTGGACAGAAGCCACAAAAGGGATGGCAGGGAGAAGAAATCCATAGTGGAAATTTCCTCAAAATGTTCGCATCATCGCTTCAGCGCATTTTTGCGGTCTGTCAGAAGATGGTCGCTCTCATCATTAATGCCAAAGAACATTTCAATATCTTCAGTTTGGCGATAGCGGATCTTAGCAAGTCCGAACAAACACCGCTCACCATCGCAAGACTTGAGACGTTGTTGTAATGAGTGGCTTTCGCAACAGCCACGGCTTCCTTTGCAGCCTTCTTCGTCTTCTGATACTTCTGCCAGTTTTCGGCGTTTTGTCGCTGAGAAACACATGATACAGCGACTTCTTCTCTCTAACCTTCGCTTTCACATCGTTCCTCCACAGCCTGCTTTTCGAACTTGCCTCGTCCAGGCTTCGTAGTGCCGAGTTCCAATTTTGCAGCTCGGCGTATCACATCGGTTGCTCCCTTCCGAGTTTCACCGACAGTCGTGAATGTCGGCAACCGTACGCGGGAAATCACAGCTGCTTCCTTCTCTTTCATTCGCCACCACTTGATTCTTGCGGCACCGCATCGCCCAAGCTGCTGCAGCCTCGGAGGGGCGATCTCAAAGGTGCAGATCAGCGATCGATGCTGTGGGACGACCGTCTCATATCTTCACGTCTGTAGCTATCACTTTAGTATGAGATAAGGTGGGAGTCACATTTTCGGAAGACGGTGTTCATAATGGTGAGGTTATGCGATACCGCATACTCAAGAATACGCTCACCATCGGCGTTACGGACCCGCATCCAAAACCACCATGACAGCTCTGCCCGTCTTTTGCAGCACCTAAGTGCCCGTTAAGGTCACTAAAGACTATGACGACATCCTTCGTTGGGGCCTCTGCTGTCTTCTCATTAAGCGGGCCAAAACTCATCCTTGGCTTGATCGGAGCAGCCAGTCTGCGGAGCATGCGCAGAGAAGAGGTGGTAGAGTCGCTCCTTAGCGGCGACAACGATCTTCATCAACCGATCGTTAAAGCGCTCGACACTTACAACCGAGTCACGAAATCGTTCGGAGACGACTATTGCGACACCACCACTGGTGGCCCCTTGAAGCTATATCCTATGCCCCTTACTTGCTGTAGGACCACCTCGTCTCCTGCACTACACAGAAATCAACTCTTTTACGCTCCAGTGCTTCTCGCACTCGCATGAGCGGCCCGTCAACGTACCCACATTCAGCGTTGCTACGCGGGTCCTGCTTACGTTACGGGACTGTCGGACCAGCTCAGTTGCCCCGATGTGGTCCCTGCATCAGGACCCTCTCATTCTTCTCACACTCACCGAGCTTTGCGAGGGCGCGTCGACTCCTGCGGACGCCGTAGCACAATCTCCAAAACTATGAGACATCAAACACCATGTGATGTGACATGGTCCTCGTAGACCAACCTGTCACAAGGGCCTGTCGCCTGCAATCGAATGTACGTGATTAGCTTAGCTCGCACAGCAAACAGTCTCCAGTTTCCAGTGTCGTATGTTTGAGACACTTCATACCGTATATCCATTATGTTCCTGTGGGGGCAGATTGCTAGTTTTTATTAACCACATTATAGGTAGATTGGCTGCGAGAGATGTTAACTTCAGGTGGCCGTAGTACAATCTCGAAAACTATGAGACATCAAACACCATGCGATGTGATATGGGTTCTCGTAGGACGGCCAGTCACAAGGGCTTGTCGCCTACAATCGAGTGTCCGTGATCAGCTTAGCTCGCACAGCAGGCAGTCTCCAGTGGCACCACGTGGAAGAACGGGCGTCCCCACTAGGAACCTCATACTAGAATGTGCTAAGAATCATATGGAGGTAGTAGCAAAGGTGCTGAGAAGGCACGACCAAGGTTCGTGGGCCATAGGATACAGCCTTAGGCTACTTAAGGTGAAGAGCGCCTCATGGTGATAAGCAAAGGAGATTCTCAAGAAACGCAAAAAGGAAGGGAAGTTGATAAAGTGCTTTAAGTGTCAGCGCATGGTGCACATAGCGCGAAACTGTAATAGTAGAGGCAATGGGTCTATTGACAGGAAAGCCAACGGATGTGATACGATACGCAGGAAATGTTTCAAAATCAGGAGTGAGAAACAGTAGACACCCACAAAGAGTTTAAGCTATAAGAATAAACCGTCGTTTGGTGAAAAGCGCCTTTCGGAGGGTGATACTGATTCGGAGATCTCCATAATACCTTTTGGTGTATAAAAGACAGAAAAAGGGGAGCAGAGGTGAATGAACTCCGGTGGATACCTCGAAAGGAGAGCAGAGGTGAAGAAGCTCCCGGTGGATACTGAACCAATAAATAGAACCGAAGTCCTCTTTTATTATTTCATGGTCAACCATTTGAGAAAACGCTTGTTCTGAGCACTCTAATCTATTTGATGTAAACTCGCTAGCTACTAAAGGAGCCGAAGCCCCAGTAGAAAACCAGCAAATAGTCACAACAGCGATTAGCACCAAAGGTGAGCCACTGAATGTGACTCAGGTCCAACTACGAGCTTTTTAAAAGCAGCAATGACGATTTACACTATACATTGGATCGGAATGAATCATTTTCGGGTATCCGATTCGATAACGATCCGAATCATCCAAAAATCCGGTGTCCGCGAAATTGTCGTTATCCGAATCATCCAAAAATCCGGGGTCCGCGAAATTGCCGTTATCCGAATCATCCAATTATCCGAAGATTTTCGATCGGATCCATTGTATCGAATGAATCATTTTCGGATATCCGATTCGGATAACCCGATCCGAATCATCCAAAAATCCGGTGTCCGCAGAATCGGCGTTATCCGAACCATCCAAAAATCCGGTGTCCGCAGAATCGGCGTTATCCGAATCATCCGAAAATCCGGTGTTCCCGAAATCGTCGTTATCCGAATCATCCAAATATCCGAAAATTTTCGATCGGATCCAATGTATAATTTACACTAGTGAAGCTCGAATTACCGAGGCTGCTGGCCCCAGACTTGCCCTCCACTGGATCCTCGAAAGAAGTTTATGATCAGCTCCTTGGAATGACCGTTCCATAGGAATGATCTTCTTATTTTTAGTCACTCTCTCATCTCTTCAAGATTGGATAAGTTTCGCGCCTGCTGCCTTCCTTGGATGTGGTAGCCGTTTCTAAGGCTCCCTCTCCGGAGTCGAACCCTTATTCTCCGTTACCCGTAATAACCATGGTAGACTAATAGACTACCATCAGGTTGATAGGGCAGACACTTTTTCGGAACATCAGCGGACAAGCCGCCGATATGCTGCGTTATTCAGAGTCAGCAAACAGCACCCGAAGGTGATTGGTTTGCTCTAATAATTGCACCCTTTCAAAAGTCAGGGTTTTTTCGCATGTATTAGCTCCAGAATTGCCGCAGTTATCCAATAGGACGTTCCGAATAAATGACATCTGCTCTAATGAGCCGTTCGCAGTTTCTCTTTAGTTGAACTCGACATGCATGGCTTAATCTTTAAACTGAGCATATAGCGCTGACAGAATCAATCAGGTACTTGTCGTCTATAACGCGAACAACGCTCGGCGCCTATCTTGCCCCCATCGCGGCCGGCGGCCTCCAACCAGCGCGCGGAGGCACCCGCAACGTTTTTCGTTAGTTTCACATTTTCACACACCACCAACCAACAACAAATGTTCTGGCCAAGCAAATCGGCACATTACGATACCTGCACAACGAACGAACGTAACGATGAGAACGCTGAAATCATTTCAAGTGAAACTTGAAATGTTTCTTCTCCTCCTTGCGAATACCTCCTCAGCTGCTTGTTTTTTCTCCGCTTTAGTAGAAGGTTTTTAGTGAAAATACTGGGTTCACCCAGTTCAATAGTGTTCTGCTTCGAGTCGAAGCAAAACGCCACGCGCGTTCGATGTCGCGTTCGAAGCAAAACGTGTATCTCCCGACATCGAACACGGGCAGTCGTTTGCTTCGAAGCAGCGTCGAACGCGGGTGGTCGTTTTCATCGAACGCCACATCGAGCATAGGTGGCGGCCAGCTCCAGCGTCTCTATGACCCCACACTTCGCGTGAATACATCGTTAAAGTAGACAAACAATACACCCGATCAGAGGATGGTCTCAACAGATCGCAGTACACAAACACTTCTCTACTGAATACAACACCTTGACCAGTATGCATTTCGTTAACATGTGATTTTGCTCCCCGACATTGAACCAGAGTGATCTGGCTTTGACAACCAGCAGGGATTATCCATACCGGCCAGGTCATTTACTAATACAGAAGCTCTCGTGTTGCCACGAGATAGAGTTGCCTCCCGACACCCGGAAACAAAGTTATCGCTGTCTTGACTTAGAGGAATCCTGACTTAGAGGCGTTCAGTTATAATCCCGCAGATGGTAGCTTCGGACCATTGACCGATCGGTGAAGTCCATGAATCAAACATCTGATCCTGCTGTTCCTCGCGTAATAAGCAGGATTACTATCGCAACAATTAGTCAACAGTAGGGTAGAACTAACCTGTCTCACGACCGTCTAAACCTAGCTCACGCTCCCTATTAGTGGGTGAACAATCCAACGCATGTCGAATTCTGCTTCTCAAAGATAGGAAGAGCCGACATCGAAGGTTCAAAAAGCAACGTTGCTATGGACGCTGGGGGGCGGCAGCGATACTCATTTTGGTGCGTGCGGTCGTGCGCGCGTGCGTCGTCCAGGCGGAGTACTCGCTGCCTTGCTGGCGGAGAGGACGAGTTTTGCGCGAAACTGCCGAGATTAGCAGGCTGGAGCGCGAGATCGGCGGATGCATTGTTTTGAGCAGTTGTAGGTGGGAAACCTGGAGAAATGCTTAGGTTCGTCTTAAGAGTGGAATATTCTAGGTTATGTTACTGATCATTCATCGAACGATTTTATGCTACGTCCGATGAGTGCAAGGAAAGGAAACTGCTGAAGGTATGTGAAAACGAACATTCGAGAAAAAGAACTGAGTAATGGGTTATTGAGATAGGGCTTTAGACGAACAAGCCTTTGTTTTTAACTATAGCAGTCCATGTTAAAAATCGGAAACTGTTCAAATAATAAAAAAATAGTTGATTTATTTGAAGGAGGCCGAGTGAATAAAATACCAGCGGACCTACAATAACTGGATTTGACGATCCTTTTTGTTGAAGTCTCAAGGTTTTTAAAAATTCATGATCATAAGTGCCACCCTTCTTTTCTTCACAGCGATTCATAACGTACGTGAAAAAATCGTTCAGTGCTGTTAATCAATAGATTGAAGTTTGGCTAAAGTTCCATGATTCAACGTTTACTCATAAAAATCTGGTCTTATTACAGGTTCAAATATATAACAACAGAAACTGTTGAGATTTTTTGAACCTCATCAAAAGCCCATGAGAAGTCCTTCGTGATATGGGAACAAATTGAATCTGATAACGGTAGAAGCTTTCTTATATCAGAAGAGAATGAAGTGAAGTAGGTAGTCTATGAAAACCTTTCACAAGAATGTTTGACAATCTGTGGAACAAACACTGTGAGCACCATACGCTCTCATGAAACGGGACTCATCATGTTTTCTTTCTAATAGGGTTTTCACCATCGTTTAGTAAGCTAAAACCATCTTTCGACCATGTTCACTCCAAACCCGAATCTGGATTTTACCAGCTGTCTCTCCTTCACCTACCCATTCGACCTAGTTTAGGTCCCACAACACTTCTGAACATTTTGTTAGG